>CM044434.1:45674490-45698014 GCA_024363595.1 Xenopus borealis | reverse complement strand
AAGAAGCCAAAATGAACCAAATAGATCTAGACGAAGAAATCACTCTTCCAAGCTCAAAGGAAACCTTAATGGACCAAATAGATCCAGACGAGGAAATTACCCTTCCAAGCTCAAAGGAAGTCTTAGTGGAACAAATAGATCCAGACAAGGAAATTACCCTTCCAAGCTCAAAGGAAGCCTTAATGGACCAAATAGATGCAGACAAGGCAATTACCCTTCCAAGCTCAAAGGAAGCCTTAATGGACCAAATAGATACAGATGAGGAAATTACCCTTCTAAGCATAAAGGAAGCCTCAATGGACCAAATAGATCCAGATAAAGTAATTATCCTTCCAATCTCAGTGGAAGCCTTAATGGTCCAAACAGATTCAGATGAAGAAATTACCCTTCCAAGCTCAAAGGAAGCCTTAATGGACCAAATAGATACGGACAAGGACATTACCCTTCCAAGCTCAAAGGAAGCTTTAATGGAGCAAATAGATCCAGATGAAGAAAGTACCCTTCCACGCTCAAAGGAAGCTTTAATGAACCAAATAGATCCAGACAAGAAAATTACCCTTCCAAGCTCAAAGGAAGCCTTTATGGACCAAATAGATACAGACAAAGAAATTACCCTTCCAAGCTCAAATGAAGCCTTAAGGGAACAATTAAATTATGAATCATTTACCCCTTCAAGTTCACAGGTAACCTTTTTATTAGCAGAAATCTACATTTTATTTATCAGACATAGACATTTGTTGGATGATGCTTTACTGTTTTGATATGCTACTTGATTAATTTGCAAGGCATTGCATCTGTTGTATTTATTGTCCGAAGCAGGGCTGTCCAACTGGCTGTAGTACATCTTAGAATGGTGTCCTGCTCTATTCTGCCTTTCCTATGCTCCCTGTGTGTGCCCTACTCTGCCTGTGTGCCCCCTACTCTGCCTGTGTGTTCTTTACTCTGCCTGTGTGTTCCTTATGCTGCCTGTGGAACATAAGCCTGGTATTTGTTCTGGGGGTTTGTTAGCATTTGAAAATAAATTATTGTTAGGGGCCCCTAAGGTGTATTATCTACAGTGGAAGAGGAGGCATAAGGATTTAAGGGTATGCCTTAATATGACAACTTTTTTCACATATGAGTGATAAGTGATATCCCTGTAGTGAGCACCAATCATTTGGTTTTTTGGTGTGCTACCACAAATTAATGTGGACAAGGTCTTGTGGTAACATGGGTGTGGTTTAAAGTGAGCGTTGTTTAAAAACAGGGAGTGGTCAACACTGGATTCCATTATCAGCCCTCCTCTATGTAGGCCAGAAAGATTTTGGCCCTTGGTACCACAGAAGCTGGACAGCACTGGTCCAAAGTATGACTCTTACGCATCCAAGCCAAATACTGCTTTTTGAAAAACACAAGTTTTACCTTCCTATCCTAACATGCCTATTGCCATGTAGGATAATTCAACAATGTTTTACTTTTCTGTCTATGTACCGTATATATTGCCTGACTTCAGCCTAGGACTTCCTTTTGTTTTATTTTGTTAAGCTGGCACACACACATACCAATATTATTTAAGTTTCTTACAATACTATTGATATGTGTCAGAAGTTTTACCACTATATTGTGTATATTTGTTGGTTCTGTGCTATTGTTTCTGCTACTCAATGTAACTGAAGGAGTCTCAGTGGGACATAGATTTTTACTATTGAGTACTGTTCTTATGTCTACCAGGGAGCTGTTATCTGGTTACCTTCCCATTGTTCTGCTGATGGGCTGCTCAGGATGGAAGGGAGGGGGTGATATTACTCCAGCTTGCAGTGCAGCAGTAGTGACAAAAGTTACATGACTGGGGCACCTGGGACAATATGTCTAGTCCCATGTCAGTTCAAAATAAAATATAAAAAAAATCTGTTTGCTCTTTTTAAAAATGGATTTCAGTGCAGAAATCTGCTACTAACACAAGCAACACACATGATCATTGATTCATGGCGTATTCCAACAAAACAAAGGAGGTAAAAACACAAAGAATCTGATTTACCAACACAGATGCTAATGAAAGACCATTTTTTTTGTGATTAGAAAAGGCAAAAAGTATGCAAGCCCTATTCAATGAACTCAAGTTTGTACAAAAGGGTATCATATTATACTGTGCCTCACTGAGAAGTTTCCAATAACCTACACATGTCCTAAACTGATTCATAATGATACTGATACAGACAGATGAATTATGTCATATTATTTGAAGGAAGCTTTTTTCAAGGAAGCTTTTTTGTGTGCTAATGAGAGAAGTACCCTGATGATAGAGTAATACTTTGGGTAGAGAGAAGTACTAAGTTTTTGGTTATTAGTATTACTTTAACTTATATTGAGATTTGGTGTAAGGATCAGGTATTGTAGCATTACTGATTATGCACAAGAATCCTTTGATCCTGCTTAGGGCCACACAAGTACTATGAACAGTGTTCTAGGATAGGAAGCAGGCCCGGACTAGCAATCTGTGGGTTCTGGCAAATGCCAGAGGGGATGCTATAATGTGCCATAGAATGTCAGTATTTAGTGGGCTGTTTGGGCCTCTGTGTGGGCTGATTGGGCCTCTGTGTACCTGAAGTGCCAGGGCCTATTTTGACTCTCAGTCCAGGCCACTTTGGTGATAAGGAAGTGCTTTACGTATGAGAAGGCAGAAGTCCGTTGGGGATGACAAAGAGAGGTGCTGAAACCTTCTGATGTTATTGCACAGGGTAATCAGCTATTGGGCTGATTAGTGATGAAGGCAATTAAAGAGCTGATGGTTTGCAATGAATGACTTGGAAACAAGAGTTCATGCAAATACATATTTTCAACATATGCACATTCTCATGGAAATGAGGAATACACCTGAGACCCATGCATTTGAGGGTCACACCTGGGAAGACATGCATATTATTCAGCATATTAGGGCCACACCTGAGACACTCACTTGTTACTCACTGGGTCTCCAGACAAAATAAAGACAGCAGCAGGATTGAAGGTAAATTTTACTTTCTTTGCTGTTCTGCAAATCGTAAAGAAAGCTCCAGAACTGCTATGGCTCCTCTATTGACATTGTTATCTCCTGCCTGCCTGGAGTACTTGAAATACAATTATAGAGACAGTCATGAAGTCACTGTAAAGTCAGATTCCTGAATCTGATGTTAGCTGATTTAACCACACTGTGCAAGGAATCATGTGGGACGAGGGAGACAAATAATGATTGGGTTAAAAACTGGCTTTTGTGTCAGTGATGCAACGTATGATTGATTAATGCACATTTTGCTTGCAAGACAATAGTCACAACTTGTTCCCTAGCCACATGAAACTTAAAGAGTAAAATACTGAATGTAGTCAACAATAGTTTGAGGGGAAACTAAAACTTTTATAATTCATAAAAAAAAGTCTATAATTCATAAACCATTACTCAAGTTATTCCACTTATTCCTTTTCGTTACACTTGCAATGTCCGAACATAATATAGTTCTATCAGCTTTTTTTCCAGGAAGAATCCCAGAAGGATAAAAATATTGAAATGGGAGAAATGATGCCTGAACCAACTATAGAGTCGGAAGAAATGTAAGTCATCAACTTGTGTTTTGTTTTTTTTAAATAAAAGGAAAAAGCTGGAACACTGTACTGTTACTATGTGATGTCATTGGACTTCAAAACTCTCATTCAGAAAAGCTCAGACACTGGCAGTTAGTCTGACAAGTGTTTGATGTATGAATGGGAAACGGTTCAGAGTTTCCTGTGGCAGGGAGCTGCTTTTTATACACTAGTACTTTAATGTAAACAATAAAGTCACATTTAAAAGGGAAACAATGTCCTTTGCACCAATTCTAAGCATTCACTTGTATAATGCTTGTGTGCATGGAGCAAGCCTAGTAATATGACTGAGGCTGAATATTGTAATAGAGGCATGGTATCCATTACCTGGAAACTCATTATACAGAATTTACAGAAGGTCGTCTCCCTTAGACTTCTTCTTAGCCAAATAACGTACATTTTTCAAAATTATTTCCTTTTTTTTTACTAAAAAATCAGTTCCTTGTACTTGATCCAAACTAAGATGTAATTAATCCTTATTGGAAGCAAAACTAGGGTTTGGGTTTATTTGATGTTTACTACTGACTATTTTTATTCAATTCAGACTTTAAGAGGTTTTCAGGTGGGGGAGGTTGCCAGAGGGTTTTGCACATTTTTTTTCCATTCCATTTTTTTATTCAGCTCTTTTAATAACTTTCATGACCTTTGTGGTTTTAGAGAAATGTAATAAAAGACACCGAGTTTGCCCAGGAGCAGTAACCCATAGCAATGTGCCAGCAAGTAGAATTTACTGGCCACCTGTTGCTCCTGTGCAAACTTAGTGCCTTTTATTATATATGGGGGATAGAGTTTAATCGTGGTTTCAGAAGCTCTAAAATGACTTAAATCTGACCTTTCAATAAACAGGCGTCCATGTCAATGAATACAGCTGTTGTCTTGTTTGAAAATGCCCATAAAACATAATCCATAGTTTTGGAAAGAGTCATATTTAATGATTTGTTTGTAGTAAAAACACTGGGGGAAAGGAGTTGGATTAGAATATATCTTGATTCTCCTTTCCAGAGTAATGAGAAAAAGTTGTAAGTTCTGTATAATGAAGTATGTTTGCAACTGCTAATACCTTATTTTTTTAATAGAGTATCACATTATTCTTACAGTGATTATGGTCCCTCTTTTATTTATCCATTATATATGCTGGGACACTTTGTAATAAATCTATAACAGTCTCTGGAACAATACCTGAAGAATACCTTACACAGACTAGTGGCAAGGTCTGACTTAAAGCTTAACTTAAAACTGACTTTAACAAGCATCAATCTGCCTGTATACCAGGAGGTGTGCAGGGCAATGCTAAACTTGAAAGCCCTCCCCCTTTTTTTGGATGCAACTAACCATAGAGACTGTGGTGAGAAGGGGGTGGAGCCCCCCTCAAAAAAATATTCTTATGAGCAGGACTCCCAGACTAGTGTCTGACCATGTCCTCACTCCATGTGAGGAGAGAATTCTTTAAAACTATAGAGGAAATAGACCCCATGGTCCAGGCCTCTGTCTCCTCTGCAACAGCAGGGACCTGCTTCCTCTATAGTTACACCCATGTCACAGTGGAAGCTTTCACCTTTGTCTGAGTATGCAATACAATGTCATTCTAAATAGTCCAGGAGACAGTGAGGGCTGTATAGAATATATATAAATAATAAAATAACTAAATAACTAAACTCAAGTTCAAAGTCATTGGGGATGAGCTGCAGCTTCAGGGGTTGTAGTTTCAGGTTCAATAATTGGTTTAAAACCTACTTTATAGAAATAGTGTTAGGAAAGAAGAACTTAGCTATAAAGTGGCAACATGGTATATATTAGTAGAAATAAAAATTTAGCATTGCTGCCTTGAAGTACTAGAGGCCTGCTTTCCTCCCATATTCCAAAATGTATGGGCCCCTGATAAAACTTTATATGTGATAGGGACCTTAGCTTGTAAGCTCCTATTGGAAATGCAAATAAATCCAGCATCACCCCCCCACCCCAGATGCAAAGTGCATTAGGCCCCCCTCCCCAAGCTGCAAACTCCCCTCCGGCCCACCACACCTACCTTCTTTTGCTTTCAGCCATGTCGTAGGCCAGGGATGGAGGTCAAAATTTGTTCAATCTGGGCCCACAGGGCCCACCGGATTTTCTTCCCGGAGTCTTACCAGCACAGTCCGACACTGCATATATCATTGATTACAATCTCCATAAAGTGTTGTAGAATATATTGGTGCTATATAAATTAATGGAAATAATAATTAGTATTTCAAGGATTATAAAGGCTATGGTATTGCCCAGCAGTGAGCTGTGTCATTTTGTTCAACACTATGTAAGAGTTCTGCATTAAAATAAGCATTTGTGGGTGGAAACACTTATATAGTATATAATATTCTATATAACTCCTCATGTAAATGTAGAAAATGCTGCAGGTTTTGAGTAGGTCTTAAACGACCAGTAACATCAAAA
Organism: Xenopus borealis; assembly: GCA_024363595.1. Classification (NCBI taxonomy): domain Eukaryota; kingdom Metazoa; phylum Chordata; class Amphibia; order Anura; family Pipidae; genus Xenopus; species Xenopus borealis. The sequence continues at coordinate 45,691,993 of CM044434.1, read as the reverse complement.
ATGTTTTCAAAAAAATGTGTTAGTATGCACCTTTTAAATAGCAAAGCCCTTATTAAGGAATAACTTACCGAAACTCCACTTCCCCTCCTCTTCAAAAAAGGTGACAGGGTGACCATCCATGCTGCAGTGCTCGATTTCTCCTCGCTGGCCATTTGAGTGATAGCATGTGAAGGAGGCCAAGGCTCGCTCTCATAGCTGTAGATGGAATCCTGGCTTTGGGAGTAGGTTAGGGATAAGGAGCGGGCGATACCTGTCGTGGAAGAAGAGATGAGTGGATAAGGCAGTTCTCCTGAGCCTTTGGCGGGGACCCCCTGAGAGAGGTCATGATGTTATCCAAGCTGAAGCTCTGGCTGTGGTGCTGGTGCGGGTGGTGAGACTCTGCAGTCTCCAGACTAATGGGCCTAATTCTGCTGCTGCTGTCCGGACTCTCTATCTTGGGCAGGGAGCTGAGTGCAGGAGACATAGCCTGATGAGGAGAAGAGGTGTCGTTCTCTGAACCCCTCTTTGCTTTTCCTTACAGCCGACCCCTCAGTCCTGTGAAAGTACAGAGCCGGATTTAATGAGTGCATGAAGGAAGTCACTTGATTCCTCTCTACCTGAGAGTGATTGAGGATCAGGTCCTGTGCAGCTGCCTGGGAGAGATTGTAGCCAAAAATTATCAGCAACCCCCCTCTAGCAATCAACCGCTGCACTTGCAGTTGCCTTCCAGCATCCCCACACCCGTGCCTTGCAAGGTGAGCCCAGCAGAGGCCATCTCCCCAAACTATTTCAGGGAGCTGGTGCCAGCCACCAATGGGCAGTTTTCTTTCCTCATTCCCAACCCAGCTCATACTACCAGCCCTGGCGGCACCCGAGTCAGTCTCCAGCTGGTTTGGATTCAGGATATAGAGAACAAGAACAGCACCTCTTCTCCTCCCCAGGCCATGTCTCCTGCACTCAGAATCTGAACCGGCTAGAAGCCAGGGCATGTCAGAAAACGAGCACTGTAGCATGATGGTCGCCGTTTTTTGAAGAGGAGGGAAAGTGGAGTAAGTTATTTTTTAATAAAGGCTTTGCTATATAAAGGTTTCATCTGTCTTGGTGTTTATTTTTCGCTGTATACTAACAAATTTTTTTTAAAAACATTTTTGATGTTACTGGTCCTTTAAAGATAATGTAAACCTCCAAAATAAAATTTTGCCTAATGAAAGAAACTGTATTTCTATGCACATTTCCAATATACATTACTTTGAACACAACTTCTTTCTGTTTCTATTCTCAGTGGTTCTAAAGCAATAGAGCAAAAGCCAAGCCTGAGACAGAGAACAGACTGAAAATAGAAACAGAAAGAAACTGTGTAAATAGACCTGTAAATAGGCACATAAAGTTGACTTCTGCTATATTGCAGACATAGAGAGATTGATCAATGCACATTCCCTGGTCCCCTCTGTCATAAGTAATCTATGCAGATGCATTTATTTACACAGACTGGGTTTTTTAGTTACAAAATGATCATAAAATTGATAAGCCACCATACCACGTCATGGTAAAGCCCATATGCCGGTCCCTAACTATTTACTTCTGGTCGTAATACTCAAATGCTAAGTCTCCCGTAAATAAATGCATTATCTGAAATAAAGGTCTCCTGACCTGGATATTGGCTGTCTTTGTAAACAAATACATCTGCATAGATTACTTATGTGACAGGGGACCAGGGAGTGTGCATTGACCAATCTCTTTTCTTTTTCTCTATGTCTGTAGTAATTTGGCCAGATCAGTAGCAGTTCCATTGTATTTTGGTATTTAGCCATGGAGTGCTCCCACAACCTTTCTTTTTTTTCCTTCTGCTATATTGTTTACTACATTTATAGTCAAGGTAGGGCTCGGCCATTGGGATCCCTGGAAAAAACAAGTGGGCCTCCGTCTCTTGAGGGACCTCGCTGGCCCAGATCTTTACCCTGCGCCACTTCTTAACTTCCTGCTATGGCCAGGATGTTACAGCAAAACTAGTGCATTTGCGGCATGAGTGCGCTCACGTGCATGACCACACACGCGGTGGGGGGCGATGGGGGCAGCGATGAGGTCCCTGAGTCTGACCCCATCTATAGTAGGCCTTTAACATGATGTTCTGAAAAATAACACTATACACGGTAATTGAAATGAGTTTATGAATGAAAAATCATGTCAAACACATTATAGGGACTGATCTTTTTGCCCTTCAGGAATTATTTTTTTCCCATCTGCGGCAAACTAAAGGTTGCTTAAAACTGGCTTTTTTTTCACTTTCCTCCTAGAATGATTTTTTTTTTTTTAAATCCTAACTACTACGCTACTGGCAAAAATCAAATTGTTATCAGCTCCTGGTTTAGGCTTATGCCACACAGGAAGATCTCCAGGGAGATTAGTCGGCTGACTTTAGCGCTAGAGGGTGCACGATAACAGCAAACCATTCAGGGAGATTTTACGCGGCGATTAGTCACCAGGCGACTAATCTCCCTGAAATCTTCCCGTGTGGATTAAGCCTTAAGGTGGCCATAGATCTAACAATTGCAATTCAACACAAACAATGTCCAATGTTTGGGGGCCTTCAAAGGCGCCTGAACAAAATTTATCAAACCAGCCCAATCAACTGGCCGACTGATATCGAAGTCTTGTGCATAATATTAGTTGTCACTTCTCCCACCAAACGCGCACCAGTATTATCGGTGTGTCTACAACCACCTTTACTCACACATAACTATACAGAATGCTATGTAGCTGCAGTGTTATCAAGACATGAATTAAACATTGCTCTATTTTTTAGATTTTGTTTTTTGAGACAAATAAGCAGTATTTACACAAGTATGTACACTGTGAGTTGATATAAGCAAATTTTTTTTGCCTGGTAAATAATTGCTGCAATATTTTTCCAGCAGAGATTTTTTTTTACAAAACAACAAATAGGATGTAACTGTTTCACTGGAAAAAAAATGCCAAATATGGAACTCAAATTTAATTTAAAATGTAGGTAAAACCTACAATGATAAACATTCTATTAAGACCTTAAATAGTCCTGGCTTAGCCATAGTTATATAGGAAAAGAGAGTCTTGCAGTGACATCTAATGGCTGAAAAGTAGTTAGCACAATTTGTTGTAAATTGCTTAACATATGATAGGGTAATTTTTTAACTACTGTGTTCAGTCTTTGTTACCTACAATAATATGCTTGCATATGTTTTATTTCTTAATTATTTATTTAACAAATGAAACAAGTATTGATCACATTTAAATAATAATACATTTAAAAATAGTTATTTCCTGCCTCTTGTTGATTTAAATTTTCTTTATAAAATGAAGTAAATATTGCATAATTTACAATGCTCTACATAATACTGTAACTTTTTTTTCACCTCACAAAAAGGTTTCCTGGTGCCTTAGATACAGAAGAACATTTCTCATCTGAACACAATGTAGAGACAACTGGAACAAATATCTCCAGTGTTCAACAAGACGTAACATCAATCACATTCAAGCACAAAGGTGACAGTTTACTTGACCAAACGTCACTGTCAGTAACACAAGTCATCTCCATTGAAGAAGACCCAATACTGGAATTGTTTATTAAAGACAATAGTGTTACTGAAGCCAAAATTTCAGAAATACAGGATAAATCAAGCCATTCTCATAATGTCTCACTTGGACAAAATAAAGTTGGAATATCGAAACCCCAAAAAGATATTTTTCTTGACCAAACTACACACTCAGATGTCAGTAACCCAGACCATTTGAGTGTTTCAGTGAGGGGCAGTGATAAATCAAGCCACAACACATTACAAGTAGAAATCTCCCAGACTATTAAGGCACTACAAAGCGATACCCTCACAGAAGATATGAAAATTCAGATTAATAAAAAAATGACTGTCCAGGAAAATGTTCCAAAAATTGTAAATGATGAATACAAGCAAGACATTCAAAAGCCAAGACAGAATGCTGAGGAGAAAAGCTCTCTTCCTCAACCAACAGGACAGGCAGACCATGTTTACAAGATATTGTTTGTTGGCAATTCAAGTGTTGGGAAAACATCATTTTTACACAGAGTGCACGATGGATCTTTTCACCAAGGTTATTCAGCTACAGTAGGTAAGAGCCCCAATGAGTCTCTTTCCTTAATGACATCATATCCCACTACATTATTAGAAATGCTGATATTGTTTTGTAAGAGATGTAAGGAAGTTAAAACAGAATTGGGCTTCTCAGATTCATCGTTACATTGGAAGGCCGTTTGCGAATTTTAGACTTTGCGCTAATGCGCTGTCAATGTAACAAAACTTCTTACTGAAAAAGTCACAATGTTTGCTCCAAAAAGATTACGGCACTTTCACGCACTTCTTAAGAGTGCACAATTACAATTCGCACTGCGCAATAACAATTCGCAATGCAATAACCGTTTAAGGAACAATATTGCATTACGAGATGTGGATTTTTACTCTTATTGGTGCGCAATGTTTTGCTCTTAGCGACCTTAATTACATTCCCTTGTTTGAGTGGTTTAGGACAGAGAATAAAAGATAGATTGCAGAGAGAGCTGCAAGGAAATGTTAAGAGACTGAGATGAGAGCCAGAAAAGAAGCAGAGATTAAGATGAGAGCAGATAAAAAGCATGAACTGTGACTACAGGTTTGTTACGTGGTGTCCCATGCCCTCAGTTGGGATACTTACTCGAGTAACACACAACAAGTAATCCTTTGCCACACTGTAATATTGAACAAACTGGAGATAAACTCAAGAAAACGTTTATCAGCTACAAGTGATTCAGCAAAACTAGTTAAAACTTATTCTTCTCACCACACACTTTTGACAGACAATGCTCCCAGACCACTCAGTCCCGGCCTCCTGCTTACTTCTCAAACCCTCCTTGCCTGTCAGGGACATCAATCCTTATTGCAGACTTTTAGCAAAGTGGTCAGCTTTCTAGGCACACAAGGCCCTACATATTCTAGTTGCTATACCTCTGGGTACCTAACTGGGTGAGTACCACTGGAACACTGGTCCCTCACTTTCTCCTCACTGGAGCCTCAGCTGTTCATCTCTCTACCATACTACTACAGGGGGAGGGGGAGAAGTGGAAAGAGTGTGCCCCTTAGTAGCCAATACTGTACTTCTTTCTCTGGTTTTGCTGCAGTTCCACCTCATGCTGAATTTAAAAAAATCTGGTTTGAGGTGCAGAATATTGTGTCAGGGAGCACAGGCCAGCCCTCACCACCTGCTATATTAAGGACAGGGCCACTTTGCATCCTGCATGGCGCTCAAGTTAGGGTACGATTGGGGGGACACCTGTCCGTCCTCCCACCTTTTATGAATACAACAGAGAGCCTTTGGGACAGCTGAGTGCAGAGACCTGTGGCAAATTTTCAAAAAGAGATCATAAATAACCCCTTTAAACCTCTTTAGCCTCATTACAATTAGATAGGAAATATGAAAGCAATAACTATTGTTTGTTAATGCTTGGTACTTACCTCTGACTCACATAAAAAGGATTTATTTGTGCCCAGAACAGCTTTGTTAATAGAATATAACAAGGTTTACTTTCTGATTTTTAGGGATAGACTGCCGTATAAAAATCTTAAATGTAGATGATAAGCGTTTTGCACTACAACTCTGGGATACAGCTGGACAAGAGAGGTAAGAACAAGCAAGCATTTCCCAATTACTTATGCCTTTCAGATTTATTGACACCAAATGCTGCCTCTGAGTTTCTGTAGCAAGTTTCTGTGCCTGATTAAGCATAAGGGTAAGGAAAGTAAATTTTGTATGTAAAGTATTCATATTTTATTTGCATAGTTGCATGTATACACTGCAAGATACAGTAAAACAATGCAGTAACAGGCCAGACAGCACAATAAAACACATACTTATATAAACAACTACTGTAAATTAAGATTATGTGCTAAGCATGTTGAAAAAGATAAACAATACTACCTAACTGCTCTTCAACTGGTGTTCCTTGGATAAGGATATGTAACTATTTCAACTGCGAAATAGTGTGTTCTAGAAGCTATATCATGTGTCATGTATTTCATATAATTTTAATACAGTATGTTTTTATTTAACATATAAAGTGCCTTCATACTACACTAGCTGACAGTCAGAGAAAGTAGATGAGTGTTACAAAGGGTCCTGTCCAAACTGGCTTTCAGTTTATAGCAGAAGGCAGTGTTAGGATTACTATGCTGGGAACTCTGGGATTTCAGTTCGTTTTGGCCTGTCTGACAGTTTTTGTGTTGATCCTTGGGTACCACGTTGTCTGGTTTATTGGTTACAACCCGGTTCTGTTCTAGTTTATGCCTCAGTTTAATCCCAGGTACTGAAGTATAGGTTCCCCTTTTGTGTAAGATCCCCATCTCTAGTACTGTTTTGAGTTATAATTCTGCATTCAGCTATACTCACGAGCAAAAAGCTGTGGCTCGCTAATACAGTTCCTGGCACTGTTGTCGGTTATAGGTCTGCATCCAGTTATACTTGCAAGCAAGGTGCTGGAGCTTGCAAATACAATTATTGTCACTGCAGTGGGTAATAGTTCTGCATCCAGCTATACTTGTAACCCTTTCAACAACCCTTTGTCGATATTACACTCCACCTGTGGCACTTACCTAATGACATGGGACAAACCTGAGCCACTCCGCAGTGGTATTGGGAGAGACTGGGTACCTGGTACTTACTAGCTCAGTGTCTCCACCTAGTAGTATATGGGAATGCACCTACGGGTGACCCCAGTAGGAACAAAATAATAATGCCCACGGTGTATTGGTTAAACTGAATAAATCTAAAATAAATGGCCAACTAGTACATACAACACTTTATTGTTATTTACCCAAATTGTGAAATCATTATGCACCATGCAAACTCTGTTCATTGCACACTTTCATATCTTTTATCTCAAATACACTGCACATGTAGATTTTTTATAGTGTACCGTTGCATTCAATTATGGAGTTGAAATGCTGCAACTGAACTAAAATCTGGTGACCTTTGGAGTAAAGATGTTAGTGTGTAAGAACCATTGGGCTTACATTACATTTTATAAACTCCCAGTACTAGGCCTAAAGTGTCACTGTGACCATAGGGGAATGTTTGGGGTGAATTTCTATTTGCTTTGTCCTGGCAGTTTCCTAAGTAGTAAGCCAAACAGGAGTCATTTTAGCCAAACTCCTGTTATCGCCAACTGCCCCGCACATGCAATAAAAACAGAGCAGTAACTTGACCACAGATGGTTAAAGGGTTGCAGCTGGGTGGGGGCTTAAAGGAGAACTAAACCCCCCATATAATAAAACCTACTACCCCCTGCCCTACATTGTCCCCCATCCCTGCTCCCGCCCACACAGGTGATAACTCCATTAATAGCCCCATATCCTGTAATAACCCCTTATTGCAGAGTAAGCGCAGCATAGCTCACAGGCTCCATCTTCTTCTCTCTACTAATCTTCGGAAAGTAAGCAGAGTATCGGCGCAGCTACTAGGTTCAGTAAATGTTCAAGTATGGGTTACTAATAAGGCAGAGCAGTACCTATTACGGTATAATGGAAAATGCATGCTTAGACAGAACCCAATGGAGAAGTAATGAACTGAAGCCAAGAAGTTGTTGAATTGATGTAATAGCTGAACACAAAAAAAGAGGTAGGTCATAGAAACAAAAGAAACAACAGAATACTGTAACATAAAATTAAAAACATTCTCCATTACAATTTCAGTATACAAATGAGATGTGAGTTTTGGAAACAAATTGGTCCTTTTGCTAAATATCCTCAGGTTTCACAGTATCACAGAGCATTTTTTTAGGAAAGCAGACGGGCTGGTGGTTATGTATGATGTCACTTCTAAAGACACGTTTGCTGCTGTGCAGTACTGGCTGAGCTGCATCATGGTGAGTAGAAAGGATAAAATAAAGAGGTGCAAAAGGCTAATGACAACTGAGAGATCTTTTCAGGGCCAATTAACCCTTATGTGTCCACTCTACTGTTACAGATAAATTGTAGTTAAAGGGGTTGTTCTCATTTGTTTTCATTTTCTTATTTGTTTTTTTTTTTTTAGTTATTTAGCGTTTTATTCAGTTTGTAATTTCAGAAATCTGGTTGCTAGGGTTCTAATTACCCTAGCCTCCATGCACTGATTTGAATAAGAGACTGTAATATAAATAGGAGATGGTCTAATTAGAAAGAAGAGTAAAACAAAAAGTAGCTATAACAATATATTTGTAGCCAAAAAGTCAGAAGAAGAAAAACTATGAAAAACTATGAAAAAAAAAAGAAATAATGAAGGCCAATTGAAAAGTTTCTTAAACTTAGCTATTCTATAACATGCTAAAAGTTATATTAAAGGTGAACCACTCCTTTAAATGCTTGGAATGGAATAAGCTGTAGGTTACCACAACCTTGCAGATGAACTAAATAATAACTTTAGTCACACTAGTGACTATGACAAACAACTTTAGTCACAGTCACTAGTGTAATTTCTCCAGTTCTCTCATTGTTTCACATAGCTCCTAACATTATGAACTAATGAAAACAGGACCATAATCATAGGGTAACTATTCTCTAACTATTCCTTCTAGAGAGGGGCCCTCGTTGTTTCTGGCCCAGCATGCTGTACATGTCAAAGGGAGCCACATGATGTAGCATGAGAACTTGCCAAGTGTTTCACCTGTCCCTTGACCCTGACTGGCGAGGCACCACCAGGGTACTGACTCCTTAATTCCTCGTCAGTGGAGCCTCAGTTGCTCAGCTAGTTGGCCTATCCCTATTGCTCAATAACTACAGCGAGCTGCTCCAGATCTGACCTGATCTATAGCTAGTCCAAATATATAGAACTGATCAGTAGTAAACTTTAGAACCTCTCAGGAAGCTGACTTTTGGTCCCTTGGTATCATCCATAATATTTTCTTTATCAGTCAGGGGATAGTTCATACCACTCTCTCCCTTGTGTTGTAAATTGCCATCAAGTGATAACACTAAAATATCATATTAACCTATTATAAGTGCGCCCCCCCCCCCAGGATCATGAATGTTTAACACAGCAAATTACATTACAGAGTGATACCTGCACCATTTAAATAATAAGTCCAAAGAGCAAATGAATGGTCCCTAGTAGATGGAGCTCAATGTAGAAGGGTCACTAAATTGGGCTTTATCAGGCACAGTGTTTTGTACAAATGATGCCACAATCATATGGCAGGTTTCCACTCTGTCATCCTATAATAGGTAAGCCCAGTTTAGACATTATATAACAATTATTATAATTATTATACAATAACATAAATTGTTTCCTTATTTGCACTTTCTTATCCATTATTCAGATCAGACACTTTATTTTTTCTTTTACAGACTAAAACACAAGATGATATTGTCATTCTCCTTATGGGAAACAAAATAGACTGTGAGGCTGAAAGAGAGGTGACAACAGCAGATGGAGAAAAGCTGGCCCAAGTATGTCATGTGTGATTGCTCTATTATACAAAATAATTTGCTTTTCAGATCTTTTAACAGCCATGTGCTGAATTTCAATTCTTTAACGGACCTATAATTAGTTGTACCTCAGTTAGGGAGGAAAGAGCTGGTCAGAGTCCATTTATAAATGCTGCACTGTACCAAAATAGAAAGAAGTCTGGCTCAATATACTCTCAAGTCCAAAGCGTAACCCTAGGTGAACTAGACAACCTGCTTATGTATGTCTCATTCATACTTCAGTTTTAGGCTCCCTAATAAACTCCTCTTTGTGAATTGAATTCCTGTTATACAGCAATCTGGTAAAAAAAAATATGGTATAATAAATGGAATTATTGGGTTAGTACTTTTCCTCAGGTGGCATTTAAACCAGGTGGCACTTAAAAACCTTCACAGGTTTACTGTAAATGTATATAGCTTAGTGTAGATACAGCAAGTTTACTCTTTGCATTGGCAATATTTGCTTCACCAAAATATTAAGGAAAATATAGTTCACACCATATTATGTGGCATATTAAAGAATCTTGCCAAACTGATATATATATAATTAAAATATTGACCTTTTACATCTTTTCCCTTGAGCCCCCATTTTATTATCATTTCTGTGCTGCCAGATCACTGAACAGAAATTACTGTAACTGTAAAGCTGGCCATCCACTGGCCCGATAAAAGCTGCCAACAAACGTCAAAGTTGGCAGTTTACTGGCCATGTATGGGGCCCTCAGAAGGACTTCCCTGATCAATATCTGCCTGAAAATGAGCCAGATGTTGATGGGATAAAAATCCCATTGCATCATGGACCAAATCTGTTCATTGATGCAGTCCTGTGATATAACTATGAAGATTCTCATTCATCCAGGTCATGGTATATATATATATATATAAAAAGTCCTGTGATCCGATCGCCCATACTTCTGCCTTATGGTCTGATCATTGGGTCCAATATCGCCCACTTCAAGGAGGGCATGGCGGGGAGAGATCATTTGGCAACATCGCTATATGAGCAGATCTCTCTGTGTATGGTCACCTTAAAAAGTGTGGACAGACAAAAGACAGAACTTTGTCAGTTCATTTTCTCATGTGATCTACCAGTTATAGTTTATTTGGCTAATTTGTGTGCTCTGTGAATCATCGGATCCCAGGGGGCAGCCCTTGTTTCTTAAAATAGTAATTTTCTATTTAGTATTACCAATGGGACATACTACTCATTATTATTAATGATGTCAACATGAAGCAGAGTTTTACAGAAGTGCTGCTGCATGCAATAATTTTTTAATAGAAGCCTACATTGTTCGATATGTATAGTTTTTCTTTGAGGAGCAGTAAGCAGAGGGGGTGAGGGTGGTCTGCTGGCTCAGGGACTGGGAAAACAGAAGTACCCTGCATAGATTATCCTTCTCTTTTCCTTCTGCAAGCTCTAGCAAGCAGGGCCCTCTTTACCTCCTGTATTAATTCATATTTGTATATATTTGATCCTTAAAAGGTGCAAAAACTAAATCAATAATTGCAATATATTACATATTTTTGCTGATAATTATACAAAATAGTCACCAGTATGCCCCATTAGCCTAATATTGGTGACAGGGTGGATTTCATCCTCATGTTGCCACTAGCCTTAGGAAGAGCAAGGCAGATTTGCATTTTGATAAGGGTTGCAGATGATGAGAACATATATTTATTTGAAGTCTCATTAATACTGGTTAAATATGGGATAAGCCTAAGGGAAATGGTACACCCGAAGATGTCAGCTGCAATCTCTTCTTATGCTGGTGACTACTCCAAATGTTTGGAGTGATTTCTGGTGGTATAGCCTAAGGAAAAATGAAGTGCTGCCAGGCCTGGATTTGTGGGAATGCTACAAAGACCTGAGCCTATGGTGGAAGGATTTTATGGGTTGGTAGGCCGCATATGCATAGGTTGTGAAGCACTGGGGACATACAGGTGATAGTTTTTAAAATGTTCCCAGGTGCCAATCCCCTGTGCTCCAGCCCCGTGAAGGAAATTTGCACATGTGCAGTGAAGGGGAGGAGGCGGTGATGAGCAGTGGCAGGGATAGGGGCTCCTGCTGTACTAATCTGGCCCTGAGTGCAGGGCATTTGGAGAAGTTTAGTTGCCTGCAGAAGAGAAGATCAGTGGCGTAACTACCAGGGGAGCAGGGGGTGCAATTGCACCAGGGTCCGCTCCCTCTCGGGGCCAACTGGAGAGGCTAGGAGAACTCCAACTCATAGGGGGAGAGCCCAATAGGGGGGCCTGGGTGCCAATCCTGCACCAGGGCCCACGAGCGAGTAGTTACACCAATTGGCCATGCACATGGGGGTGGATTTGCTAACATAGATACTAAACAGCTCTAGTCAAGTGACCAATTGTAGCCGTGGCTTTCATTTTCTTGCAGACTGTTCAACATTAATTAATGTCCTGAACAGGGTTAGGGATTGATAGTTGTTTTTGAAAATGCATGCTTCAAACTAATCTTTCATTTTCTACTCTAGGAATACAAATTATTGTTTGCTGAATGCAGTGCAGCATCAGGCATTTACATAACAGAACCACTGATTCATATCGCCAGGTAAAACTGATACAAAGCTAAAATAGCTCACAAAGCTGTGGAGTTGTACTGCATACTTTGTTTTCAGACATCAAGAATATTCAGGGTATTTGGTTTTTATTAAATGACACAATTTAACACAAAACTGTGTTTAAAATTATAAGAATCATTTCTGCTACAGTCTTGTAGATTACAGCAATTATCAGCATTTGCTGAAATGTAAGTACACTGGTAATTTTATCCTTTTACCCACAATCACCCACTTCAAGGTAGTAGTAGATATGGACTTTCTCACCAAGGCTCTTTCTTGCCTGTACCCCTGCTATCTGATCTATTTACTCATGGGGAGGGTTGTAGAAAGGGGCCCATATTGTTTTTGCAGGGAGGATTAGGAAAGTGTAGTTAAGCCACTGTGGGCGCAGGTCATTATTTAGGTTTATGTTCTCACATATTGCATATATTTTTAATCTAACTAAGGCTTCAGCATAATAATGTTAACCTGTAGCATACATGTATGGTCATATGTCATAAATTTAAAGAAAATAAAAATTTACAAAAATAACAACAATAATATAATAATATATTTGGGATATAATAATAATAATCCCAACAAAGTTTATTGTGAATTTAATGAGCATTGAGCATTGCTAACACTGTACGATATATACGATATAGTCTACAAGTATATAATGATATCCACTGTGAGGTGGTGATTGGCCCAGGTTCAGCGATCCCATTGGTGGCCCATAACACCCTTCCTAAGTTTATGTTATCACTGACCTTAACATATTAATAAAAAAACACTACAGATACCAGATAGTTAAAAAATGTGTCAGCGCTTGTAGAGATCTTTTTTCTGATTTATATGAGGGCTATCTTGAAGCTACTTGATTCAAATATTCACTCAAATGTAATTCCAGATAAAAGGGAATTAGTGCCCCCTACCCTGAGCTAATTCGCTTTTTGTCTATTTATTATAGTAGCCACGATCATGCGGTTTCATTCTCTGTGTGTATTTGTAACAGATCTTTAAAGAAGCATGAGGATGACATGAAAAATAATGTGGTAAAACTGAGACAATCAACAGAAAAGAATAAAAGCTGTTGTTTCTAAAGATGCAGGGAATGTCTGGCATGGTTTCCCCAGCCTTCAGCCAACTTCAAATTATTGGGACATCCTTGGCCAAAAATATTTGGAGTGGAAAACATGGAGGACAGGTTATTTGCTTAAAGCACTGGCACAATGCATGAATAAAGTTTGTATGTGAGTGTGTTTTTTTTCTTGAGCATACCCACCAGCTCAATTTTAAATGGCAATTGCAGAGCATACAACATACAAATAAATTGTAATACAAGTATGAAAACATAGTCCTGTCCTTTTGTTTTTTGCTATTGATTTACATCATAGTGAACAAAAATTTCAAAGTGATTGCAAAATGTTATTACTTATATTTAGTGATGGGTGAATCAGCGACGTTTCGCTGAATTTTTCAGAAATTTCCAGCAAAATTTGCGTAACAGTGAAATGCCGCCAGCATCCGTTTTTTTTCGACGTCGGCAAAAATGGAAGTGCGCATCCAAAACGAGATACTGGAAAATTTTTGCCAGGGCGATATTTCACCGGCTTTTCGCGAATGTATTTGCTGCGGCGAATCGCAGGAATTTACAGCGAATTTGCCCATCACTACTTACATTATGAACATTTGTAAAAGCAATTTGTTTGCAAACTTTATGAGGAAGTCGTTGAGGTCTTTAATCAGTCAAGAATGGAGCAAACTTATTACATTCCCCCATTAGTCACTAAAATGACAGAACTAAAATGTTGTTATTTAAAGCTATATTGGTTCTCTTACATTTTATACAGTTCAGTTGGTTTCAGATAGATTACCAGAAATAAAGAAGTTTTCCAATTAGTAACTATCTTCTATTTGTGACCATTTTGCAATATTGAAGTGTAAAGTTTAATTTTTCACCTTCTATGGGTTGGGGAGAATTAGTCACCTGGTGACTAATTGCCTCTTATGTGGGGCAACAATCTCCCAAAACTGCCTTCTTCATGCCTTCCATCTGTTTGAATGAAGAATCGCCTGCCCTAACGCACTGGCAGCGATTTGATTTCCAGAGTCACCCAAAGTTCCCTCATTAGCGCCAGGTGACTAAATCTCCCCAAATCTGCCCCAACCCTAAAGCAGATCGGGGGGGGTCACTGACTTTTAATTGTCCTAAATTGATACATTTAATTGATACTGTACATTTTTATCTCGGTCCCTGCTGAGCAGAATCCCTGAGTTTTATTAAAGGAAGCTGTTAGAATTGATACAGTAGTTGCTAAAATTCCACAGACACTATTGAGAAATGTATGAACTAATTATATCAACTAAATGTAGCAAATTGTAACAGTTCAGAATGCTCCTGGACAACTGAGCTACCAAAATGAAACACACTAGACATTCAATTTTACATTCAATTTAAACTTGAATTTTAAGAAAACTGTAAAAATAAAAGTTGGAAAGCAATTGAAAAAAGTCTTTGTTTATGGTGAACTGAGAACAAAAATTGAAAAAACTGTGTGGAAGGTGAACAACCTCCTTAAAGGAGAAGTGTACCCATAACACAATAAACCCCTGCCCCCCTCCCCCAGCCTATTTCCCCCCCACCCCCTCCCCCGGTCTATTCTCCCCCCCACCCCCAGGCAAATGCCCCTAAGTTGCTACTTATGCCCTCAGTGCAGGTCCTGACCGTGGAGTTTGCAGGCGCCATCTTCTCTTGTGTAGTCTTCTTCAAGGATCCATCGGTGGTGCATGCGTAGTAGGAGCATTTGCCAGTTCAGCTCTACTGCGCATGTGCCAAAAGTCACGAAGTTTCAGTCGAAAAACTTTGTGACTTTTGGCGCATGCACAGTAGAGCTGAACCGCCAAATGCTCCTACTGCACATGCGCCACCAAGCGACGAAGAATCCAGGAATAAGATGGCTGGGGAGAAGATGGTGCCTGCAAACTCCATGGTCAGGACCTGCGCTGAGGAGGTAAGTGGCAACTTAGCGGCATTTGCCCAGGGGAGGGGGAAGTAGGCCAGGGGGGTGGGGGGCCTACGAGGGAGGGGGGCAGGGGTTTATTGTGTTATGGGTAGACTTCCCCTTTAAAGATATAATAATACTAATTTAGAATCATATATTGTACTTATCCAATAGTCTCTAGCAAAACTATCTCAAACTTAATCTAAAGCAGGTTATCTTCATTTATACTTTGGTTGGGAAGTTTGCTCACATTTAACCATAATTGACTCCCTGATTATATATGGCAACTGGAGGGGACAGTTTTGACAGACAGCCCATAGTCACTTAGTCTGCCCAAAATTAAAATGTATTTCTCATGTTACACTTTCTTGGCAAATGATTGTGGCATAAGCAATTGTGGAAATGACAGGATCTGCAGCTACATCTCACTTCTCATTAGGGATGCACCGAATCCACTATTTAGGATTCGGCCGAACCCCTGAATACATTGTAAAGGATTCGGCCGAATACCGAACTGAACCCTAATTTGCATATGCAAATTAGCAAGGGGGAGGGTAAAAGCATTCCGCGCACTAAATTTTTTTTTCAACTTCCTTGTTTTGTGAAGAAAAGTCACATGATTTTTTGGATTCGTATTCGGTTTGGCCAGACACAAGGATTCGCCCGAATCCTGCTAAAAATGCCCAAATCCTGGTCGAATACCGAACCGAATCCTGGATTCGGTGCATCCCTACTTCTCATCTTCTTTTGTAGGCTTCATTCTGAATTTAAAGTGAGTACCTTTCTTCTTGTATCAGTTATTGGTTGTAATTTTATGGATATAATATAATAATATTGTACAGTGCTGCAGAATATTTTATTAATAATAATAATAATAATAATAATAATAATAATACTTAACCTTATGTTTTAAAGTAAAAACATTAAGAAAAAAGCACCAAAGCCCTTCTTCCAAAACTCCAGCAAAAGAATGTGAGCTATGTGGGCCAGTTCTAAGCAAATCTGCAAGGATTGGTTCAGCAAGTTTACTGTCTATGCCATAGGTACTAAAATGGTATAGTTAACAGTAGGGGAAGCATATGATGAGTGTTTCCCATTAAATAATGAGAAGGGGTTTTAATAAGTGCAGAAACAATCCAATGACGAAACACCAGCAGTTCTTTAAATATCAAACATACTACAGCTAAAAACTTCAATTCTGAAGCAGTATGTGGTGCGTCTAACTCGTTCCTACTTTATTCTACATTGATTACAGGATTGCCTAGAAGAAAAAAACAGGCATATATTTCCCAAATCTCATCCTTAGATGCACCCCAAAAAGACCAGCTTCACAGTAAAAGTGGCCATATACATATATAGAGATAATCTTGTTTGGCTATTTTTTGCCAAACAAACGGATCTCTTCCCAATATGCTCACCTTGAGTTGGGAGATATTGGGCTTCTCCTATTCTTATTCCAGTCTCTTATTCAAATCAATGCATGGTTGCTAGGGTAATTTGGACCCTAGCAACCAGACTGCAGAAATTGTCAACTGGAGAGCTGTTGAATAAAAAGCAAAACAAAAAACCACAAATAATAAAAAATGGAAACCATTTGCAAGTGGTCTCAGAATATCACTCTACCATACCACAAATTAAAATAAAGGCAAATATCTCCTTTAATTAGTCTGAAACAAGGACAATGGTTTAACATGTAGAAAACTTGCTTTTTCAAAAGGATTCAACCTCTGTTAGTGGAACTGCAAAAAAAAATTATAATATTTCAATTTTATGGTTTTTTTTCTATTTCCCACCTACTTCCTGGACAGAGCTTACTGATGGCCCTCCCTGTTTCATAAGTTATGACTCATTTATCCCAACACCCGTATTGGCTTTCCAGCCTCAGTGAACACAGACCCCCTTATTTTCCACATGTGGCTTGTCTTATAGAGTATTCTGGGAGAGATATACTGAAGTGAAGAGAATATATGTGTATATATGTAGTGAAAAAAGTACCCCCTCTTGTAAAATATAAGGATATTATAAGTTACTGAGGCGATTCATGACCATATAAAAACACAAGGCCAAAGGACGTTTTTATACAAGTCATGGAACTCCGAGGTAACTTCTAATATCTTCATATTTTGTGACAGGGGGTACTTAATTTATTATTACAAATCTCAGTGAGTCATGTGACAGAAATGACATCACTACTCACCGTATATGACAGATGACATCAGTACTCACCATTTATAAGAATATAATTTACAAGATATTCATGGCTTTTATATATATATAGTGTTTTAAACTACTATGTTGCTCTACCCAGGAGATATTTTATAACTCAGTCAGTGAGTGGCAACGTCAATGTTATAGCACAAAGTGCACTATGTTGCAATTGTTTCTGAAAATGTTTGGGTAATGTAATAAAAGATGCTGGTCTAGTACCCATAACAATCAATCAGAAGGTAGCACTTACTGGTCAGTTGTTTAAAGGAACAGTAACATC
>CM044434.1:45647046-45657317 GCA_024363595.1 Xenopus borealis | reverse complement strand
TTTTTTTTTTTGAATGTACAGAAGTAGCACTTTATAAATCAAAATAAACATATACATACAGAAATGCCCCCATACCAGTGTCAAATTCATATAGCAAAGATTGACAATATAAACAATTTATGCAAAAAACTGTTTGCATAAACCACGCTACACTGAAACCACCACCTCTTGCCTTTCATAGAGTTAAATGGCAATCACCTAAATGTCTGGCAGTTGCTCCCTCAGAACAATTTAATAAATGGCAAGCACAATGCCTAAATCTGTTCCTATGCGCAACAGGCCCTTTTACTTTGGCTCAAATACAAGGTGCTGTATTATTATTTATTATTATTATTATTATTATTATTATTAATAAAGTAAATAATTTTTAAATATTTTAATTTGGATAAAACGGAATCTGATCTGGATTATGGTTTCCCATAC
This sequence comes from Xenopus borealis, assembly GCA_024363595.1. NCBI lineage: Eukaryota > Metazoa > Chordata > Amphibia > Anura > Pipidae > Xenopus > Xenopus borealis. The sequence goes on along the minus strand of CM044434.1, from coordinate 45,656,894 downwards.
TTATACTAAATTATACTAAATTTGCCTTACAATACAGATTAATTTTTGTTTTCAGAGAGCCAGAAGCGCAGCTACCATTGACTGAGCCCCCAGTTTTTGTGTCAGTGGCAGAAGGCAGTAAAACTTAGGAGGCAGAAGAAGCAAGAAAAAGGCAGCTCCATACAGAAGACCCCATGGACAAGGCCCTCTTGCTTCACGGGGCCCTCACAGCCACAGGGTCTGCTGTAGTTAAGTCAGTGTTCCCATGACTGGAGAGAAAAAAAAACAAATAAAGTTCAATTAAATCATATAAATCATTTTCCCTATAAATCTACAAATTCATTAAACATTGCACATTGTTTTTCAGCACAGCCTAAAATGTCATTTTGGGAAGAGTTCCTATTTTAATGTAGTGCAAGAGCTATATCAAACCACTTTGTAACGTATAATGAATCCCTTTCCTTTGTGGCAACGTTAGCTACTATTACACTCAGAAATGTACCATTGTGAATAGCCCCTTTGTGATTAGTCCTCTTCAAATCCATGGCATGCAGCTGGGAATCCCACTTCCCTGGGTCTCATTTGTACACGGGATGCTGGCATTTTCATGCAAATTATATATGGAAATGAAGGAGCTGGTAACATTCGCATTAAGTTCTATGGCATTCTCACAAGGGAAAGAATAAAAAGAGGAATACTATTAAAGTCTAGTAGTAATTAAATTAACAATGTATTACTATCATGCAGAAGCATATATACTGTCACCACTCTGAATGCATTGTATATGAAGTTGTTATTATAGGCTTTGATACTAAGGGCCTTTGAAAAGATGGTTCATACAGAAAATAAAAAATTATATGTATATCAAGTTTATCCAAATGTTTCCCAATTTTGCTTACAATACAATAGAAGAAAAGGTGTTAGATGGAAACCCCAACCATTGCACTTGGAATGTTCAAAGCTGTCTTTCTACATATATGATAAATATAACTGGTTATTGCTTCCTTTGTTATTTGTTCCTTCCTTCACCCCAAAAGCTAAACTATTGTGTGCATAAATAATCTCTGGGAAGGCTCATTAGTGCTTTGCCGCACATATGCAGAAGTCTAAGGTACGTGTTTATATGCATGCACCTTTAATGAATTGCATCAATACAGGCAATAATTGCATCAATACAGGATCACAAATAATCTGTTACAATCTGATGTAACTTTTTATTTAAATCTGAATAGCGCCGCAAAGTTATATTTCCTATTAGAGATTCCAGTTTGGCTGGAAAGGGTGTGCTCTGCTTATAAGCTGGTATTGTCTTTATTAATGCAAGTCATTACTGAGCAGAACTAAATAATGGTGCCAGTTTGTAACTTCCCTGTAACTATAACATCATATAAAACCTGCTTATGACACAGCTCAGAAAACACAGAAGAAAATCCACATGCAAATTATGCAGACCTTCTACTGTTTTGTTATTAAAACATGGTCTTCAAAAATCTTAAAAATAATGTAAACATTTGCTTTGAACTCAATCTACACAGTAAAGATAATTGTGTTGCAAAACATGTTCTAAACATTTGATTTAATATAACAATGTTAAAAGAACACTAACATAATTTTTTTTTAAAATCTTTTTTTAACGAAAATAAACTAAAACAGTGATAAATCTTTAAAATCGATAAGTTTTTTATAAGAAATTACTTACGATTCTCTGCATGCGCTCCTGTTATTGCTGGATTTTTTTTATTTTCATTGCATATTTTTATTTTCTATTCTGTCTTACACTATCCATTGTCTATACTTAACTCCAAACTACTGTCTGGTTGCTAGGGCTTAATTACCCCAGAAAACAGATAATTGAAAAAATTCCAAGCCCAAAAGGAATTCACTGAGCAGCTGACTGTCCAGTACAACCTTGGAATTACTGCCAGCCTAGATGTGCTGAAAAATTCCAGGGCTGCCTTATTGGGTTGTGTAAATAGCTGTTAGTGAATCAGATGCTCATACCATTATTAAGCAATCTCATTTAAGAATGGTACTGCAACTTGCACTCCATTTACCAAAATAGAACCTAATTTGTGGTCACAATGGTACACTGCGGGTACCTTGTTATAGATGCAACTTGGCTTGCCCCACTTGCATCTGAATGGTGCACTTTGTACTGCATAAGTAAATAATCCTTAGAACCTGATTTTTCTAGTTTGCATACCCACTGGCAGAACTGCAATTTTACTTAAATTGCTATAGGGTTAAGACACATAGGGGAAAATTCACTAAAGGGCGAATTTTTGCCTCGGAAGGCTCCGTCAACACTTGCACAACTTCTTCAGACATTAATTAGAAGAGCATAAGCTTATTTATCAAAATGCAAGGTTAAGTCTCATCAGACGAACGAAAGTTTCGACAGCGATAATTCGTCAGTGTGGATATTTCCGAGCAAACTTTTGCCAGCATTATTTTCTTCCTAGCAAACTTCATTAACACACTTATGATTTGGTCAGTTTAAGTAGGCCAGGTACATACAGTATAGGTGACATATATGTCTGTATTAATGATGTTGGTGAAATTACTTGAAGCAGTGTCGGACTGGCCCACCAGGATACCAGGAAAAGTCCAGGTGGGCCCAGGTGTCAGTGGGCTCTCATGCTGCTATTTCTAGAGGCTAAATAGATGTAATAATACATTATAGTATGTTAAGAAAATACACTAGAAGAACAGAGGTTGAATGAGTAGAGCAAGAAGAATAGAGGTTTAATGAGTAGAGGAAGAATAATAGTAATGAGAGTGGGCCCCTGGTTTAAAATCTTTTGGTGGGCCCCAAGTATAAGGTTTTTTGGTGGGCCCCTGATGTCCCAGTCCGACACTGACTTGAAGTGGCCGCTTATTTTTAAAAATGTCCAAGGAAGCAAAAAAAAGAGAAAAGAGATCCTCTATTGTCCTAGACATAAGCCTACCCTAAAACAAATGTGGCATGAACTTCAAATGGTTAAAAAAAACTAGGGATGCACCGCATCAAGGATTCTTTTTCAACAGGATTCGGATTCAGCGAAACCTTCCCGAACCCTAATTTTCATATGCAAATTAGGGCCAGGGAGGGAAATCATGTGATTTTTTTTGGCACAAAACAAGGAAGTAAAAATGTTTTCCCCTTCCCACCCCTAATTTGCATATGCAAATTAGGGTTCGGATTTGGTTCGGCCAGGCAGAAGGTTTCGCCGAATCCGAATCTTGTTGAAAAAGAATCCTGGATTCGGCATTCGGCCGAATCTTTCGGGAAGGATTCAGGGGTTTGGCCGAATACAAAATAGTGGATTCGGTGCATCCCTTAAAAAAAATATATTTAACAGTTAAAACTTTTACTCATGATCCCACATTAAAATAGGAAAAAATGCCAGTGTTTTGTCTTTTGTTTATTATTTTTTTGACATACAGGATATGATGTCACTGACATAGGATTGAGGAGGATGTAACTACATCTTATCAAGTTATCAGGTACAACCTGGTGAAACAGACTCTGGCGAACAGAGTAACGGATTGGAAAGTTCAAACTTTGATAATAGTTCCCATACCTGTATACATTTTGTTTTGTCTTTTCTTTAATATAAATGTCTCTGCCTTTTTCCAGGTGCTAGTAATAATTATGTTTACACATGGAAAGATGCTGACTGCTTACCAGAGATTACAGACCTATACAATGTGCAGATTTCAATCTAGTCCTGGTGCCTCGGGGCACAGCTAAATACACAGGAACCTGGCCAGACTTTCTTCTTTCACATTCATTTCTGTTATCAATAAGTCAATCAAACATCTGCATTAGCAACCTGGCTCTCACCATCCCCAAGCCTTCAGCAAGGGTGTGGTGTAATAAAAGACTGAAACAAAGAAGAAAAACATTTCTGAATGGGATTATTGCTAATAATACAAATAGTCATGCATTTTTTTAATGAATTGGGCAGATTAATGCCATAGTAATAAAGAGATGACAATAACTTTGGATGCTGCAAACGGGGGTGATCCAAAATTTATTCCATGGTGCTATCAGACACTATAACCACAATCAAATATTTTGGGACCACATACCCCTTGATCACTGAGGAAGGGACATGTGGTCCTGAAACGTTTGATTGTGGTTATAGTTTCTGATAGCACAATGGAATAAATTTGGGATCACCCCAGTTTGCAGTATCCAAAGGTATTGGTGTCTCTTTTTTACTGTATCAATTACTGGCGTGTGGCTTGGCCAGTGCTATTACCTTTCACCCCATCCACACAGAACTACTCAGATTAATGTCATAACATTCAGTATCCATTGGAATATGCATCATTTGTATATCGTGTTTGGACTGAAAAATTAAGAAGCTAGAAGACCAGTGACCTAATGCAGTGTAACCCCATCAGCCTTCCTGAATCTCTACAGGGAAAACTAGTGCTATTTGGCACTTTTGGTAATACACAAGCCTTTCAAATATCCCTTATTTCTTGGTGGTTCATCTTGACATTATGTTAAGGAAATGTATGTAAAACTGAAACAAAAGCACTAATATGGTACAGGTATGGGACTTGTTATCCAGAATGCTCGGGACCTCAGGGACAATAAATCTTTCCATAATTTGGATCTTCATATCTTAAGTCTACTATAAAATCATGTAAACATGTAAAAAAAATTGATTCTTTGTAAAAAATGGAATTTATGAGAAACAGGTTTTCTTTAATTCAGAGCTTTACAAAGTTTCACCTGTAATAAATTCTGATGTCTTTATAACATGTGCAATGCATCAAAAAGACCCAGCAAGATCTACAATGGAAGCCAAAATACTTACTAACGTACTAACATAATAGTTAAAAGGTATACAAACAACACAATGCAACAGCCATTGGGGGCAGTGACAGAATAAGAAAACCTTTCACCAAGATACTATTTTGAATTAGGAGAACTTCTGGCATGAGGCAAGGTAAGAAAATCCCCCTCATAATTTAAGAGCACAATATTTGTTTTTTAAATGGATTTTCTTTTGCTCTAGGAGAGCACATCTGCATACTCTAGCTTAGAAATTCCTCCCTCCTGCGCCCCATCTGAGCGCAGAAGAGATAAACATGGCTGAAGGGAAGCACAGGGTCTGCTTCCTTGGGTGGCAAAAAGCCTAGAAGAGCAAATTAACATACCGATTATATTAATGTAAATCGTCCAGTGCAGGTGCATACTATAGAAGCCAAAGAATCTATGATGATGAAGCATATTATGGTGATAAAAGACACAAATTCAGCTAAAAAAACTGCTCTTCACCTTTTGTGGGATCAATATACTCTCTTCATCATGAGTTATAGGAATGAGATGTTCCTGTTTCCATTTTTATAAGTTGTCAAACAGCAGGGACCTACTTTCTTTAGGCTGGGGACAGACAGGGAGATTCGGGGAGATTCTGTCGCCTGGCGTTTAATAGCAGGTGACAATCTCCCCGAATTTCCTTCTCCCTGTCTGCCGCTAGTATTAATGACAAAGCGCCAGCGCCTGTGCACACACAGCGCGGCGATTTCCGGAATCGCCCGAAGATACTTTGTGAGGAAACTTCGGGCGATTCCGGAAATCGCTGCGCCGCGTGTGCGACAGAATCTCCCCGAATCTCCCTGTCTGTCCCCAGCCTTAGTAATCCTGCCAGTCAAGCAGGTGGAAAACAGCTACATGTGGGTTGTGGAATGTTAATCAGCTACTTCAGGTTATGAAAGATAAAAACAAACTGTATCAGAATTGTAACAACTCAATACATAACTAAATTACTAATAGAAACATCCATGAACTCAATGAACTTAATTAATAAATTGCTGAACTGTTATAGCTATAAACATGCTATGCTATGTAACATGACAGTAGTTTTGACAAATAGATTTCATATTATAGTATAGGTATAGGATCTATTACATAGAATGCTTGGAAACCTGGGGTTTCGATAAAGGAAAACCCAATGAATATTGATTCATGCAGAATAGGTACAATCAAGTACAAAATTTTTTTTATTATTAATAAGAAAAAAGTCATTTTTAAAGAAAAAACAATTATTAGCATGGATTCTATATGGGAAATGGAATGTATTTCCAAGCTTTTTGCAAATCGGTTATCTGGATTAGGGATGCCTTGCATATATATTTCTTTGAAAAATGCATGTTTTGTTAATTGGGTCCAATATCTCAACATTTTGTCTGCTGCAAATAACACCCTTATGGTGTTTTAGCAGCTGGGGATTTTAACTTACCTATTCATGCCAGAATTATCTCGTTAGAAGTTTGACTTGGTCTCATGGGTGTAGTGTTTGCAGCAGAAAAAAATATTCATTGTATATATAAGTTAGAATTGCATTGGCTATCTGAAAATTGGGCTCTTTGCAGTAGGAAGAGTTGGGCTCTTCTAGGTTAGCCTCAGATCCATGATCTGCCAGGTGTTAAACAATAGCAGCCAAAACACCCCTATGCTTCTCTTACCGATTTACATAGCTATATGAAATTCCCTTCCTAAGGCAGGCTGACAGGCATACTGTACCTCCACTCAGACACACTCCCTTTGTGTTGCCAACACCAAAAACCAATGGTACCTGCCTAGATGGGGTTATTGAGAAAAGGTAATATAATAGACCGCCAATAGCACTTTTGAGGCATTTATCCCAATCCTAGCAAGCATTCTTACTAATGAACATTCCTAAATGGATGGGAGACAGATGTAGAAGATCCATAGATCACAAGCATGTTGATGACCATGGTAATTAAAATAGCTGTGTGCTGTAATCTTAGGATTTTAGAATTCACTTTGGAGTTATTGAACCAGTAGGTTGCAGTACAATAGAAATATAGATAGATATACTGCTACACATGTGATGGAAGATCATTGAACTGTATGGCAATATTTTCATCCTTATAATTTTTGTAGGGTAAGTATTAACTCTTTTCACATACCCACATCAGGAAAACATCATTTATAATACTGAATTCCCTATAGCTGCATGCTAAAGCCATAAATGCATACATTTCTCAAAAGACATGTATTTAAAAGCTGCCTGAAGGCTTTCTAAACAAAGTGATGTCTTTGGTGGCATTCTAAGCATAACCTGCGACTTCTTTGCTATTAGCCACCCAAGAGATATGTCTAGCTCATACACAGCTAGTATAGCCTTTAGCAGTTTTAATCAGTATAGCACTGTTGACTAATGAAAGAAAAAGCCATGAATACAAGATTAGGTACCTGAATACAAGGATTTTCAAGTAATTCCATTTAGTGAGAACAGTTGTTAATGACAGGGGCTCATGTTTGTATGTATATTCTGATGTTTATAGCGCTGTTTGTGTATGAAGTGCTATGCATTAAAAATAATAAAGTACTGAAACAGACAGGGATCAAATACCATAATTTAATATAAATACAAAAATATATTGGGGGGGGGGCTGGTTTATTAATGCTCAAGGCACTGGGCTAGAGCATTTGCTTCCTGAACATACACATGGTTTCTGTCTCTTGCAATTGATTGTTTTTTTCCCTTAAGTAGGTTTTTTTTGTTGTTGGTTTTTTTTTTTTAATAATGTAGAAATATTGTAATGCAATTAATTTTTTTTTAAACCCTAAAAATGAATATGGCTAAAAATGCCCTATTTTACATACTACATGTTCGGTGGGCTCTAACATTTCTGGACTACTTCTTTAGTTATGCTTTAGTTTTCCTTTAAGGCATTCATACATGGACCAATTTGCCCTGAAAGCATGGCTACCTTTCTACTGTTCTGATCACCTGGGCTAAGAGACCTGTGGCTCCTCTTTCACTTCCTGATCTACCAATACACCAATCAATGCAGATATCTGTCAGGAATGCCAGGCCATTATACATGAACCAATAAAGCTACATTTTTTTTATATTATATAGTTAAGTGTATGGCCAATTAGTTTAGCTCAGTTGAGCCTTGGGGCACTGTTATCTGAGGGTGATTTATTAATATGGTGTCAAGTTTTTAAAGAAGACATTTTGTTTGAAGAACAAGAATGTGCCAGTGTATTACACTCTTAAATATAGTAGGATTGTGCTGAAAAAAGTATTGTTTCAGGCTAATTTATTGAATATTTTTGCAAAGCCCCGACTTATCCCTCCCATCTCTTCCACTTCATCTCTCTTTTCCCAGGCTATGCAGGAGAACCAATGGCACTCAGGACACTGCACAAAAGTATAGGAACTAATCAGTAACTAGGCTGACCTGATAGGGAACCAAAGTCTGTCTTTGCTTGTGAGACTGCAGTGTTACGATTCACTATCCCACTATCCCACTCCTACTGTGCTTCTGTCAGGGACAGAGCCGGATTTAGAGAGCGCCTCTAGGCCTGCTGTTTTCGTCACTCTCATCCCCTACCCTTTATTTGCGCAATTTTAGCGCACGGTGTGTTTAAAAACTATTGTATTTCCTGCACATGCCCAATGTTTCTGAACCAATATGGATGTGGTTGGACATTATGCTGCCCCCTTAAATCCTAGGCCCGAGCCTTGGTGACCATTCCACAAATCCGTGCCCGGACACCCCTCATTCGAAACCTGACAGGGACTGTTACAGGTCTATGGGGAGTTCCAATAAAAAGCAGCACCGTAAAAAAAAACAAAAAACTATTTTTTCTCCTCTACATATTCAATTTGTCTCCTTTAAGAAGCCCACAAATTAGGTGCTAAAACAACCAAAACCTACTCCACTGACTTGTGTGTTCTTTGCCTGCTTGACTAAAAATGTTGTAGTAAGCAAATCAATGCTGAATTCCGTTAAAGGTATTTATTTAAGACCTACAAAGGTAGGGGAATTTCAGTTTCTGTTTGTCTCTACCCTCTTTTCCCCAAAATTGTTGAATTAAGATAAACCTTAATCTCTACCACCACCCCCATAATGTATATCTGGTGTTAAGCTGGCCATAGACGTAAAGATTTTTGAAAGATCCAATGGTTATCGTGAGACCACGATTGTCTCAAAATGATTGTTTAAATGTCCAATGTGTCCATCAACTAAAAAGACCATTTCAGGCGATATTGCCAGCAAAACTGAAGGATCGCAGCCTGCTTGGCCCTGCAAACATAGGTAGATTGCATTAGGACCGATAAAGATTTTCTAACCTGGCCGATCAATCTTCAGACCGATGTTGGACAAAAATCGTACGATGTACAATCGTTTGTATCCCACTAACCGCACAATAATTTGACAGATTGGTCGGACTTCCCTAAGATCGGTCGTTCGGCAGGGAAAAATCGTTGCGTCTATGGGGAGCTTATGTCTCTATTCTTTACTACCAAAAGTTTCCTTGTAGACTATGATAATGCATCATTCTGTACAGATGTAAAACACTGTGGAAATGCAGATGCATGTTAATCTTTCCATATCATCATTTGGTAAAGCAGCACTATTAATCCATCACCAGACAGATATTAGAGGAGCTTAGCCTGCAGTGAACTCCATTTTCTGGTTCATTAGAGGAGGAATGCCCAGCCTGCATAATGATTATATTTAATATCATGTTAATGAAGGTAAATGGATTCCTTTTGTGGATCTAAGTAGGGGGTTGTTATACTCCAGGCAATTCATAGGCATTCCCATCCTCAGACATCATTCATGGACCAGTCACTTCTAATTCAAATAAGTATGCTGAGATTAGCTTTGCTTCATTCAGGCTCAGTAGGGAAGAAAATAAAATATTCTGATTTTGTGATATCTTTAAATGTAAAAGTAAGTGCACACAAATGGCGCTGCAATGTAAAATCTTTCTATACTTCTCATAAATAATATACAGTATTAGAATGCATTTTATGATGTCATATTAAAAAATATACAATGTATGTACTTATAGGGCAGGCTGGAAGGGATGTGGATGG
>CM044434.1:45621554-45643567 GCA_024363595.1 Xenopus borealis | reverse complement strand
GCAGATGGTGAAGAACTAAAAGGGTGTTCTATTCTTTACATTTATTAGCCAGTGGCTCTATGACCTCAAAGAAGGTTCTTATTTTGAATTCTGGGCATGAAGGCATAAAAATCAGGTGTACTGCCAAACACAACCTCCTGTAGGTTGCCAGGTGACATAGGGTCTACCAAATAGCCAATTACACCACAGGGATTTTTTTCATACTTGAACTCTCATAGCAGGTCCATGGGGCCCCCCAAAAGTCTCAATTGCATTTGCAAATGGCAAAAAGTTTTATGTACATGTTGTAGGTTAAATTGTATGCCAGTTTGCAGTGGGAGCAATTACTCTAGACAGCGAAAGCTAGCAAAAAATATTCTACTTGTATAGGTCCAGGACGGCAGATTTCTCAACTGTATCATGCTTAAAATAGGTATACATAACAATTTAGTAGGCCAGTTACATATGGTCTGATAGGGTTAATCAAAAATGAAAAATATTGCAGCAATCAGTTCATGTGGCATGTCACTGGGACCGACTACAAGACCAGGTCGCATATTCTTAATATTTGGGAAATGTATATTATATGTTTCATACATTAAAAAACAATTGCAGACAAAATTAGCAGTTTGGTCTTTTTAGTATGTTGTAGAATGGCTAATGTGGCCAGCTTTTATGGTGAATCAAAATCAGGTAGTGTGGTTTTTTTGTAGTGGCCCGTGTGTCAACTTTGGTAAACCTATGCATTTTCAGCATTAAACTTTTCAGAAGACCACTGGCATTTACATTTATCTTGTTTGATCCTAGTTCTTAAGGACATGTAGGAGATAACCTGCAGAAAAAGCTTTGAAGTTTGGATTTAGAAGATATATGTTCCACATTTACACAAGAAGACAATTTTATTGCAAGTTTTTTCTTGGTTCCTAGAAAAAAAAATTGAATTCAAATCCAGAGAATTGCAGGACAGGTAAGGTTGTTAATTTAGGATTCATAACAAAAGCTATGGACCAACTGGGCAAGTTAATTAATCAGTTTCATGCTTATGATCCTTCCACTGTGCTAATAAAAGTTATACAATGTAAAAAGACAAATAAGGCAAATAGTGTCAAAAACTTGATTATGTATTTTCTCAAATCCAACTGCTAAATACAAATACTTAAAATAATTATTCTCTTCTACAGGACCCTTGGAATTACCAGGTGTTATCTGTCCTCTGGTAATAATAGTGATGGGCGAATCTACCCAGTTTCGCTTCGCCGAAAAATTCGCGAATTTCCAGCGAAATTCACAAATTGGCAAAAAAATTTGCGAAACGAGTCGCGGCACGTTTTTGATGCGTTGCGTCGTTTTCGTTGCGTCGCGTCAAAAACTACGCGCAACTCGTTTTTTTTGGCGAATTTTTGCTAGCGTTTCGCTAATTTATTCGCCAGCGGCGAATCGCGGGAATTTGCCGCGAATAAATTTGCCCATCACTACTGGTAAATGGAAAATCCTTTTGAGCAAGCCTATCCTGGACTTACAGCCAAGAAAAGATACAGTTGAAGTAAGTATTCATTGTATATGTTTAAAGTGGCTCATAGAAACAGGAGATAAGCAAGAATTCCAAGGTGCTTAATAGGTTTGGTAACAAAACAATAATATTAGTCAATAGAATATATAACTACAGCAGATAATATAACATTAACTGGATAATGCATCCTTTTCCCCTTTACTCTGCAAGTCATGGGGGTTGAATGGTTTCTACTCCTTAAAAGCGACCGGTCACTCAGACATAAAAAAACTGTATAATAAAAGTTATTTTCAAATTAAACATGAAACCCAAAATATTTTTTAATTAACACATCCATAGCTATTATAAAGGTATTTAAAAGTAATCAAATATTGCCTGTAACCATCTATGCCTTAAGCATAGAGGTGCTTATTTTTGAATTACTGGCTTAGAGGAAAGTTTTGGTTGCATAAAAAACAGATGTCCTGCCAAACATTCTCTCCTGTAGGCTGCCAGTCCATATAGGGGTTACCAAAAAGCCAATCAGAGCTCTTATTTGATATCCACATGGACTTGTGTTGCTCTCCAACTCTTTTTTAAATTTAAATGTGGCTCATGAGCAAAAAAGTTTTGGGACCCCTGTGATACACTATGGATTCAGGGATTCAGAGAATGAAAGGGGCTTTATAAAAACTGTGTGCAACTTGTGAAGTTTAAGCCTGTGGCTTCTAATAATATTGTATAACCTTGTCACGCAAGACTATTGGCCTACAGTTTAAAAGAAATGTTGAGAGGTATAGAACAGCCCCAGAATTCAGCACACTGTGATTGGCTTTGTAAGGAAAAAACACAGAGCCTTTGGTGTATAAAGGATAATACAACTGTATGAAAATAGGTTTCCAGTTTGTCAAGGACTCTTTTGAAAAATTGTTACTTTCATTACTGTTTTTAAATAAAAAGTAAATGTATGAAACTACTCACAAGTTGTTGATGTGATTTTATACATTTAAGGTACTGGAACTAACATAGTAGATGAACCCTTCAAAGGGTTCAAATAAAAATAAATGAATAAAAATCAGGTAAATTAAAAAACGAATTCACATTTTATAATCTTGTATTGCTTGTAAAAAAAATATTGCACTGCTGATTCTAATTATTACAGGAACAGTAACATCAAAAAATTTTACAAAAAAATTCGTTAGAAAACAACGAAATAAAAACACCAAGACAAATTAAAATTTCAAATAGAAAAGCCTTTATTAAGAAATAACTTACAGAAACTCCACTTCCTGTCCTGTTCAGAAAAGGCGACATGGCGATCATCCATTCTGCTGGGCTTGATTTCTCTTCCCTGGATATTCACTGACAGCACGTAGATCTCCTTCTCTTCATCGTCCCCTCACTTCGCTCTTCTGCCGGGGAAGTAACTTCTTTCAATATGCCCAAGTGCTGGCGATTCCCTTGCTTTAGCGGAGAGGAAGATTGCCTGCGGCAGCACTCGTTACCAGGTTTATTCATTTTCTACAAGGGAGCGCACATGACAACAGGCAACAGGCTGCTCGCTGGAGACAGAAGAGGCGGGCTGGCAGACTGCCTGCCGCAGCGCTCAGTACCGGGTTTATTCTTCATTTCCTACAAGGGAGCGCACATGACTGGCAAGGTGGGTTTAGCCAGAGGGACGTGGGGACTTTGAGCCTAGGGCACTATGGAAGGGTCCCGATCAGCTGAGGCTTTTTCCTGTCTGTTTTCGCTGCTTCTATGAGATACACGGTTCAGACTGCATTAGTCGCCACTAAGTTATTGCCCTTGCAGTGCAGCACAAGCAACTCTTTAGATCTTGTGTTGACTCTTCCTCCCACGCTGCCATTTCCCCGTCGGCTCCCTATTCGCCCGTGTCCTGTTGCAGCCAAGTCCAGTGTATCGGCAGTCATGTGCGCTCCCTTGTAGAAAATTAGCATTAACCCGGTACTGAGCGCTGCGGCAGGCAGTCCGCCAGCCCGCCTCTTCTGTCTCCAGCGAGCAGCCTGTTGCCTGTTGTCATGTGCGCTCCCTTGTAGGCAATGAAGAATAAACACTGTACTGAGCGCTGCGGCAGGCAGTCCGCCAGCCCGCCTCTTCTGTCTCCAGCGAGCAGCTGGATGTAGTTTTTAAATAATTTATTATATTTCAAACTGGTGGCAAGGTATGCCCTACCCCTACCCCAAGCTCAAATACTCTATGGCCCTTCCCAAGGTCTATGTAAATGACACCTAATTTGTCTTGTGCTGGTACCTAATAACTAGGATTCATTTGTTCATGACATTGTGAGTACTGCAGTTATACATTTGTACTCCAAGGGGTCCTTAACATTGTCATGGATTTAGCTTTAAAGGAAAACTATACCCCTAAAATGAATACTTGAGCAACAGATTTATATCAAATTAAGTGACATATTAAAGAATATGCCTGGTACACCTGGTATATATATTTAAGTAAATATTGCCCTTTTACATCTCTTGCCTTGAACCACCATTTCTTGATGGTCTGTAGTGGGTGTATTAAACATTCTTTCAAATTCAGCTCCATATTTTACACTGTTTATCCAGTGTTTGCTAGACAAACAAAGAAACGGCAGATAAACAATTTACTTCTAGCCATGAAGATAATTTCTCACACCCATCTTTCAACAGCACTTGAGCAACAATCATACCACACTACAGTATTGTCTATTGTGTTACCGACCACTTCTATTTAGTTTCAAATTTGGCATTGCAAAACCAATTCCAGTTTAAAGTAATTTTTTTTCAACATGTATCAAGTATTAGTAAAAGCAAAAATGTTAAATAAAATGTAATTTGACCCGACATACCCGATATATCTTATCTTAGAAGTAGACTTTATCAGCCCTTATATCACATAATTTACTCTCCAGGAAGGTAGGACATTTTCTTGGCATTTGTGGGTGCCTTACAAAGCCTTTTACTTTATCTAATAATTTTAAACTTTTTACCAGTGATGGAAAAGAGATTAATTTCACTTAAAAACCATGGGGTTCCCAGAATTTGGACCAGTATTGGAGCCCATATCTGATCTTCAAACTCCTTGGCCATACAACATAGCCTTTCTGTGACACATGATTTGCAAAGATACATTGCTGACTAGTTAAAACCCTCTGTTTGTTAAAAATAAATCCAAGTTAAGTGGAAAGGTCAGTAACTTACTTAATCTTTATCCCATGACCCACATAACAAGTCAACCTTTCAGCATTGACATAATTGTCACTTGATCGGAATCACGATTTTACAAGTACATTCTGTTTGTGTGCCACAAGACAAAGTATCCTCTTTGGTGATAAACATCTCCCTATTAATTAATGTTTGCATTACTTAAACTGGAGAGGATGTTTATCATATTGAGTCCAAAGGCCAATTGTTAGAATGGACACGATTGCTAAAAAGTAAAAAAAAATCATGCCTGAGTGCAGATGATAGTTTAACTTCACATACCATGGAACAGAACTTTCAATGGATATGCTAAGTATGGTGTAAATGTTGCCTTTTTTTCCTAAGCTTAATGTTCCCAAAAACAAACGTAAATACAGGAACCCATTTATCAGTCTTCATTATCGTCTCAACCCTAATAATATCAAGAAATTAAGCAAGTTTCTGTGCTTTAAAGTTTACCTATAATTAGTGTGAACAGAGAATTTAAAGGAAAGTTTATTTTTCACTTTGTGAATGTTCATATGTACTGCTGAAAAAAGTTGCATAATTTTCTTCACAATCACAATAAGCAGAAAATACACCAACTTTTCCTGTATAGGGCAAGATCCCTCCCATGGTGCCATCTAATTGTGGCGCCTGAGGAGATGAGAGATTAGATGACATGCCCAAGGCCACAGTGAGTTCAAACAAGAATAATATGCAGCCCTCCCTGAATGCAGTTAATCACCATGCCACTCCCTTTTAACTGTTTTTTTTTAATTTAAAATAAATTAAAAAACAATAATCTACGACCACAGTTGCTGTGTACCATTTAGGTTAGGGTCATACTGCTGGCAGTAGCCACCTTCTTCTTTTGTGTCTGGAACCATTGTGTAGGCTCCAGAACGTACACAATCAGCAGATTTTGACGCGAAATGCAGTGTCTCATGTTTCTTTGCTGAAATCCACTGAGTGTGTTTGCATCCGAGCTGACACAATGGAGGAGGGAGGCTGCTTCTCAGAAGCAGGGACTGAAATGTGCTTGCAGATTTCAGCGGGCTGTTTTCAACCCCATGTGACCCTGGCCTTGAGGGTTACACTGAGCATCTTGGCTTAAGCTGCCCAGAGCTGACTTTCTGATACAAATGAGGATTTAGAAGGGTCATCATGAATCTGACCTTTCTGTAACAGCTGGGACAATGCCCTCTGATTGGCGATGCGCCTGTGATGCAATCATATACACATGTAGCAGTGTAAATTTTATGAAAAAAGTTATGGGTCCTATTTATTTATCCTCTAATTTTTCTTGTTGAGTTTTTGAAGAGGAAACAACCCACACATTTTTCAAGATTTAATGTGCTCTGAAGATGCTAAAAAACTATTGGAACGTGTTTTTTGCCTTCATGATAGTTTTTGCCTTGATAGTTTCAGGTTATTTGACCCTGGTTTTAATTCAATAAGCAGATAAATTTAAAGTAGAATTTTTTTTCAGTAAGTACCCCCTTTGTTTTCAGTGGAAATAATTATGTGAAATATCTGATTGCAGCTGCTCTTCTATTGTTTATTCAGTTGGACACTCTAACTAAACACAATAGGGCTTATTTACAACTGCCCTGCCTTAAAGCAGACCTGTCACCTACACATTAAACAATGTTTAATAAAAAAAATGAAATACAGAACCCAAATTTATATTTTTTCATTAAAGCATTCATTCCTATTATAAAGGTGTGAGCTGTCAATCAAATATTGAGGTGGAACAGTCAATGCCTTTAACTGTCCATTCAGCACTTCCTAGATGTCACCACCCTCTTCACGTTCCCCCTCCCTCCTCTGTCTCTTAAAGTGTGTAGGGTACTGTGTATGGTCACAAATCTGGGCTTGGATGATTTTTCATGATTAAGACAATTGACTAAAAATTGTTCAGCACAAGTTCTGTTAGATGAATGTTGAAGAGGGGGTATAATGCCCCTTTTGACAGTGACTGAGCTAGGAGCCCAGGGGTCTGATTTGCCCCCTTACCTTTAAATTCATTAAAAGAGCATAGCTCACTCTGTTATCCTGTCTGTCACGGTCGGCACCCTAAACCAGAACAGATGCCAAGTTAACTGGTCTCGGCTCGGCTTCACCAGTAGTGTGACCGCCTTTGGCTTCGGGAGGAGCCCTCAGCTACTCAGATGCCACCTGGACTTATCGAGGGGAGCAAGGCGAGGAGTTCTGGCAAGCAGAGGGGCATGACAGTATTAAAGACAGTTGGACCAAAAGTCACGGTACAAATAGGATTTAGCAAGTTTGCAGTCAGACAAGCTCGGTCGAGGCAGGCGGAAAACAAGGATCGTCAGGCAGGCAAGGTCAAACCGGGTAATCAATCAGAAGGGATGAGGCAGAATCGGAGTCGAAGTACAAGCCAGGGTCAGGTTACGGATATCAGAATAGTCAGGAACAGGCCGGGTCAAACACAGGAATAATACAAGCAGGATACAAGATCAAAACGCACAAAGGCTCAGGAAAGCACCAGGAATCAAATCCTATCACGGGCAATGAATTGCAACCAAAAGTCCATTTAAATATTTGAATTTGGCGCCATTGCGCTCTGACGTCATCACGCCTGCACCTTTAATTAAATGCGGAAGTGTGCCGCGCGCGCCTAGAGGAAGCCGGTGTTGGAAGAGAAGAATGCGGCGGGCGTCCCCGCTGCTGGCGGCGTCCCCTCCGCACGGTGAGGTGCGCTTCGTCACACTGTCATTTATTACTCATACAGTGTCATAGAATATTACTTCTTAATTTTTCTTCACATTTATGTAAGATGATATAATTATCATTTTTAATAGTTATGTCAAAGTCTGAATAACTGTAAAACCCCCACCAAGAGATACTTTGCATATCACATAAACACTTCTTAACAAACCTGTTTCCCTTTATCTGCTAAATCTGCTGGTCTATCCTTCCTCTAACTGTTAGCACACCTGGCATCACAAAACTCACAGAAACACTTTGTTTGAGAACACTTGATAAAGGAGGAGGCTCCTCCGAAACGTTGTGTTGGAGATCGAAAATAAACCCACTAATGATTTAGCACATTTGCTTTGGTGAGTGCCTTCCAATTTTTGCATTACCGTTTTTTAGCTCAAAAACCTGGCATATGATGTAGTATTTTTTACTTGTGCAGTTTTCTGGCCCATGAGGTTGTTTTAGGAGCTTTGCAAGCCCCCATTTATAAGTAGCCCCGAATCTGCTTACTCCCGCTTGTACCGTGACCATTGGCCTTAAAGACTCTATCTACAGTCGTGCCCCTCTGCCTATCCAGAACCCTCATCTTGCACCTCTCGTATAAGTCCAGGTGGCATCCAAGTAAGCCGGTCACACTACTGGTTAAGCACATGCCGAGACCTGGGTGCTTGGTGTTTGTTCTGGTGTTGGGTGCCGACCGTGACATTATCACTGGTCATGGAGGAAAAAAGTCACGATGACGCTGCTGTTTCTTCCATTACAACTCCTCCAACCACCACTGAAGTGCTCCTTACTACTTTGCTACAGCGCTTAGAGGACCATGAGCGGAAGCAGAATGATCTCCTGCAGGGTTTTCACAATCTAACCCACCAGCTGGAGACTCTGCAAGCTCCACAGCAGCTACCTGTTCCTGGTCCCTCTTCTCCTGTGTGTTCTCCTGCCATGTGGAGTAACACTGCTAAGCCCCATGAACCCAAGATTGCGTTCCTCGCAAAATTTTGTGGGGAAAGAAGTTTTTTGTATTCTGCGAGGCATGCAAATTGTATCTCAGTTTTTCCCCCCCATTCATTTGCCTCTGGCGAGGAAAAAGTGAGATGTGTCATGACCCTCCTAGAGGGTGATCCCCAAATTTGGGCTCTCAGACCCTGCCCGTTATTTCCTATATTCATTTTTTAACAACATGGCTATTCTTTACGATCACCCAGATTGCACATCGACTGCCGACTCAAAGGGATGCGGAGGTGTACTGCACCGAGTTCCGCCGGTGGGCAGTCGAAACTGGGTGGAATATCTTCCAGCCTCATGTCTCTCGCCATCCAGGTATATAAAAGACAAAGGGAGAGAAGGGGTATTTCTACTGATTCTGTGTTTGACCTGCTTGGTGCTTGGTGTTTGTTCTGGTGTTGGGTGCCGACCGTGACATCAATAATGTATAATGCCATAAGTCTTATGAACAGAAAAGATGTAACTATTACATGCATTTCAGACTGTATCTAGGTCAGCTGTCAAAAGTGGTGCATATTTTTGATCTATGTAACCTGTTTCCTGATGTTCCTGTTTGCAGTTTTCTTAAGGAAGCCACAACTTTGTGCAAATGCAGTTATTACCACTGTTATGTTCTACTATAAAATGCAGTACTGTAAAGTTGGCCTCATACACGGTAAGAGCAGTTTGTTTTGTTACCACGTGCCCGGCAAGCTGGGCTGATTGATTGTTCACCTGATGGCCAACAACTGTATCATAAGGTAGGGCTTTATATTCATATTTTTTCATTTTTTTTTACGAGTTGGTTTGCAAATCATATATTAATAACATTTATACTGTGAGTAATATCAAAACAACAATGAAGTAGTTCAACAAAACACTATAACAACCACAGAGCCAAAAATCAGGCCATGACAAGTAGTAAGAGAAGACAGAGAGAGGAGAAAGGAAAGGTAGAGCAAAAGTAAAGCGGAAAATATAGGAAAGAAAGGAGAAGTAGAAGGCTACATCAGCTTAATGAAATTATCCATATATTTCACTGGTGTTATACTTGCATGCAGACCATTTATTATGGTGTCTATGGGGCAGGTTTTTGTTCCTAACTTCACAAAAGTCCTGCTAAATGTGATTTTCTTTGCCAAATGGCTGGCAGGTTAGTTAGCTCCATATATTGGCCAACAACCTGACAACCCTGTATGGTCAAAATGTGTTAAAATTATGTTAACAGGTATGAATTGCCAGATGCAATGTTATCCTGACTCCCTGAAAAACATGTACCAAAAATAATTTCCAGGAATAGTATGGTGGCGCACCAATCCATATGCTATGCTACGAGTATCAGTAGGCTAAAAAACTGGGCATGTTGGAAAGTGTAATTTTGATGCACCATATTTTCTAGTATTGGCAGATATAAAGAGGAGCTGTAATTGTGAATGGCTCCTTGTACAGTATATGTGTGGAAGGGAAATTTGTGTATGTGTTAGTTCTCTTGACAAGGCTAGAAATAGGCACGAAGCCAAGATAAAGTCCCATACTGGTTAAAGGGCACATATCATTCAAAATGTGTTTTCCCCACAGTTGGTTTAGATTAATAAAGGGAACAATAGTATTTTATAAATAAAACCCCACTCGCAAGAGCTCTTGCTGCAGGTGGCCATCAGGGGCGCTGTTGCCATAAGGCAAGTTGAGAAACTTGCTTTAGGTGGCATCAGTCCACAGGTTACCAGGGTCAGCAAAAAGCCCGTCTTTACTACTTTTCTAGTAAACAATATAACACTGTGAGGTGTACATTTTGTGTTTATGTAGACTGAACATCTGGCCTGGTAAATTCCCCATCAAGACTTGTTTGTATGTGCAGGAAGCCATTAGTTAAAAAATATATGGCAGGATCCAGAGTTTGTATGCAGCATCTATTCTGAGCTACTTGAAAGGCAAGGGGCATATTACATTGCAATATTCTAGGATATAAATATGACAAATTATGGTGAAAGCATGGGTGAGCACATATATGCTGCCCTAGCAATCTCTAATTATATTGCTCACTTGCTGATGCAGAAGTGTTTTCCTATTTCTGGAAACATTTTAGTCATAGGAACATAGTATTATTTCTGCACACTAGTAAATAAACAATGTTGTTTTGAAAATATGCCTGAAATATTGATGAAAACTTTGATGGGGTTAGAGGTTTAAAGGGGATGTAAAGGCAAAAAAAAATCAAATTTTTACTTTCTTTAATGAAAAAGAAATCTATCTAGCTATTTAATACAAATACAGTGTACCGTTTTTATAAGAAACCTGACTGTATACAGTGAAATTCCACCTTCGTTTTACTTGCTCTGACAGCTGCAGTCAGATGGTCCCTAACTGCTCTGCAGGGAAACGATCATACGACAGGGGGGAGCCCCCCACCTTACTTCCCTGAACTCAAGCAGCTTTGTTTGTTTTCCTGTAACAACTGTGTATATTTGTATCCACAGACCCAGTGCAGTTTGTATATTCTGATTATTAATCAGTCTTGCTGCATCGGCTTTTGGCAGATATTATTTGAGTTGTAATTTATGACAATCCCTAAGATTAATAGAAATTTTAGCAAGAAATGGGATTTAAACCCCAAGGCTCACCCTCCTGGAATATGCTGTGACAGAGTCAACTATAATATTCAATTAGACAGCAATATTTATTCCTAACCATGCCATGCTGATAATTTAAAACCTTATTTTTATTTAATCCACTTAGGTCTTTACTGGGCCCTCTCCTTGTTTGCAGTTCTGCCTGTTTTTAATATTTAAATTATCAGCATGGCATGGTTGGGAATAAATATTGCTTATTAATTGAACATTATAGTTGACTCAGGCTCAGGAGGGGGGAGCCTTGGGGTTAAGTCCCATTTCTTGCTAAACTTTCTATTTGACTATTTCAGCGTGGACACCTCATTGTCATTGACCACTTGCACTCTGCTTATCTTATAAAGGGATACTGTCATTTTTTTCAAAATGCATCAGTTAATAGTGCTGTTTCAGAAGAATTCAGCACTGAAATCCATTTCTCAAAAGAGCAAACAGATTTTTTTATATTTCATTTTGAAATCTGACATGGGGCTAGACATTTTGTCAATTTCTCAGCTGCCCCAAGTCATGTGACTTGTGCTCTGATAAACTTCAATCACTCTTTACTGCTTTACTGCAAGTTGGAGTGATATCACCCCTCCTTTTCCCCCACCCAGCAGCCTAACAAAAGAACAATGGGAAGGTAACCAGATAGCAGCTCCCTAACACATGATAACAGCTGCCTGGAAGATCTAAGAACAACACTCAATAGTAAAACCCATGTCCCACTGTGACACATTCAGTTACATTGAGAAGGAAAAACAACAGCCTGCCAGAAAGCAGTTCCCTCCTAAAGTGCTGGCACAAGTCACATGACCAAGAGCAGCTGGGAAATTTACAAAATGGCTAGCCCCATGTCAGATTTCAAAACTGAATATAAAAAAATCTGTTTGCTCTTTTGATAAATGGATTTCAGTGCAGAAGTCTACTGGAGCAGCACTATTAACTGATGGGTTTTAAAAAAAACATTTTCCCATGACAGTTTCCCTGTAAATGTTTCAATCCCTAAGCTTAACCTTCCGACTGAAGCCCATTCCACACTGAGCATGTGTGTAGTCTTGGTATTACAAAGATGTTTAACAACAATCTGTTGCTCAAGTATTCATTTTCAGGGTATAGTTTTCCTTTGACTGGCCTTCTGGTGCAGTAAGTTCATGTTTATATTAAGTATGCAAAATACAGCATTTCTAACATTATTTTATTTTAGACTTTAGTTGCCCTTTAATTTTGTACTTCGTTAAATATACCCCAAATGACAATATTATTGATTATTGGAACTATGCCATACATGCTCAAATCAAATATTGCTCAGTCATTCTGAATAGGGACATTGTAAAAGGTAGCAGTCTTCTTACCTTCATATGTACATTATCTGATCATTTTGAAAGATTCATGTTGGAAACAGTAGTTA
The DNA here is from genome assembly GCA_024363595.1 of Xenopus borealis. Lineage (NCBI taxonomy): Eukaryota > Metazoa > Chordata > Amphibia > Anura > Pipidae > Xenopus > Xenopus borealis. The sequence continues at coordinate 45,631,189 of CM044434.1, read as the reverse complement.
AAAAGAAACCACAATTGTACATGACTTTAAGTTTTCATGCATTTTACAACATTTTTTTTTTAGTCCTACCAATATATTATGTATATTGTTTTTTCCCCTGTTTTACGGTTCTACTGTATATAAACTTGTCTGTAGTTTGCAAATCCCCTTTTTTCCTCTTAACTGATTATCATCCACTCTCTTTGCTCCATCTAGTATATGAACAATTCTAGCCTGCTATTTTGAGGGCATCGAGCTTTCAGTCCCACCTGTCTACTAATTCACGTTTGTATATGATTATCTTTAAATTCTTTCCATACTGCATAACATACTGCATAACAGCTTCAATTTATATTGCATTTTTATTGCATGATCTCCATCATTCCATCCTGTAAATAGGACGCTAGCTTTTGGAATTTATGACTCAATGGCAGAGGCGATAAAAGCTTTATTTATAGCCATTACATTTAAAAACAGAAACACCTATCTGATTGCCATTCGTTGAATACTCATGAGTTCACTGAGCTAGATTTATAAGTTCTAACAATGACAAGACAGTCAGTTTGAAATGTCATCTAACCATAATATCTGAAAAAGTCAGAAACAGGTTTAGGTTGGATTATAAAGTAAATCTAATAAATCATGATTGAGGATGTATACAAACACATGGTTCTAGATCAAAATGGGATAGGCTTGTTATGCTGCTTCCTACTTGTAACAGAAGTCATTTTTCCTACTCTGTAATTCTTGTAGTTCAGTACTCCTCTCTGCAATGAAATGAGGTGGGCAACGTTTGATTTCTTGTGCTGCAGTAGCTTATATAAGTGAGGAACAAGCAGGATGTCGTTAAAGGTTGCTTGAGAATTTGTAAGGACAAGTAGTGCCAGACTGAACTGGCCGGGCACCCTAGGCAACTCAGACTGCGGGTGTGTGCAGAAGAGCTTGCCCACATTTTCAGAAGAGCACACCGCCAAAGATGCACCACAGGTAGGGGGACATAAGGGTCTAGGGAAGGCTGCAGAAGACGGACATGCCTGGCATCCATTTACCTTTGCTCTCTAGGTACATACTTCTTCTGCATACCCCTAGTTCTGGCCATGAGAACAAGTATCAGGCTACTCAAGGTTTCAGTTAGTGGTGAAGACAACTACAACAGTAGCTATTCTCTCATCAGTAATAATAATATGCATATGAGATCCTTTCATATGAGCTCATAATGAGGTCATAATTATGAACTTGCATAAGTCCTGGCCATGAAAAATGTCTGCAGGAAGGCTCAGTTGATACTAACTCACCTGAAACACCGCAATACCATTGTCAAGAAAATATGCACAGAGAATCCCAATCCATAGTGGTCAGGATAGTTTCTCCAGGTGCTAAGCTTAGGCCAGAAAGTCTGTACATGAGGCCCAGGGGATCCTGAATATTGACAAACATAGTACTGACCTGAAGCTTTGTTATGTTTTCAAACTACCATGCAAATGTAGAGATTTATGATATATGATTTTTCTTGAATTTTTATAGATATCTGAGGTATCGAGCTGTAATTTGCAAGCTATTGGTAACCAACCTGTGTGCAGTGAGAAGGCTTTATTACTAGGTTACTATGGCACAGAAGTTATCATTGCTGTCTTGAAGTTAGGATCCAAGTCCAACTCTAGTCAGAACATACCGATGTGAATGATATATAATCCCTGTAAAACACTTTCATATATCAGACCTTTATAAATAAAGGATATCAACTCCTTTTGCTGCAGACTGTACTACATGCTTTTTTTTTAAAGGGACAGTATACTGCACTATAGGATTTGCACTGAGCACACTTCTTTTCAATTTAAAAAAATAATTTTTTGTTATTGCTTAAAGGAACAGTAACACAACACAACACAAAAAGGTGTTTTAAAGTAATGAAAATATCATGTACTGTTGCCCTGCACTGATTAAACTGATCTGTTTGCTTCATAAACGCTACTATAGTTCAAATAAACAAAGAACAATGGTGGAAATTGTAAAAAAGCTATATGGCACAGGATAAATAATGGATAAAAGATAACATTATGTTCTACAGAGCTTATCTGTGATCTGCTATGTAACTTAAGCCTTTTCTCCTTTGAATAGCTGCCCCCATTGCTACACAGCAGCTTATTTATATAAACATTAGTGTTTCTAAAGCAAACACAGAAGTTTTACTAGTGCAGGGCTAAACTGCATTATATTCTTATTACTTTAAAACAATTAAATTTTTTGATGTTACTGGTACTTTATGGCCATACAGGACAAACAGACAAACTAATTCTACTTCATGTTTAGTCCTCATAAGAGAGGTAATTAGATATATGGACCAGTGGACAACTCCATTCTTCTTTTGCTATTGATTTTGTAGGGGGAATGTCTGGGAATCTAATTCTCTACCACACAAGTATTTGTTTTTTGACAGGACAGTAATATTTCTTACTTATCTTTTGGATTATTCAAGACAACAATAGTAAGCATATGGCTAATGTCCTCTCATACCATGAGAATAAGTCCTTTCCTGGCCTGAACCATTGAATTGGCACATGTGCTGATACATGTGGAGGATTTTGGCAGAAACCCCCATATGTAATATAAGGCACTAAGTTTGCCTAGGAGCAGTAACCCATGGCATCCAATAAGATGCTTGCATTTAAACAGGTGACTAGTAAATGCTACCTGCTGATTGGTTGCTATAGGTTACTGCCCCTGGGCAAACTTAGTGCCTTTAATTACATGACCCCAATATACTAACACATTTCAACTCTGAAATCTGCCACATGTCTCTGCACCTGGGCCAACACGATGGTCAAAGGTACAGGCCAGGAAGGGGCTAATCCTCAGGTAGGAGCAGATTCTCGATCTGTGTTAAAATGACACACCTGCCATTCCTCTAAAGGTACTATTTATCATGCTGTGTAACATATGGTAAACAAATACAAACATCACCATCTGATCTCCAGGAATTAGTGCATAAAAATAGTAATACATTTTCAGTGTAACGTTGGACCATAAAAACCACAGCTGCTTGAACTATTTTGTTGTGAATACATATTTAAATTAATCCATAATTGTGTACTAATACATCACATATTCATCTATGAGCTATGAATTAATGTGATCTTGTGATTATGCAATGCTAAAAAGGTTGAAGTAATAATTTGGCCCTCTATAATGTCAATCAAAAGTGACACTGACATATAGGTCATGTTGATCATTTTTTGCCGAGAGGTTTGTTTTTGTATATATAGTTGAAGTTCCTAAGCCTCACTCTCTGACGCTCTGCGTTTGCCAACCTGGCTGTCCCATCTCAGCCTGTTAGTTACCGTTTCTAATGCTAACGGACTCCTCCTGCACAAATATGGCAGCCCCCTCATACAGGAACATGGGGGATCAGACAGGTAATATAAAACCATCATGCAAATACTTTATGACAAAGTTAGAAGTAGCTTTCAAAGCCAATGTTATAGTAGATGTAAAAAAAGAGTTTAATTTCAGGTGTCAGCATCTCTTCTAAAAATGTAACTGAATGTGCCCTAAATTCCATATAAAACTTTAGGAAGGGGGATCAAAAAATTATTCTATAAAGAAAACCCTTCAAATTCAAAATAATTATAATCAAGTATAAATTCCTTGCACGTACCTGAAAATACCAACTTTTTCCAAGTAAAAAAAGTACTGCAAACACACCTCCTTCATGAGGTTGTATTTAAGTGTAAAGTGAATTGCAGAGAAAATAGTGCTTCTTTCATTCAAATTAGTTTGACAAAGACAAAAACTTCCATTGTATCACTAACATATGATGGGTAATGGTACCAAATAAAAATCTACATATTTTGATAGACCTGCAGTTAGTGACTGGACACCCGATACTGTTGGCCTTCCTGGTGGGGCCATAGGATTCTTATGGATCTTCGGGAGGAGGGAAAACACCGTAATTCTCGTTTGGGGGTTATTTATAAATTCTTTCTCATTACTAGTAATTATACCCCCACTTTCTGCCACATCAAGTAACTGCACATTTGTTGTTAGAAAAAATATCTGGTGGCATGTGTTATCTCCAGGGAGTTGTACTTTCAGCAGGGGACAAAATGTTAACAGTCAGTGAGTAGGGGGTGGAGTGGCTCTGGTGGTATTTTATCTCACTGAAGATGTATCTGCACCTGTGGGGGAAGCACTGGAAATTAGCTAAAACTGCACTCAGTTCTAGTTATAATAATGCCCAGGGAAGAGAAGTGATGAGCAAATAGTTTTACAATGCATGGTTTTGCAGCGAATTTTGCAAAATGGTGCCAAAAATTTGCCATGTGGTAAGTTAAACGGACGCAATGGTTTGCAAGCCTTGATTCTATTCAGTAAAGATTCACACATGCTCCTTGCATTTTTGCATTAGTGTGCTCAGCTATTCTATCCTGCCTCTTCTAATAAATCGTGTGCCACTATTGATGCTAGGGAACCCTGGACAAGGCCGTATCCAAGGTTCACACTGGAGGTTTCCCTAATAAGTGCCCCAGACTTGTGGCTAGTGAGTGTAATTTGTAATGCATGTATAACAAGTGAAGCAATGATGAATTTCAAACAGTTGTGCCTTTTGATGCAGGGGAAATCCTGATTCTACCTCCACCTCTGAACCAGGTCCAGGGGTCCCACAGAATTCTGTGTCAATTGCTGCAGTGAAATTTCACTGTAAGAATAGGGCACTCAAACCGCTTTCACTGGGAACACAGATCTGACACAACTACATTGAATTTCTCTTTCAAAATTGTGCAACTGGGTGCAATTTCATCTCACCATGATAAATTATGCTGGAATCACTGGGAAATGTAGCATGTGGGTAACAAACTTGGTGATTGTGTTCAAAATTGCACTTAGCCCATTGCACTTATAATTACTTCATATGCCTGCCTAAAAAGACTTCTTACAGTATTGATCATTGAAAGGGGCACATATTTCACAGCAAATGGGTTATCCATATATAGAATTGTAGAACATGAAAGCATGAGTAAATCTGCAAGCAAAGGGAGGAGGCATAAATGGCCTCTCATGAAACACATTTTAATCAGTAAATAGAGGATAATTACTCTGAGTAGAGTACAGGCTAAAGCAGTACATAAACCTCTTATTATGGGATAACAAAGAGGATGAAATCATCATGATCTTCTGTTCAAAATATTTCCTTCATATTTTTATGTAAGAAGTGTTGACTTCAGTCCTCAAAACTACTATGTTATAAATGTCAAAACTGCATTACTTGCCATCACATGACTCTGGGAACTACACTTCTGCACCCACAGACAGACACAAACATTTATCAAACATATATAAAAAACAAATAAATATATTTTGGAACATTCACTTTGTTATTTATGTTATCACTTGCCTGTGTACTTTGTTAGCATTAGCACATTTCTAAAAATATTTTATCAGCAGGTGGTAGAGTGGGCACAGAAGGGGGTGGGTGATAAAATACTGGACTGTGGCAACAATAAAATACTGGACTGTGGCAACACTAGTGCTTTGTCATGTGTAGGTAAGACTGTCCAGACCCCCCATCTATTAAACATAAATTATAAGTTTTCTCAGGTTCTAAATGTATTTGTAGATGTATATAACTAAAGTCTTTGCTTATCCCTTTCTTGCCCCAACTCTTGAAACACAGACTTTTATGTGTTTGAGGGTACTGGATGTATCTGTTGGATATATATATATATATATATATATATATATATATATATATTGACTCCATATATGTAGATATATATAGATATAAATAGATATATACACACATATATAATTACACCTAATGGAATGTATGTCCTGAAAGATAAACCTTTCTCAAGAGCCCATCTGTGTGTAATGGAAGTCCCATTCTTAATACCATCTCAAGGGTATATTATCACTCTTCCCTCTGTTAGACACTTTATCACCACCCTGTGACATTAAGCATGACAACAGAAACCATGGCAACCAATGAGAGGTGACACCTAAGTGTGAATGGAAAAGGAACCTGAATTAGAACATAAAACTGTCCTTTTACCTCATCGAGGTGACAAGGGAATAGCAGAGAAAATAAACACAAGCATAAGGAAAAACTACTTCAGTACATTTCTCTACATGTGATCACTGGGAAAATTCTAGATCAAGGTGACAATTAACAGAAGTAGCTTTATCAATATATTTGTTAATTTGCTCAGAACTCTGAGCAAAATTATAATAACTGATAAGTCCTAAAAATTGCCATCTATTTTTCACCCTGTACAATAGGGCTCATTAACGATTACCATAAACACAAGAGCAAAAGCACCTACACAAAGATCATTTGTATCTAGGGTAATATTGGCGCCAAACAGCAAAAAAAAAAAATTTACTAAGGGGCAGATTTACTTTTGGTTGAATTTCAAATTTTTTCGGGGGGTCATTTTCTATCGAAAATGGACCTATTTCGATCGAATAGATCCGATTTCGTTCGAATTCGAATCGTTCCATCGCATCATTCAAATCGAATGATTTGAACAATTTTCAAAAAATGCAATTTTCCAGGAAACCTTCCAGGAGGTCCCCCATAGGCTACAATGGCAATTCGGCATAGTCGAATAGTCGAATTCAAATTTTTTTAAGAGACAGTACTTCTACTTATTATTAATTACTAATTTGAATTTTCAATTTTTTTCAATTCAAATCGAATTTTGGGCTATTCGATAGTTGAAGTAGCCCAAAATTACTTTGAATTTTAAAAATTCCAATTTTATTCAAAAAATTAACTGCGACCCATAGTAAATATGCCCCTAAAAGTATAAACAGTGTATTTACTGCAAACTATGCAAGGCTCATTTTGCAAACTTTTATCCTAAAGGTTTCCATTTTTGCACGTGGATGCAAATGACTTTTAATTTATTCACCAAAACTAGGCCATAACCTCATAGGCAGTATCAGTTATAGTTTAAATGTTTCATAATGTGACATAAACTCTGTTATAATATTATATACTACAATTTTTAAAACAGGACATGCCTTTAAAAGTATTATAGGGAGCTGTCATGCTCAGTATGAGACAATGCGGGTTGTTGAGTGTCTCTTATCTCCCTTAGCTCTGCGCAAAATAAACACTGCCAACACTCTTCCTTTGTTATTCCTCATGGCTAAAGAGGGGGAAGATGAATACGATTTAAGACTGGGAACAAAGGCCTTTCCAAAGAGGAGATTAATAAGCGTTTTGATGCTTTCTTTCTTCTGTTGCCATTTGACATTAATTATCATTTCTCTATCTATACTGCCCATCCCTTGAGGCAGGAGACGGTTACAAAACAATGTTGGAAGCCAGTAGTCAGGTGACCTCACACCACTGCCTTGTGAATAGTCTTAATTTTCTGTATGAATGTTTCTGCATTAAATCCAAATCAGATTCTGACTCCAGTCTTATTCTAATCAGTAACATTAGAGTTGTAATGTTAGCATAATTTGCTGTAGTGTTTAATAAAACTATGAACAGTTTTGTAGAGAGGCATTTTCAATAAATATCAGTAAAAATAAACATGTTCTATAAAATAAAATCTATGAAATACATGTGCAGTGAAATAGTTGCTTCTTCCCTTATAATAACATATTTTTACACTCAATATCCAGAATGCTCTGAAGCTGACAATGCAATTTCTCCAACCCAGCTTAATCCATACTGATATCAAAACAAGTATATATCTCTTTTTGATTTATTTTTGTTTGTTTTACATCCACATGACTTCACAAAGAATTAAAGAAAAAAATGGGTTAAGCGTGCCAAATTTCACTTAGAAAAATAAAAATCTGCACTTGTCTAGCAAAAGATTGAACAAAACGATATATATCTTTTTTTAACACGCCAGACAAAATAGATGCCCAATCAGGACCCAGTTTACAATGACTAGGCCCCATGGGGATCCCTTAAACTGGGTGTAGCTGAATATGGTAATGCTCGCTCTTTTTTAAATGTAGAAACGTAAATGTGTCTCCCTGAATTGTTGGTGCTATAAAGAGGGTGGTTTCCAGCAAGTTTCACTGGATTATTTTCTAGAGATTTTTGGGTAGCCAGAAAAAGTATACGCGCCGGCGTTTTCAAGCAACGCCGGTGCGCTTGGGTACGTGGCTATTCGGGGAGGTTCGGGGGCTACAAGTCGCGGCGAGAAGTCGCCAGGAGACAAAATGCCCCCGAATCTCCCCATCTGGCCTAGCCTTTAAGCTGCTCAGTCAGACCAACCCTGCTTAATTTGTAGCACATACTTCTTTTTCTTTAGAAAGTATTGTTGTTAAACTAATAGCCTTGCTGCTATCTTTCCTAAGATCTAAGAACACTATAAGTTCTTGGTTTCAAATCTCTGAGGGAAAACAGAGAGTTTTACAAAGCAAACACACCCCTGTGACAAAATGATTTACACCTTAGCGAGGCCTTTGCAGCTGCTACAACCAGTCTCCTCCCTGGGGTTTGTTATATTTTATCTTGAAGCTGAAGGTCACTCCCCCAGGAAAGACTGGAAAAAAAATGCTTCAAAGATTCCAAATATTCAAATCCTTATCAGTTTGAAAGCATATTTCTGCAAACAAAGGCAATAAAATATATATTATGTTTATCTTCCTGCCTGTGCACAGCAATTGAGAGCGTTGTGACACTGAGCTTTGATAATGAAAATAAGCAAACAAACACATCAGTCAGTTTGGTCAAATAGGTTAGCAAAACATATTTCAGGCTATATTTACCTAAGAAGAAATTTGCCAAGGCAAACATATTCTGCATTTCAGCTAGACTAGATTTCTTCACTTAGAATAAGCTTTTGTGATATGTTTTTTGGTAAATATAAAGCTGTCAAATTATTTCCTTGAGCTTTTTCAGAGAATCAATAACTTTTTTATGAAATTTCAAATCTACAAATATTCTACTTAAACAAGTACTGGCATAAGAAAAAAATGCATTATCTACATACAACTAGTCTTAATTTTAACAGTGTATTATTAGATAAAAATATTAAACCATTAAGAACTTACAGGGGAACATTTATTAAATGGTGAAAATTTGGAGTAGTTTCCCCAAAAATAAGAATACCCCTCAACATCGTCAATTTACTAGAAGAAGAATACAACAAGTGCTGGAGAATCAGCTTTGCAGTGGTGAAAATTCTCTTTACATTGACATAATTCACATATTTTCCTCAAGTACAATTTCACCAGTGAATATCCTCTAATTAACTAAGAGCACATTAACACTGAGAATGAGAATCTTTATAGTCGTAGCACAATAACAAATTTTGCCAAGAGAACTAACTAACTACCATTAAAAGACAGAGCAGCCACTTTTCATTCATTCATGTACAGTATGCTAATTTCCACCTAATGTAATTTCTTCATGGCAAAAACTCTCTAGATAATGTCCCCCAATACAATTGTATGGGTAGAATACAGAGAATTTAAGCCAGGAGAAAATTCACCACATTTCTCTTAAAATGTGTACTTTATTTTAGTAAATATTAGATTGCCAGTGGCTTCCAGCATGGATGATTTTTTTCCTTAGTCTTGGTATTCAAATATCAAAAGGACCTGAGGAATAACCATCCCAACATTTTGGAAATCGAAAGATCAACAAAAAGATTTGACCATTAGGGATGGCGCGAACTGTTCGC
>CM044434.1:45589817-45604895 GCA_024363595.1 Xenopus borealis | reverse complement strand
TCTTGGAAAGATCTTTTCCGAGAAAGATCGTAATTGTTACATCTATGGCCAGCTTTAGTGGGAAGCCAAGTACAATTTAATGTTCTTGCAATGATTGTATTCAAGTGCTCAAAGCCTTTTGCTCTAGTTTTTCTATTTGAACCTTTTCTTTTTAAATTCTTCATTGAATTCCTCTTCTGTTACCTTTTGCAAGGCTATTTCGAGGTTTAATGGATGATATCTTGCAGTGTATATTTTTTTTCTATATAGTAGAATACTCATTTTACTTACACAGACTTAAGTTTTTCTGGAATTTTTACCATTTTGACGCTGTACCCTGGACTTAAAATTAGGGTTCTAATCTATATAATATATAATGAGCTTTGCAGGCGAAAAAAATTGTAACAGCAGAACAAAGTACTGCACTCTTCATCAAAAGAGAGGATCTTTACATATATGGCCAGCTTTACTTTTGATGCACTCAACTTTTTCCATTATTCATTGCTTAGCATATCCTACAGTGTTTCCAGTTTTATTGTTTCCTACAGTTTTCCTGTTCCCAGCATCCATGTTTTGCATTAACAGCTGTTGTCAACTGTGTAAAAACATACAATAGTTCATTTAATGAGTCCGTTATACAGAATCCTCAAACTTGAACTTATGGATATCTTGGATGATTTATTAGATATGCAACCGTGGAATCTTAAAGTGGTTTATCATTTTTTTCAGTATTACAGAATTTTCTTGACACAATCATAATCCTCAAAACTGATCAAGGTGGATGTCTAGTTTTCGTTGTCTTGTGTGAAACCGCTTTATTTTGTGCATCTGGATATGGGAGGATAGTGAGGGCAAATAAAACTACCAGCCTTTGTGAATGTCACTACACAGCTGTGCTCTTTGCATTGAGTTTGTGATAAGTAACTCACCCTCACAGGACTTCAGTTACTAATTTCTAAGGGTCAGGTTAATCATTACAAGAGATCCTCTACTCTGAGTTGGCTCTTCTTTGAGCATAAAACACTTGTTTTAAATCTGTTTTTATGTATTTGTATTCAATTTCCAAAGTGCAGTAATATAATGTGTTATGTAAAAAAACACAAAAAAAGGGTAATATTCAAAAATAAATGGAAAGCCAATACCTTGTCTGCTTGAAGTTTGGGATTCACCCGTTTGTAGCAGACAAGGTATTGGCTTTCCATTTATTTTTGACTATTTCACTGGTGAGTGGCTAGGCCAGAGCCTCTACCCAATTCCCCTGATTGGACTTTAATTAACTAAAGTAATATTGCCATTGTAGCTAGTTATTTTTATTTTTTTTTAATGAAAGTTGATTTTTACATAAAGTTGATGCAATGTAGACATTGGTGCTCTTCTTGTTCTCTCTCACCTGCCCTAGCAACCAGTCGTTGTCTGTCAGTTGTCTGACAGACCTGAAAATGAAAAGGATCTGAGAAATTTGATCAGTAATATATAATATATATATATATATATATATAACTGCAATCAGATAAATTCCATGTATATTAAAACATTGTGGAAGATTTGAAATGTTTTCGTGTCTTTGTAACATTTCATATTTGGAGTAAAACTTGACGTTACTGTTAAACGTACAAAGAATACAGCAGGTTTTAAAGCTGATTGAATTTGCAATACATCAAAACGGCATTTTACTAAAAAGAATGTTGACTCTTTAAGGCCATTGTTTCACCACCATACAAAGGATGTTTAAAGCATGTCAATATTTTTTCATCCTCATCAAGGAATGAAAGGGCCAGCAAACTGCAAATCAATTGATACACATTTAATGGTGATGAGACACTAAGATACTGGGAGATTTAGTCGCCAAGTGACAAAATCGCCTGAAGTTTCCTCATGATTAGTCGCCAGAAGAAGAAGCGATTTGTCGCCAAACGAAATTTCCCCGAATCTTAGTGCATCACCACCCTACAGATTATGTGTCTCTCAGGCAACTGCAAATATTTATTGGAAGTTCATCTTTTTATATAAGAAATGCTGAATAGGTGAAGAGACACAGCACTGAAGGATCTATCTTCTGTTTGTGTATGTTGTATAGATATATATAGATATATATATATATCTATAGATATCTATAGATATATATAATACACATATATACATAAAACTAAATTGTATGTATGTGTAAAAAACCTATTATACTGACTCATAGCACTACTCCGCCTTCACTCATTTGTAAAATAAAAACCTTGATTAAATAAACTTTCTTTAATTTGAGGGTGTGGTGTCTTCTTAGATTTCACAGGCATTCACAAACACTTTTTTTTTTTTTTTTTACACTGTAATTCTTATTTGAGACACAGACTTAAGGTCCCCATACACAGTCCAATCTAAGCTGCCAACAGATGAATTTGTTATTGGGCAGTGTTCGGGACCCTCCGATAGGCTTCCCCAATTGATATTTGGCCAAAAGTTATCCATCTGTCGATTGGGCTGGCTGCTGGTCCCATGTTGGTTGGTGGTCCTCGATCTGACTGCCTGTATTTTCAGCGTGTGATGGATTGTTGGGTCTTGGTTCGACCATCGGATCAGCACCTTAAGGTGGGTATATTAGGGAGAGATCCTCTCGTTTGGTGACCTCTCAAATGAGTGGATCTCAGCGGCTATGGTCATCTTTAGGGGAGTTTTTTAGGAAAATTCAGTTTTGTGAAAAAAGACCCAACAAAGCACAAGCAATTTCAAATGTTTTTTTCTTGAACGCTAGAAAAAAGTTACACGCAAAAGAAAATTAACATTTTCATTAGATTTCAATGAGGCTGAATATCTGAATTTTTTTTTTTTTTTTAATAAAGTGGGAAAATAAAGCTAGATATGATTCCCATTGACTTCTGTGTAAAACTGGGCACTTTTCTCTTTTTTTTTTTTCTTTAATCAATCCCAGCTATTCATGTGTTAAAAGAAATAGTCATGTTACTAGCTTGCTAGTGGTTATCTGCATACAAGTCTACAAGTCATGAGCCTGAATTTATGAATCTTACCTTTTTTATGCCAGCAGTTATATTTAACTGTATGAACAGCAATTGCACTAAATAATTCATGACCAAGTGCTGCTTTTTGCATTGATCTTATCTAGCGAGTTTCTTTTCCAAAGATTCCTTTGTATGTGGCGCTCATTCACATTTCCCTTTTTAGTAGCTGGATGCCTCTTGAGAGCTGGAAATTGGCTTGTGTGTGTTAGCTAACATTATACATTTCAAGAGAAGGCAAAATGTCATTCCCTGGGAGGTCAAAGCTGCATAAATTCTTTCATGCCCCTGGGGATCTTCCGTTTTGGAAAAATAAACACCAACTCTTCCATGCTGAGAGATTTTGTTTTGTGGTATCAGATGGTCTGCTGAATTTCCCAGATTACCCCCCCCCTCACACTTTCTTTTGATGCCTCAAATGCATTAAGTTGTACTGCAGTCTAGAATTTGTAAACAATAAACCTCTCCTCAGAGTATTTATTGTATTAGTTGAGAGAGCGCCATATTTTTGCTCTGTTTTTAATATTTGTTTATGGCCAATTTCTAAATTTACCTGATCTTCCCCAGCCCCCACAAAACAGTCTATACCTATTCAGTACAGTTTGCTTGGATTTTGATTTTGGTTATGTTTGATGGACGATCTGAGTTTTCTGTGATTTTTTTTTTTTTTTTTCTGTAGTCACCAAGGGCTTCCTATTATGTCTTTTTACTGATTCATCACCTTCTGTGACCTGGTTTGACATAGATCCATTCATGTGTTGGTCAAATCAAACATTGTACTTTTATTCTCACTCTCTTCCCTGTTGTCAATGCAGTAGTGCAAGGTCTTTCTAGTTCACAGTGTTGCAGCACGGATTCGTTAGCCATAATTGAGTCTTTGCACTGAATTATGTGCGTGATTCAGCTATCTGTTTTAAGCTGGTTTGCCACACTGTTTTCCTATTGGGCTTCCTTGGCAAATATTGACTCCCTTTGCCTCCTCACTTCTGGTCCTCCCCACTGAAAACAAACAATTTATTCGGCAGAGTTTGACTATACATTTTCATTTGTGTGCCAGTGATTGCATTATATGAGTAGCAGGGTTGAGTTTAATGTGTTGGCTGGGTGATTTCATAGTAAACTTTGTGGGAAATGTTTTGTTTGAGTTTAAAAATATATGCTTGAATTATCTAATTAAACTATTCCAAGGGGGTACGAAATGTTATGGCTTGATACCTTGAACCTGTGGTACTATTAGCATAAAACTGCACCGGCCTGGGGCATTTGTGAGTGATTAATCCTCTTCCTTCTTTCTTGCATGTCTGTGCATGTGCAGTAGAGTTAAAGCAGGCTTTTTTGCTCTACTGTGCATGTGCCAGCTGCTGAATTTTGAAGGGAGGAGATGGTTCACTCTGTTGCAAGTACCCTGGGCCTGTGCAGTTTTTCTGGAACAGCGCCTTGGTATCGAAGTCATTACAATCTTGGGGTTGCTCTAACATTTGGCATCTATTTGGATTGTAGCTTTCCTTCTTCTTCTTTAAATATCAAGGGTTACCTTTGCAGTAAGACCTGATCATTAAAATGTATCTTGTTTGTTGAGTAAAGTAAATATACTCACTTAAAATTCTAACTATTATTTATTTTTCTTATAGGTATGGCATCACAGCTGCAGGTGTTCTCCGCTTCTTCAGTATCGTCCAGTGCCTTTTGCAGTGCAAAGAAACTCAAAGTTGAGCCTTCTGGATGGGGTGTTACGGGACAGGGTAGCAACAGCAGCAAGTATTACACTCACACCAAAAACCTCCCAGTTGCTCAAAGACACGCAAGTTCATCTCACCAGGTGGCTGCTTTCGGTCTATCTGCCTACGAACCCAATCTCCTAATACCTGCTGCAGCAGCAGAGCACATTGTGGTAACAGCTGCAGACAGCACAGACAGTGGCCCCACCACTTCTTTCCAGAACAGCCAAATCCTAACTCACAGAAGCAACGTTCCTTTACTGGACCCTTACCAAAAATGTGGACTGAAAAGAAAAAGTGAGGAGGTAGATAGCAACGGTAGCGTGCAAATAATTGATGAACGGCCACCTCTGATGCTGCAAAACAGAACTGTGGTGGGTGCTGCTGCCACAACCACCACTGTAACCACTAAAGGTAGCAGTTCCAGTGGAGAAGGAGACTATCAGCTTGTCCAACATGAAATTCTTTGTTCCATGACAAACAGCTATGAGGTTTTGGAATTTCTGGGAAGAGGAACATTTGGTCAGGTGGCAAAATGCTGGAAGCGGAGCACCAAGGAGATTGTAGCCATTAAAATCTTAAAGAATCACCCTTCCTATGCTAGGCAAGGACAAATCGAAGTGAGCATCCTGTCTCGCTTGAGCAGTGAAAATGCAGATGAGTACAACTTTGTGCGTTCATATGAGTGCTTCCAGCACAAGAATCACACTTGCCTTGTTTTTGAGATGCTGGAGCAGAATCTTTATGACTTTCTGAAACAGAACAAGTTCAGTCCACTACCACTGAAATATATTCGACCCATCCTTCAGCAGGTAGCCACTGCTTTAATGAAACTAAAAAGCTTGGGCTTAATTCATGCTGATTTGAAACCCGAAAACATTATGCTTTTGGACCCAGTACGTCAACCATACAGGGTGAAAGTTATAGACTTTGGATCTGCAAGCCACGTATCAAAAGCAGTGTGTTCCACTTATTTGCAGTCTCGTTACTACAGGTAAGATTGTTTATTTTAGGAAAGGTGGGCCAAAAGTATAGGTACCTGTTTAAAGGTGCCCATTTGGTGTAGGTGGCAGTTGGAGAATTCATGTTTTGTTTTTTTTGTTTTTTTGAGTGATACACACCAGCATCTAACATAGTCAGTGTTAATTGATTTGAATCCCTGCACTACCAAATATCCTGGCATGCTGTAGCTCTTTGTGTAAATTCTGAACAGGTCTGCATTGAGCCAGCATTTTGGTGCAACTATTGCCTGACCCATGAGCGTCCAGGCCCAGGCAATTGCAATGGAAATTAATGGGAAATGGTTTACTGTAATGGTGTTGGTACACAAATGTCTAGTTTCTACTTACCTATATGTAGAAAAGATGTCTACTGTCTGGAACTGTTAACATATATATGTATAGAACTGTTATTCAGGTTCGGTCCTAAGGTTTTCCGCATAAGTGGTATTTCAGTCATTTGCAGCACATGCCTTAATGGGTCTATTTATTATGCTGTGTAAAAAGTTGAGTAAAACATTACCACTGATGCCCATAACAACCAGTTTTTTGTTTTGTAACTGTTGAATCTAATTGCTGATTGGTTGCTCTGAGCAACTTAACTGAGAGTTTTACTCCTCTTTTTAGACAGCATAATAAATAGACCCCTAAGTCTGTTAAGAATAATTTAAGCTATGGTTCTGCTCCAATAAATTTTAATTATATATTTGTTGCGATCAAGTAAAAGGTACTGTTTTGTTGTCACAGAGAAGACAGAAATCAATTTAAAAAATTTGGATTTGATTATGGGAGATGGCCTACCTTTAATTAGGAGCATTTTGGATTACAGGTTTCCAAATAATGCATCCTATACCTGTGCAACTGTAATATTTAAAATATTTTCTTCCTGTTTCTGGCAACCTATACAAAACATGAATGAAGTAAAGAAATGTATCTGAAAATCTATTTTATTAATTCTTTTTTGTTCTATAATCAAGCTGTGAGTTACGCATTTTTATTAAAGGGGTGGTTCACCTTCAAGTTAACTTTTAGTATATTGTAGAAGTTCCAATTCTAAGAAACTTTTCAATTGGTCTTTATTATTTATTTTTCATAGTTTTTTAATGATTTGCAATTTTCTTCTGTTTCTTTGCAGCTTTTAAATGGGGGTCACTGACACCATCTAAAAACAAATGCTCTGTAAGGCTACAAATGTATTGTTATTGACACTTTTTATTACTTATCATTCTATTCAGTCCCTTTCCTATTCATATTCCGGTCTCTTATTCAAATCAATGCAGGGTTGCTAGGGTAATTTGTACCTTAGAAACCAAATTGCTGACACTGCAAACTAGAGAGCTGCTGAATAAAAAGCTAAATAACTATAAAACCACAAACAATAAAAAAATGAAAACCAATTGCAAATTGTCTCAGAATATCACTCTCTACATTATACTAAAAGTTAACTCAAAGGTGAACAACCGCTTTAAAGCTTTTTAAAAAAAATAAAATGGTAAGTAGTTTCCTTTTACACTCTGTCCACCGATGACACCTGTGAAGTTTTCTGCTTTGCATATGGCTTCATTTAAGAAGTCTGGTGTACTGAAAGTATTCGCTTCTGCTAGGAACACCAAATCTTTAAAATTTATCTTGTTCTGAAAAGTTTTTTGGTAAAGATAACTATTCCTGTAATATTAGATATTTCTCACAAAGCAGCCTGTGTTTCATCTTTGTTTTAATTTGTTCTGTAGATACAGCTTACCTCTAAAACAGATTACTCAACATTTGCTTTTCAAAGTCTACAGTTTTAATTTTGCTTTTGGATGATGATTCTTAGCTTACATAATCCTCCTTACCCTGGCTGACCTGAATTTAGCAGTTACATTGCCAGTAGCACAGCAAGCTTTCCTAGCTAAGCTAGAGGCTTGTTTGGAAAGCACTTCTGAACAACTGACAGCATGTGATCTTTAAAACACATGTTTTTGCATGCATTTTGAATCCCAGATGCTGCCATCTTCTGTTCCATTCCATCCGTGGGATGCCATGCTTACTAGCCCTTGAGGTATTGTTAACACCGAATGAGTAGTCTTATGAATTGAGGACAACTGTTTGCCATGCTAACATGTACAAAATCAACAGCTGGCTGTTTTTATTGGTCATTTGTCATCCCTAAATGCCAGTCAACTTTTTTGCTTTCCTATTGCTCTTTTTTTTTTCCAGTTTAAATTTTAGAAATATGAAGAGATCCTTTTATTTAGTTCTGGGCACTTGATCTGTGAGCACAGATGTTTTGCTTCAGACTGGAAAATTGCTTTTGACTTGTGATGAGTTTATATTGATATATTATATGTGGAAAGATTTTATGACTTTAAAGGAGAACTAAACCCAACCAATGAATATGGTTAAAAGTGCCATATTTTACATATTGAGCTTATAGTACCAACCTAAATTTTTAGCATCTCAATAGCAGCAATGATCCAGGACTTCAAACGTGTCACAGGAGGGTCACCAATGGAAAGTGTCTGTGACACTCGCATGCTCAGTGGGCTCTGAGCAGCATTTTATAAGCTAAGCTTACAAGGCTGATTATTACATTCTTATGCTAATTGCATTGGTTTCTTAGCTGATGTGGTAATTATTAGTATTAAGTACTAACAGGGTTGCCACCTTTTCTGGGGCTGGAAAACATGCAGGGGTACAGGGGGGATAATGTCTGAGATGGCGTTGATGACATGGTGATCAACGATTGGCTGATCGCCATATCATTTTTTTCAGTGTGTATCTCTGGATATCCTAGTTTGGAAATCCAGACAGAATATCAGAAAGGCGAGATCCAGACATGTGGCAACTAATCAGCCTTATACTGTGAAATTTCAATTCTGTATGTACAGTATATTTTGCTTAGCTGCCAAAGCTCAGTAAGTGACCGCAGGAAAGAGCATCTGCAGTGAAATCCAGAGATCAGAAGATAGGTAGCTACAGGGGCTTTTTTTTAGGCACAGATCTTCTCTGCTGTGGTTGTCTTGGGCTGGTACAGAAACCCAGACCATAATGTACTTTTCTAGCCTACTTCTTTAGTTAAGCTTTAGTTCTCCTTTAAAGTGCAAACCTCATCTCCATTCACTACCACAATTTATCTGCACAGGCCTGGTACAATTTGGATCCCTTAGAAATAAAAGCGCATATACCTTCCCTTTACAAAAAAGGTGTAAATGTTAGTATGCAGGGTGAGGAACAGCTGCACTAATAAAAACCCTGCAGCGATAGGGGTGCACTGCTGTAGCTGTTGGCATACTCCCAGTGGCTCAAGTCTTTGTATGGTAGACCATGTACAAACAACAATTATCAGCATAAACAAATTCACGGTTCCTGTAGCCCTTCTCAGATGTCAGTCAGAAAGGCAATGTTTTTGTGGGCCCATACACAGGGTTGTGAGCAGCAATAATCACCTGTGCTGCGTTTTGTCAAGTTCTATTTGAGTTCTACTTTTGCCATAGACGTCATACTTCACTTTTCACATTTTAATCCTTGTCCTTATTTTCCATTGTACACGAACACCCACAACATCCCTGGAACATGCACTTCTCATGAATTTTAGGTGATTAAGAGTTGCTGTAGCAACTATCAGTGCAATAAAAAAAGTTCATATGTTTACCACTGCTATGGTGTTGGCAAAAACACTACAATAACAGATGGCTGTTAAGAGATAATTTACCAGCTGTATTTATGCTCTACAGTCTCGCCTTTTCTGTTCTTGTATGAAGGACATTTAATGTAAGCACATATAGTGCTGCTTGAAAGTTTGTGAACCCTTTGGATTTTTTTTTTAATGTCTGCTTAAGTATGATTTGCTATGTCCGAACACATTTATATGTGCAAAGAATATTCAAACCTTTGCTTTCAGTAAGTTGTGTGCCCTCTTGGGCAGCACTTACTGGAACGAAATGTTTCTGGTAACTGCTGCTTAGTCCTGTACAATGACTTGGGGATTTGTAGTCCATCCATTCTATCCTTACAAAAACTGCTTGAACATGGATGTTTGCTGGCTTCTTTGAATGAATTGCCCTCTGTCTTTCCTGTACAATTCTATCGGTTAAAGTCAGGATTTTGATCCAGCATTTCAAAACATTAACTTTCTTCTTCAACTATGCAGTGCAGTTTTGGACTGCAGTCTTTAAGAGGGATATTAATCAGTATATATATAATTTTTTTTTTTTTTTTTGAATCGGTGCTGAATGCTGAGTATCAATTGCAAACTCACTGAACAGTTATGTCCCATGTGGCAGCCCTTAAAGGAGAATGAAACTCCCAGGGCGCTAACTTCTGCCCTCTGCAAGTCCATTTCCCCAAGAGATCGCCTTATCTTAAATTGTTACAAAAGTATCTAAGTGTCTATTCTGAGCTGAGCTATAGATTATATTTTTGTATTTGTTAGGAGATATTAAACATTTCAAAGGCAATACAGCTTTTGAGCATCACTGTATCTGTATTCTGTGGTCATCTTCCAGTGTCTGTGGAATGCTAGGTTTAAATCATAAGCCTTTCTATTGCCATGTAATGGCACACGTAGGTTTTTTTTCCCTGTTATTCCTGTCAGTCCCTGCTCCGTGGAGCGTTCACTTCTTAATTTCCCTATTACTCGCTTGCAAACATGGTTTCATCATTTGACAACCTGAAAGCACTTACAGCCCTCGATATTAAACATTCTTGTAAATACAGTGAAACCTTGATTTTAGGTACCCTGATACCTTGAAATTTATAATGGGTGCGTTTCCCTGATTTTGAGAAATGGTTTCCCCAATTTTACAAAAAAATGTTGCCCTGATATTCCAAAACATTGCTTTGTCCTCTGTGAATGTTATTATTGTTTAAATAGAGGCTTAAAATAATAAGCAGATGTATATTTTGCACTGGCTCTCCCTGTAAATAATGAATTCTAATTAGTCCTGCACAAAACACTTCTTTAGGTTGTGTATGTGCACAGTATATATTGTACAGGTATGGGATGCCTTATCTATAAATCTTTTATCAAGAAAACTCTTGTTATGAAAAGGCCATCTCCCATAGACTCTGTATTATCCAAATAATCCATTTTTTACGATTTCCTTTTTCTCTGTAATAATAAAACAGTATCTTGTACTTAATCCAAACTGAGATATAATGCATCCTTATTGGAAGAAAAACCAGCCTATTGGGTTTATTTAAGGATTACATGATTTTCTAGTTGACTTAAAGGGGTTGTTCAACTTCCAAACGCTTTTTTTCTCTTCAGTGGTTTTCAGATTGTTCTCCATAAATAAAGACTTTTTTCAATTACTTTCCATTATTTTTTTTTTACTGTTTTTCCAAAATCTAAGTTTAAAGTTGAATTTTGTTTTGAGTCTGGCAGCTCAGTAATTCAGGTGCAGACTCTAAATTTTGCAACAATGAATTGCTCCATTTCACAGCAACATCTCTGGATTATTAGCAACTATTGTATCAATTCTAACAGCTGCCTGTAATGAAACCCAGAGATTCTGCTCAGAAGGGACAAAGTTAAGAAATGTATCCATTAAATGTATCAGTTTAGAACAGCTGCTTTAGAAGGTGAAAAATGACACTTCAATATTAGAAAAACTGTTACAAATAGAAAATAGACGGTAATTGGAAAAAGTCGTTATTTATGGTGATCTATCTGAAAACAACTAGTTGTTTGAAGGTGGACAACCCCTTTAAGGTATGAAGATCCAAATTATGTAAAGATCCATTATCTGGAAAGTCCCAGGTCCCATGCATTCTGGATACCAGGTCCCATACCTGTACTCAAAAGTTAAACTGACTCCTGTGTGTTTATCCTTTCAGTACTGGAGGATAGAGTTGCTATAACACATTTTCCTAATTTTTCACTTTCTAGCATTTTACATCCTTTTTCCTGGTCCCCTAAAAAACCTAAAATGGGGGTTCTACTGCATAGTAAGACCATCTTAGTTCTACTGCATAGTAAGACCATCTTATCATAGTAAGACCATCATCTGCATAGTAAGACCATCACCACCCAAGCATTCCGGATAATAAATCCTATACCCATGTAGGTGTTTTTTGTTTTATTTTTTTCACAAATTCCTAACTTTATATTTGTTTAAACTT
Source organism: Xenopus borealis (assembly GCA_024363595.1). Classification (NCBI taxonomy): domain Eukaryota; kingdom Metazoa; phylum Chordata; class Amphibia; order Anura; family Pipidae; genus Xenopus; species Xenopus borealis. The sequence goes on along the minus strand of CM044434.1, from coordinate 45,593,090 downwards.
TTTGGACAGAGCTCCTGAAATCATTCTTGGTTTACCATTCTGTGAAGCAATTGATATGTGGTCATTAGGATGTGTCATAGCAGAACTGTTTCTTGGATGGCCTCTGTACCCAGGAGCATCAGAATATGATCAGGTAAGTCCATAGCAGTGATTAAATATATTGGTATAAGGACTTTCTTGTACACGGTTATGTTTGAATGTGTTGTAAGTTATTAGCATGTACAATAGCTGAATTTAACTGTAATTAACATCAGTTTTTAATCATTAGCCATGTAGCATGAGCTCTGACAGGCAAACCTAATTTTCTACTTGATAATTTTGACAACCCCTAAGCTTAACTCTTCTCTAAAGTTGCCCAGAGAATGTTTCTGTCACTGACACTGAATATTTAGGCTTGTTCAGCATATAAAATCTTGCCATATTAATTTTGTAGGGTTTAATTCTCCTTTAAGCAGATCTGTTTAGGTCTGTAGGACATTCTGTGCAAAATCCATTTGGTGGATGCAGTGTCCCTTACCCCATATTTTATAGAGGTTGTATGATTTTGTTTGCAATATATCTTGAAGCAGACATGTCTGTAATAATCAAGGATTATGTATAATCTGATAATTGTCTCTGCTAAAACACTCAATCTCTTTCATGTTAAAAAAAAAAATGCCTTTGTGTGCTTATTTGAACAAAATTAGCATTATTTAATTAAAATTGATGAAATTAAAATTTACCCATAAAGGTAACCGTAATTTCTCCACAGGCAGTAGCCAGGGCTTTATTAAGGGGAACATTGGAGCTTGCCTGCCCCCTCCCCATAGTAGGTCCATGTGCCAATGGCCCCTGTCCTGCACCTGTGCTGAAAGAAGGTCTCTCCCTCTCCCAACATTGGAGATAAATATCTGGAGAGATTTCTGGAGAGATGTTGCCCATAGCAACCAATCAGATCTTTGCATTTGTTTTCAAACTTATAGGTGGCTATTTAAAGGAGAGCTCTACCCATAATGCACTTACCCCCTCAGCGCAGGTCCTGAACATGGAGTTTGCAGGCGCCATCTTCTCTTGTGCAGTCTTCTTCCAGGATCCATCTGCGGCGCATGCGCAGTAGGAGCATTTGATATCGATTAGTGAAGCCCGTCGGAGGGCCTCATACACGGGTGATTAAGCTGCCAACTTGGTCTATCGCAGCTTTTATTGGCCCTTGTATGGCCACCTTTAGGGGCATTTGCCTGGGTGGGAGAGGTAGGCCTGGGGGGAGGGGTTTAGCGCATTATGGGTAGACTTCTCCTTTAAATCTAATTGCTGAACAAGTCGGTATATTCTGTCTGTTTATGACACTGCTCCATGATTCTTAAACTCTTGAACTTTTTTTTTTTTTTTTAATCAGCTTTCAGTGGTTAACAATAAATAGCTCATATTCTGGGTGGTTTCCTTTGACTGAGCAGCTGCATGTGTTCTGAGAATCCTATCTGTAAAGTGGGTGGGGTGGATTAATATTTTTCCTTTACTACAATAAGTTTGATTCAAAATGTGTTTTCCCCTGACAGTGACATCAAGTGATAACTTTATTTCTTCGCAAGTTATAATGATGTTATTGCAACATTTCACTTCAGCTTTCTTGCTAGCACAGTTCCAAGAACCTTTTTTTTTTCTCTTTGCACTTTGAAAAATAGGATTTTCCTGAAAAATTAAATTGCAGCAGACCACCTTGTGCAGTACATTGTTTGTTGTTATACTAATAAAGAGGAAAAAACTGCAACCATAAGCACTATATAATCTCTTGGATACAGCAGGACATTTCCAAAGCCCTTTGCTCTTCCTGTGTTTTCATGCATTTTTTTTTACTGTTGTGTAATATTCCTTTCTAGAATGTGCCAGCATTCACACACCCTGTTGTTCACTACTACAGCTCTTGAGTTTTCTCACTTCTTTCAGTCCATAGATTACTAGTTTTGATTCTTTTCTGAGACTTTTTCATTTTAGCATGCAATACCTGCACATGTACATATGTTTGCCAATTTTGCCCAGTTCTGCTGTATGTCTGTAGACTGTGACAACAGCAGCTTCCTGAAGCACAAATAGCGAATGCTATTGCCATCACTTTCTTGAAAACACGTGATATTAGCCATATATACAATTCAGATGGTAGTAAATCATACTGTAATCCGTTCTAGGCACACATGTAAACGTTTTCTAATTATATACAAATTTCAGACTACTATTTCTCGTTTTGCTGGTTATTTACATTCACACAGTGGAGAATACTTTATTTGAAATTTACAAATGTGCTCATATTTGAGCAAAATGAGTGAGCCAATTAAGACAAATAACAGTATTTGACTGGTGTCACAAGTAGATAAAGCAAAGTAGTTCTTGTTTGTTTAACTGTGCAAATGAATACATGGAAAATATGTTCTTCGTTGATCTTGAATAGAAAAATGCTAAAAAAAATTTTTAAATTGGTTTACTGGGTTCTATATAGCATCTTGGGCTATGTATCAAGTTTCAAATTAAATGTCAGGTATTTAACTTTGCAAACTCTGTGCCTAACTCCGTAGACCAAGCTCTGAATCAATTAAACAACCCCATAGTATTTTATTTTAACATCTGCTCTCCTCTTTATGCACAAAACGGTGTATTGTAGCTTTCAAAATATTAGTGTCTTTGCCTCTTGTCAATAAATGTGCTGATAAATTGCAGATGTTAAGTTTCTGTCATCTGTTTTTCAGATTCGATACATATCCCAGACTCAAGGCCTTCCTGCTGAATACCTTCTGAGTGCGGGAACAAAGACCTCCAGATTTTTCAATAGAGATCCAGACCTGGGTTACCCTTTGTGGAGGATAAAGGTTTGTTTAGAATCTGTTTGAATCTTTCCTCAAAACTGTTTTGAAAATATTAGAAACAATGATGTGGCTGTTGGCTCATTTTACCACGTACCTTTGTTTAGCTTTAGATATGTTAAAAAAAGGGGGGAAAAAAAGAGTAATTGCTTAAACTGTAACTAGCGTTGTACAGTATCAATCCTAGATAAGTGTATTTTTAGTTTTAGATATGTAAAAAAAAAGGGTCATTGCTTAAACTGTAACCAGCATTATACAGTATCAATCCTAAGTATGTCTTTATATCTTTATATTTATAACTTCTAGTTTGAGAGGCTGATAATAGATAGAGATTACTTACATGTTTTGTTCAACGTGACTTTTTATCATACATTTCAAGAGGGATCTTATTCCAAAGAACTACAAAAAGATGTTATGTATTCATAGTCTTTATTATATATAT
>CM044434.1:45560889-45585148 GCA_024363595.1 Xenopus borealis | reverse complement strand
AATATTATAATAGATGTAAAAAAGAGTTTAATTTCAGGTGTCAGTATCTCTTTAAGGTAATCAGTTTTATTGTTTCAGTATTTTACTTCCGCTACACAAATACTTTTCAACAAAACGTATGTTATAAGGAAGCGTTTATAAATATTGATGCTCACAAATAGATTAACTTATTGCACAAGGATATTTATTGTGCAAACAATAGGTATGAATTTTACAACAAACTATCTACCAAAGATAACTGTATTTGCATATTAACTTTTGTCATTAGTTTCTTCGAAAATGGCCATCCGCTATAAATATGATGTTTATAGTGTATGATTTGGGCCAAATAGCATTGTTACATTCAGCCCCCACAAACAATCTGAACATAGGCAAGTTGACTCTGATGCTCCTCTTTCGCATATGTCAGTGCCCCATCCACTCACCAAAGAAGGGCATTGACAAAGGACATTTTCAGTTTAGACAGAACGTGATGTAATTCATTGTTCTATAGAAACAATAGATGTGTGCAATTTCCCATGCAGCCAATGTGGCCAATAAATCCAGCATGTAACTGCATTATCTTACTTGGAGACACAACTCACTAATGTGAGGTTACCTACAGCAGTTGGCTGCATTTCGATTCTCACAATGTTCCATTACTCTCTAACTCTGTGCTTTACTAAAGTGTGGCTATGAGAATTACATGTGGTATAACAGCAACATGTGTTCTTATTGTTTGCAGGCTAGTGTTCTGGCTTCCAGCTCGACTGCTGCAGCCACGCTTTCCCTTGCCAACTCTGATGTCTCCCTGCTTAACTATCAGTCAGCTTTGTACCCACCAGCTGCTGGTCCAGGCATTACCCAGCAAAGTGTCTCCCTGCAGCCTGGAACAACTCAGCTATGTACTCAAACTGATCCATTCCAGCAGACATTCATTGTCTGCCCGCCAGCTTTTCAAGGTATGCCTAGGAAGCTTCTTGCATGTTGTGTATATGAGGAAGTAGCTTGCAGTATTTATGTACAACTTGTGTTTTAAAGGACAAGGAAAGCCCAATTAAAGAAGTAGGCTACAAATGTACATAATGATTTGGGCTTCTGTACCTGCCCAAGGCAACCATAGCCTTTTAGCAGTAAATATCTGTGTCTGCAAAGATGCCCCAGTAGCTCCCCATCTTCTTTTCTGCTGATTCACTGCACATGCTCTGTGCTGCTGTTAGTTACTGAGCTTAGGTACCAACTCACAATATACAGTACACATAGAATAGAAATAGATAATTACTACATGGCAGCACAGAAACCAGTGCAACTAGCATCAGAATTTAATATTCAGCCCTGTAACATTAGCTTATATTACAGGCCAAACTCATTTTCTGTTTGTAATTTGTAACAAACCCTAAGCATAGCTTCTCAACAGCTGCTCAGAGCCCACTGAACTTGTGAGTGTCGCAGACACTTTCCAAGATGGTGACCCTATTTGACAAGTTTGAAATTCTGGATCATTGCTGCTATTGAGAAGCTGAAACTTTAGGCTGGTGTAATAAGTTTAGTATATAAAATATGACATTGTTAATGAAACTTGAAAGTTTCAGCCTATGAATCAGATAGTTGTATAAAAAATTTAGGATTTTTACAATATTATTGCTGTATAATAAACTTCTTGATATAATTTTTTTTTTTTTTTTTTAAAGTGTAATCCTTTGTAGCTGACAGTTTTCTAGAAACTAAGCAAATGTGTGATGAGTGCCTCTTTAGAAAGAAAAATATACATCATCAATTTGAGCCTCTCAAATAAGCAAAATATGTAGTGTATAGATATTTCGAAGTGTTGGATAATCCTGCCAACAGTCTTTGCTGTGTTTGTATGTATCATTTGTATGTTCTTCAAGCTGCTGGACTTCAAGCAACAACCAAGCATTCTGGGTTTCCAGTTCGAATGGACAATAGTGTTCCCATTGTTCCACAAGCTCCAGCTGCCCAGCCGCTACAGATCCAGTCTGGGGTTCTAACCCAGGTAATCTAACTATTTAGTCTAAATAGTATACTGTACATTATTTGTAAGGAGTAAAATGGGTTTAAATCTATATAAATGCTGATAGTGTTACTATTTTTACTAAGTGAATCATCAAACCAAGCAGTCAAAAACAGGTCTGCTTGTTAATTATTGTATTTATTGAATTCAAAATGTGTCCATGTCTCCTAGAGCCTAGGGAAAAACATTTGGCAGCAAAACATTTTTCTAGTAGCAATTGTGTTTTTATTTTTTCTTTTGTTGAGAAAAAAATTGCATGTGTGTTCTCGGCCTACGGTCACACTGTTGTCATCTTAGGGGCATGGTCAGATTGACCAGTCCCAGGATAAGCATTGTCCTAAGAGTATTAATATCAGTTTGTGTTTTCCCCATTACATAATCAAACTGTCTCATTTATCTAACCATACAATAGCCACTACAATAAATATTGCAGATGTTCGCTGAACCTTTTCTGTACCTTTTGTACCAGCACATCTCTATTTGTGTAAAGGACCTTGCCATAATTCTGTAAGCAGGAACAATTCACTTCATGCCATGAGTCTAAGTTCCTTTTAATGCAGATAAGTAGTTCCATGATGATTCCATTATCTCAATCCCATTGATGGTATAAGTGGCCATCACATTTTTAAATCCGCAATTTTAAAGGAATTGTTCATTATAAAAGTAAAAACTGGGTATATAGCTAGCTGTGCTAAATAAAAAAATGTTTTCAATATAGTTAGAATCAGAATTAGTGAAATATAGTGTTTAAGGGAAATCATTAGTAGCAATTTATTTAAAGTTAAGTACTTTAACAGTCAACTATTAAAAGAACAGTTCAGTGTAAAAATAAAAACTGTAAAAAATGTTTCTAATATAGTAAGCCAAAAATTTAATTTATAAAGGCTGTAGAGTGACTGGATGTCTGACCTAATAGCCAGCACACTACTTCCTGCTTTTCAACCCTCTAACTCAGCAACTTTAAGAGGGCCCACATGGGACATAACTGTTCACTATGTTTGCAATTGATCCTTAGCTTGTAGGGCAGATTCAAAAGCAAACTGTTAATGCCCATGTGCACCCCCCTCAAGTCATTGATTGGTTACTGACTGGTAACCATTCGGTGTAAACCAAGAGAGCTGAAAGGCAGGAAGTCGTGTTCGGGCTATTATGTTAGCCAAAAATGTAATGTATAAAGGCTGGAATGACTGTAAGTCTAACAGAACAGAACACTACTTCTTGCTTTTCAGCTCTCTTTTGTTTACACTGACTGGTTACCCTGGTTACCAGGCAGTAACCAATCAGTGAATTGAGGGAGGGCCACATTGGTCATAACTGTTGCTTTTGAATCTGAGCTGAATGCTGAGGAACAATTGCAAACTCACTGAAGTTATGTCCCATGTGGCCCCCCTTCAAGTCGCTGACTAACTCCGATTTAGAGAGCTGAAAAGCAGGATGTTGTGTTGTATTCTGTTATGTTAAACATCCACTCACTCCAGACTTTATACATTAAATTTTTGGCTGACTAACTATATTAGAAACATTTTTTATTTTGCACAGCCTATCTATTTACCCAGTTTTTATTTTTACCCTGAACTGTTACTTTAAATCTGTTACTTAAATCTGTTACTTTAAACTATACTTTTTGCTATTGTTTGTTTTTATTTATTTTTTGCTTATTTTATACATTGGTAAATATTTCCTTTTTAAATAGTGATAGCATACTTGTGTGATAGACTGGTGCTTGCATCAGCTTCTCATCTGTGCTTATGAAATTTTGCTGTGCATCAGGGTTGTATTTTTGGCCTTGTAGCATGATGGAACCTTCTGTTGCATTGACAAAATATGAAGAATAACCAGTTTACATTCATGTTTCATAATTTGCTTAAATGGTTTCACCTCCCCAAAACTATTTTTGCATAGTGAAATAAAACGTAATTCTACGCATTATAAATTTTCAAGCTGTTTGTATTCATTTGCTATTAAAAGCAATATGTAACTCACTGTTTACATTTTCTGCACTGTGACTCCTGAAACAATGCTACAATGCTTAGTTAGGATCAAGTACAAGGTTCTGTTTTATTACTACACAGAAAAAAATACATCATGTTTAAAAATCTGCATTATTTGGATAACATTCGGAAAACTGATTCCATACCTGTATCTTTAAAGCTGGTCAATTTGTAATGCATATTGGAAAGTTGCTTACAATTCTATTTTATTTCTTTATGCAAAAATAAAACAATTATCTGTTTTTGGGTGGAGGGCCACAAAAAATGTACTTGATTTATCCTGAAACACTGTGTAAAGAGTCCTGGCTAATTTTTTTTCCCCTCTAGCCTAATAGCCTTGATCTTAAAATGCTTCACAGCTTATGCACTTCCATTGATCTCAAAGTACATTAGCCTTTTTTTGTTTTGTTTAAATTCCTTTATTAAAAGGCTTTTCAATACAGAAACACAACTACTGAAATATAAGACTTGGAGATGAAACACATTCTAATCAATTAGATTGATAATCCTACTTTTATGTGTTTGCAGAACTGCACATTGTATTTTGGTTCACAGTTAAGAAGGAAAAATGTTATTAAAAGTGGACCTGTCATCCACATGTTAAAAATCTGTATATGAAAGTCCTTTGCAAATTAAATATGAAACCCAAATAATTTGTTTTTCAATAAAACATTCATACCTTTTATAAAGGTGTTTAAATATCTGAGCTGTCCTCTATTCCTTAGGCATAGAGGCGGGGCAGGCAATTACTTTCACTTTACTTTCAGCACTTCCTACAAATCACTACATGCCTCAAATTTCTTTTCTCCCCTCACACTTTATAATTATGTAGGACACTGTGCATGGTCCTGCATTCTGGTGCGTACACAAAATTTTGGGGGTGATGCACAGCCTGCCTTAAAGGCATACTGTCATGGGAAAACAGGTTTTCCAAAACGCATCAGTTAATAGTGCTACTCCAGCAGTAAAGAGTGGCTGACATTTATCTGAGCACAAGTCACATGACTGGGGGCAGCTGGGAATACCTTTATAGGTGATCTATAGTGAAAATGAAATTTGAATGTAAGTTTCATCTTGCTGAAATTAAAAAAAACTTTCTAAATCTAATAAACTAAAAATTCTGTACCAAGGTATTCTTCACTCTCCCCCTCTAAGCAACCTGTGTCTCTTCAATCTTTCTTCATGCAGTAGGTGGAGTCAGTTTAGGTTTAACACATGCTTCAGGGGAGGTTTCACCCTTAACCTAGGTGCTCACTCTTTAAACATAACTGGCTCTGATTGAAATCCTGTTTCTCTGCATGCACAGTGTTGCCAGAGTCTTTTATTTTGTTACCTTTTGTTTGTGCTGGAGTTGGTTGAGTTATTTTGATAAGAAAGTGAGCTCCCCTAAGGCTGGGGACAGACAGGGAGATTCGGGGAGATTCTGTCGCCTGCTATTAAACGCCAGGCAACAGAATCTCCCCGAATCTCCCTGTCTGTCCCCAGCCTAAAAGATGTATGATACCTACCTGTCAATCAAAATGGTACAGCATATTTAATTCCCTCTATTTAGAAAGATGGAACTTAAACAAAATTTTCATTTTCACTTTCACAATAGATACCCATTAATAAGTGTCCACAAAATGACACCTACCTACCTGCTTGCTGTGACTGTGTAATTTGAAACACAATTTAAATAATGTGTATATATAGTAGGTAAAGTTTTTGTTTAACTTGATAGAATAGGATTTGTGATGTTTTGTTAGGGTGACAGGTCCCCTTTAATGCAGCTCTATAAACTTAAACTTCTTGTTACACTTTGCTTTACATGCATATAACCTGTTTTGTTTAAGGGAGCAACATCCAATGGGTTGGTGAGCAACACGCAGGAGGACAAAAAACGGGAAGGAACACAATTACACTATGTGGCCTATATATCGTGCTGTGTAAAACAATAATCACTATAAAACTGTGATAATGGCGAATTTATCAGGAATTGTGTTATATTTTACCCCATTGGAACTCCAAATTTGACAGTTTCCAATCAATGGGAAAAATTAAATTAAATTCCAGCAGAAGTTGCTCTGGAACAAAAACACGTAGAAACCTGTGATGAAGAAACATACCGTATCTAGGGATGGGTGAAATGTCGCAGACACCCATTAAAGTCTGTGAATTATTTTTGACGTGCGCCTTTTTTTTTTCTGTTTTGAGGCTCAACGACATTCAAGTCTATGGGTGTCATTTTTGCCGTGAACCAAGGCAAAGAAATTCGCCCATCCCTAACCATAATATTTTCAAGTTGCTGCTTCTATGCAGAACTTCGCTGAATATTCATAAATATGCTGTCTTTTATGCCTGGCAATGTGTGTTTAAATTTATTTTTTCTTGCTTTTTTTTTTTACACGGTATGATAAATAGGCCACTAACGGCTGGTTGCAACTTAAAACTTTATAGCAGAATGTGCAATTTATTTAAGGGAATAGAACTATTATATACCAGTGATTAGTTGGATTGCATATTTATTTGGTGCCCAAATAGTGTATAAGTGATGTCTTCCGGTGAATTTACAACAAAAAACTATCTCCAGTTTTATATACCGATCTGCACTGAAAGGTTAGTGTTCTCTGTTGTATATTGCTACTAGGAAAGAAGCAAATGTCAAAACAAACTGCCCCTGTCCTTCATATTTGTAATTAAAATGTGCCTGCTTTGTGTACTATGTAAAGCATATTCCAATCTTTTGGTACAGTGCTTACAGCAGAGGTCATCCACAATGAAAGCGTAGAGACCAGCAATCGGTTCTGTTGCTTTGCTCCTGCTCTCTACATTCATTTGCATAGCATTCATCAGATTGCCTGTCAATAGGAATAATAGTATGCAAATAACAACGAGCATGGGCAGGCATGCACAGGATCACTGGAGAGCTGTAATTTTTCACTCTCTTCTGCTGAATTCCTGTTTTTCTGCTAAGAGTATAGTTGAGGGTCAGCGACGTCCTTTTGCAGAGGTGCAACTCCATTCCCTTGTATTGGCAGACGCAAAAACTTTATCACATAAAAAGGAGTCTATTGGAACAAGCGTGTGTTTGCAAAGTGCTATCAAATCTTTTATGAAAGATTTGGACGAATCGTAAACTGAATCCGAACCATGATTTGCATGTGCAAATTAGGGCATGGAACGGTTCACAATGAACTTGTTTGTGTGAGGAGATGTAGTGAGTTTTCAGATTTTAGTTCAGACCAGCACTTGGATTATTCCCTGAACCGGGATTAAGTGCATCCATACATTACAAAAAAGGTGAATGATTCCGTTTTCGTTGTATCCTATAATAAAAAAAATAAATTTTCCATTAAGTACATTGGGAGGCACATTTATCAAGGGTGAAATTCATGTTTTTTCTTTTATTTAACTCTCATAAATTTAATTTTACTTGAAATTTGATTGGAGGACATTTTAATAAAAGAATTGAATATACAAAATTTACCTACACGAAAATTGAAATCAAATTCCATTTGAATTCGACCAAACACGATACAAGTTTTTTTTTTCTCCAAAAAAAATGCTTGAATATCGGGAATGCTACAGACCTCTATTTTCGTAGGCAATCAGTCAAATTTGAATTCTTAAAGGGCCAGAGTATGATAAATCTCAAATCAAATTAGCATTTTTTTAAAAACGCAAATCGAGTTTTTATAATTCCCTAGTCGAATGACCGTTTTGACCATAAAACAAATTTGAAATTTCAATTCGACCCTTAATAAAGCTGCCACTTAGTGTCTGTGACATGGTATATTTTTTTCTTTTGCTAAATTTTTTAATCTTTTGCTAAATGTATGTATTTATTTTTTCTTATTCTTTAGTATTTTTTTGTGTCTTTCACTCTCACAGAGCAGTATCCAAAGTCCAATTTCAAACACCAATTGGCAAGGCTTTCCCACACACACACGTGGAAGGTTTGGATTGAAGCATTACTGTTGAAGTGTTGCAAAGATAAAATGGCGTGCAAGTTTGCTTCTCTGACACAGCTTGCTCAGAGAAGCTTAAATTACTGCTAAAGTCAAGGTGGCACTAGCTCTAGGGTTCCCCATTGTCAATATGCACATTTGGCCCACAGGATGGACACTCCGGTGCCTAGTACAGCTATATATTAGAGCAAGGAATATGTTGTGTCATAAGTAGTTTTAATAAATTGCATCAATACCTGCAATAAGTATTACAATAACTGTCAATTGTAGCGCAGCAGCAATTGCAATTTTGTTCATGAATGAGTACTACAGACTATATTGGCTACTCCTGTTCACGGACGTCAGTTTGCTTGGTTATTGATCCCTTAACATGAAAAAATCTCCAGCAAAAAATAAGTCACTCTTCTATCTTATTGTTCTATAATAAACACAAATTAAACCTTGGTTTAGCATCAAAATAGGCTGAACTAGAGCATAAATAAAGAAATAGGGCAGAAATATTGTACATTATACATTTGGCTTCTGTACCAGCTCAAGGCAACCGGGGAAGATCTGTGCCTCCAAACATGACCCAGGTGACCCAGTAGCTCCCCATCTTCTCTTCTGCTGATTCACTGCACATTCTCTGTGCTGCTTATTGAGCTTAGGGATCAACTCACAGAATTAAAAAAAATATAGATATATAGATATATATCTATATATCTATATCTTCAAAAAAACAGCACTCCCGTATAAAAATCTTCAGGTTTTTTATTGGCTTTACATCAATATCCAACATTTCGGTCCTCATTAGGACCTTTCTCAAGGATTTGGGAGTGCTGGTTTTTTGAAGATACAGATGTAAATATTTTTTAACCGTGCACCGAAGTTACAATTTTTACACACGCTGTAATAGCGTTTGCTTTAGAGTTTTATATATATGTTATATCCAAATATATATTACCCAAAAAAGAAACCAGACTCTTAGGGCTTTTGTGAAAAAGTTCTTGAATTTCCTAAACTCGAACCATCATCTAAAGCCCTAAGAGTGCATTTTTTTTAGTCATATATATATATATATATATATATATATATATATATATATATATATAGATATATATATATATATAGATATGTGTGTGTCACAGTATAAGGCTGATTGGTAAATCAAATTATTGGTACGTCGGCTCAGAAATGAGCACAATTAGAATCAGAATTAGTGAAATATAGTGTTTAAGGGAAATCATTAGTAGCAATTTATTTAAAATTAAGTACAGTCAACTATTAAAATAACAGTTCAGTGTAAAAATAAAAACTGGGTAAAAAATGTTTCTAATATAGTAAGCCAAAAATGTAATTTATAAAGGCTGTAGAGTGACTGGATGTCTGACATAATAGCCAGCACACTACTTCCTGCTTTTCAACCCTCTAACTCAGCAACTTTAAGAGGCCCCACATGGGACATAACTGTTCAGTACATTTGCAATTGATCCTTAGCATGTAGGGCAGATTCAAAAGCAAACTGTTAATGCCCATGTGCACTCCCCTCAAGTCATTGATTGGTTACTGACTGTTAACCAATCGGTGTAAACCAAGAGAGCTTAAAAGCAGGAAGTTGTGTTCCGGCTATTATATTAGCCAAAAATGTAATGTATAAAGGCTGGAGTGACTGGATGTCTAAGTATATTGAAAACATTTACTATTTTGTGCAGTTTTGATTTTTATACTGAACAATTCCTTTAAGTAGATATGTTTTGTGTTTTTTCTCTGCCTTCAGTGAATGTGTAAAAGCAGGCCAGCTGTATAACCTTCATATTCTGCTCGCTCCACAAGGTGACATTTTTTGTGCATGTAGAGCAAGTTGATTTACCAAATCGAACAAACTGTTTCTTTTTGGCCCATTAGTAGGTATACAGAAAAACTCTTAAACTCTGCATTACCTGCTGTTATTTATATACACATCTTATTTCATCACTTGGTTTCTTTACACATTTTTAAGTAGTCTCCTTCTTTAAGCTTGAAGAACTGGGATCACCTTATAGAAGGAGTTCCACACTATACAAGTTCTAATGGTATTGTAAAACCACTGTTTCATTCACTTCCTAATCTACGTTTCAGGGAAGCTGCACCCCACTAATGGTAGCAACTCTTCATCCACACGTAGCCACCATCACTCCGCAGTATGCGGTGCCATTTACCCTGAACTGCGCAGCCGGTCGGCCGGCGTTAGTTGAACAGACTGCTGCCGTACTGGTAATTTGTTTCACTTGAATGTGTACACTAACAGTCTTCTTATACATACTATTTTGTATTCCTTTTCTCCTGATAGACCACTTTTCAGAAGAGCATGGAAGCATGTGCTCCATCTTGTGGCTGTGTTCTTGCAACATTTTAAGCAGCACATTCTTAATGTTTACTTGTTTTCCTTATTTTATTCCTCCCAAATGATTGCTGAGGTGCTGTCTGCCTCTTACATTTCAGCCTGGCTTTCTTTAAAGCAGCAGGGTTAATCAGGGAATTAATGTTGGTTTTGCTTTCTACGGTGCAGCTTTTATCTTTTTTATTTATTTTCAACCAGTGAGCTTGTATCTTCTCAAGGTTTCTCACAAATAATATTTGTAAGTCTGCAAAACAATTGTTTGGTTACCCAATGAGTGTGTAACCATGCTGTGTTCTGAAATTTACTATTCCTGATTCCTGAGTAGTTTGCACAAATTTAACTTCTATACCTGTCTACAGCCCCCATTATATTGAAACCTTGTTTGAGAACAATGCTCTCTGGTCGAGAACTTTTTAGACTTTTAACATGCACACAGCCTGCTAAAATCTGCCTTTTTGCATGTTCCGTTTCCTGGATTTTTTGTCCAAGATTTCGATCAGATTTTAAACTGAGGAAAAAATGCCCTGTTAAGCAGCTTGTGAATGCAAAGCATATGTGTGTTGCTTTGTTGAAGGCCATATTTTACAGGGTCTTTTGTTTACTGCTTGATGTTGTTTGTCACAAGACTGTTAAGCAGCTTGTTTTTTTAGGAAAATTATCCTACAATCTGCTTTTGTGGCCTCATAATGACCAGTTAAAGATCAGAAATAAATTTTGATCTAGTCAACTGAAAATTTGTTGAGCCAGTGAATGCATTAACGTGTATATTATGTTCACTGGATAACCAGAGTTCCTGTGAGGCCATGTGTTACAGAAATATCTTCTTAATGCAGATATGTGGGTAAATCAGCCACACCTGTCATTCAGCAGTTGGGTGTGAAAAGCCAAGCTTTCTTATCAATAATGAGCTTTATAAGAAATTGATAACCTATAAAGGAGGGTATATCTCAAAATAATTAAAGCTCAACAAATAATGAGGCTAGAAATTCTAAACAATTATGTTTTCTGCTTTTGTGGAGTGCGCTGATTTACATGAATTGTACACTGAGCCTAGGAACTGACTAACACTTACAGAAAATGAATAGTCGGCTGTCAAATTTAACTTTTATTTCACATAAGAGAAGTGTCACTATTCTACTAATTACTAACTGCAACCCTCCCATTTTGAAGCAAGCAATAGTGTCTGCTGCACGCTTATGTAAGCTGCTAATTCGATTGATTTATATATTTTGGTAAGATTTTTTTGGGCCTATGTATTAACCAGTTAGTTCCTGCCTTGGTTTTGAGTGCCTGATTTGGAGGTTGATATAATCAACTTCACTTTAGCTTCTAGAGAATACAAAGCACGTAGTGTGTCACGGACAACAGTAAAATGGCCTAAGATTAGAAGAACTATGTGCTGCGGGCATAACTTTGAAGGCATGGATGCTTGTTGTCATAAGCCAGTGCAAAAGATATTGTTTAGCCTAATTTTTTCTTGGCTTCTTTAAATAACAGCTTTCTTTCCTATGCATCTTGCTGTTCTTGAATAATGTTTACATCTGTTGCCTGATGAGCAGTGCATTACTGGCACCTTCAGCAGTATTATGTTTTTCTTCAGTCCTGCTTTCTAATTTGTCTTCAATAAGTGTTTTAAACACAAAACGGCAGAACTTTCCCCAGTCTCTCTCTAGCTTAAGCAATACAGCAGCTTTCTCTGTCGCCTTAATGATACTGCTTCCCTGAGATGCTGAAATTGTCTTTTTTTTTCTGTTAAAATTAAAGGTGAGCTAATCTTAGGTTCTAAGAGATTTTACATTTTAGAACTGCAAAAAAAAAAAACATACAGTGCATTTTACTCTTTTGTTTGGTTTCAACAATATATGATGCATAAAAATTTTTTGGTCCCCTGAAAAACATAAAATGGGGGTTTCGTGTGTGTGTGTGTGTGTGTGTGTATATATAAATAAAATTTAAATGGCCAATTATAGATCGATTTTTGGCTACAAGAACAGAACCTGATTAAAACCTGGTGCAGGTACTCCAAATCCAAGGCTAATTAAAGTGCTGTTGACCCAATTTATTGCATACACACAAGATAGGAGTTGTGTTTGCTCATTACTGAGTAGAGCGGTTTATATTACTGCGTTAAGGGCCCTTACACATGGGCGTTTTTACCTGCGCTCCCCTGCGTTCCGTTTTGCGTTCAGGTATAGACGCACTCAATTATTTTCAATGGGTCTGTACTCACACGAACGCATGTAGGCGCCAAACGCAGGAAAAATGCAGCATGTTGCGTCTGAATCTGCGTTCGGCGCTTACACGTGTCTCATGGGTACAACCTCATTGAACAAAATGAGGTGCGTCTAGACCTGCGCTCCCCTGCGGCAAAACGCCCGTGTGTACCGGCCCTAAAAGTGCAGACATGTAACATAAAATGAATTTCAATCACCAAATCCAGATCAAGTGAACACCATATGTAGCGCTTGTGATAATGTTTCAGTGCAGTTGCAAGTTTTCAGGTCATGCTTACTAACTGCAGTCTTATACATCCCTTGTGGAATGTCTTATTAAAAGAGCAGTGTACCTCCTGAATGAAAGTTTTTTTTTTTTTTTTTTATTGCTAATTGGATTAATGGCCAAAAAAGATAAGAATAAATGCCTTTAACAAGTGGCTGAAGTAGAAGGTTGACGATGATTTGTACATGACTATGTAATACTTCCTTTTTCCCCCCACATGCTATCAATGTCAACCATCAAAATTAAGGGAGATATCACTGCACCCTCTGCTAGATTTTTTGCTGCATATTTTTTCTACATTGTATATTGGGCTGAAAGTATAGAGGGACTTTTACTCCCAAAGACATGCAAACTAGTTTTTTTTTTGTAATTCTAAACTGGGGAAACCTCATCTGAAATAAACTGCTTGTGGTGTTATGTACATTGTTTGTGTTTGTTCTGTTCTTGTCAGATGCACAAGCAGGTTTTTGCCACATGTATAAACATTTTCTTCCTTCTCTGGGGGCAAGGGGGAAAAACTTTTTTTTTTTTTTTTTTGGTGATAGTCTGACATTTACAAGTCAAATCTGCAGGACAGGCTGATGCATGAACCAAAGATTTTTTTTTTCCTTTACAAGTAATCTAACTGGCTCACCTTTAGTTTATAAATCAGCAAATCGTGGACCACCTTTACTGCTTTGCCTAAGTTTGCGTTGATCCATTGCTAAGCTTTGCATATTTCGTCCTTCCTTTGTCAAAACAGTTCGTCGCTTGGACCGCCAGATTTCTGCATCACATTTGGGATGTCCATTCTTGCTCAATATTAAACTATATGCTTTGTCTTGTGCAGGTGTTGGCTTTTTTTTTTTTTTTTTTTTTTTTTTTTTTGGAAAAGACGCATGGTGTGAATTTTTAACATGCAACTTTATGCTTGTTTTCATTTTACGCTACAAGTTTTGTGTCTAAAGTCTTCTTGCCAGGACCGTTCATCGGAATTGGATCTGTGGCTTGCAGAATACATCATTTTTAATTCTCTGTGGAAGTCTTGTGCTGCAGAAGGTCTATCTCATTTCAACAAGTTGCATTTTGCATAATTAATGCTAGCCGGTTCAAAGCAACTTTTGAAACTCAAATTGTTTGGTATGCTGTACATTTTAAGATTTTGTTTATAAGCAGTCATATCAGAGAATTGGGGTCAGTGCCAAGTTTCAGATTTGAATCTCGTATGATGTCCATAACAAGGAGGTCTCCGTAACAAAAAGGTCTGCTCTGTTGAAATATATGCCAAATAAGTGGATCATTGCCTTATTTGAACCAACCAAGTGGTGGACAAAATCAGATAAATATAAATTTCAAACTCCTAGATTATTGATTGGATCACATGGAGACCTGTTGAGGGTCTTCAGCCACAGGCCATCTCCATGGAGCATTCCATTCTGCTTAATCAGTATCTTTTAAATTCCTAATTAAAATATGAATGGCAGATGGGATTATTTTAAGTTCATACAATGTCTCTAGGCTGCCACTGCAGGCATGTAGTCAGCAGCCATTTTCTGCCTGTGTTCAGGCACCTTAAAGAACAAGTAGACCTTTTTTTTTTCTATCTGTAAATTTGCTCTAAACAGCCCCCCCAGATTAATGTACCTTAGTCCCTGCTGCAAGTCTGCTGTGGTTTCTGTGTTATCAGCAGCTTGTTTCCCCTTCTTCCTGGTGCAGAGTGAAGCCCCGCCCCATAGCTTACTGAGCAGTCCATTTGCTGCTGTTACACAATAGAGAGGAAGAGGGAGCCAGTGTGTGCATTAGTAAGCTAGTTTCCCCAAGCAAAAGCTGCTGCACACACAGGTCTCTGCTATGTCATAGTATGCAAATGATCTCCAGGACTAGTCCAAGAGATAAGGTCAGCTCAGTAAGCTAAGGGGCTGGGCTTCACTCTGCACCAGGAAGAAGGTGAAACAAGCTGCTGATAACACAGAAACCAGAACAGACTTGCAGCAGGGACTAAGGTACATTAATCTGGGGGGCTGTTTAGAGCAAATTTACAGATAGAAAAAAAAAAAGGTTTACTTGTTCTTTAAAGGTCCTGTTAATACCATCGGTATATAGACTATGTTTTCTCTTCCCATGGAAAAGTCAATGCATTGTATGCTTTTGCAAGTGCCCATAGACCAATTTCAAATTATGGCTGCTGTCATGGTTTACACTGTAGTGTAGTGCTGCTGAAGCAAATATGTTTTACAATTGCAGGGAGCTGTACATCACATGTAAATGTATACAAAGCCTATTTAATTTTTAATATGT
Organism: Xenopus borealis; assembly: GCA_024363595.1. NCBI lineage: Eukaryota > Metazoa > Chordata > Amphibia > Anura > Pipidae > Xenopus > Xenopus borealis. The sequence continues at coordinate 45,570,064 of CM044434.1, read as the reverse complement.
ATTACTGATCTTTAAATGTTAATGTTCCTTCAGTAATACTGATATGAGTCAGTTTTTTAATTTCTTGCAAAATGTATGAATTTATCAAGAAAAGCTCAAATTCATGCTAATGTTTGAGGCATGCTGCATACAGGGGTAATATTGTAGTACTGATTTGGCAGATACCTTTAATTCAAATTGTAGAAAGAAAAGTTTGATAACAAAAACTTGCATGAATCCAAGTTTGCATCATAACAAATCCAACTGCAAACCGGAAATTACATTTGCAAGAAATGTATCCTGTATAAATTTGTCCAGTTGATCTAGGAATAGCTCCCATGGCGGTGTTTAACTTACCCAAGTTATTTCAAGTCTCTGAACATGTACTAACTACACAAACATATGGACCTTATATTTCGTTATTTTTGTACTTCTTAACTGGCACTGATGATAACTAGAATGCAGTCACCTAATTACTCCGCTCCATAAGTATGCCATTCAGGTTTACTGAGCAAGCGCTGCCTTAATCTGTAATTAAACAATAAATACATTCCATTAACTATTCCCAGAGAGAAGAGTGAGCTTTAATTTCACCTCTCACAAGAGTTTTAGCAGACCAGTAATACTCCTGATTGTTTCACAGCTTTATTTACCATTGAGAACATAAACCTCCCCAAAATCTTTCAAATACAAAACCTGATTTGCTTACAGAATTATGCCTATCTTAAAATCAGTGTTTTATGCTTTGCTTCAGTGAAGACCTTTCTGCAGTACAATACATCATACCACCAAACAGTAGCAGCATTTTTTTTTTTTAACATTCATTCTCTATATTAGAAAGTTATCTCTGCAAGGCAACAATCCACAGGTGCTCTGGGCTTTCTGGCGAAAAATATTTTTCCCTAAACTTGGTTAAGAAAAAGTCCCTTTGTGTCTTCCCCTCCCAACTCTCTTTCAGCAGGCATGGCCTGGTGGAACGCAGCAGATATTGCTGCCATCAACTTGGCAGCAGCTTCCTGGTGTAGCACTACACAATTCTGTTCAGCCAAGTGCCATGATTCCAGAGACAATTGGGAGTAACCAGCAGCTTACAGACTGGAGGTACAGTTTTGCTTGCTGACATAGATTCATTTTTGTTTTAATATGGGGAAGTTCTTTCTTTTGAAGCCTAGAAGCTCAACTCATGTAGAGTTTGCAAAATTAAGTTATAGATTAAGTCTAAAATGTTTAATGAAACCCTGAAACATTTTTGAAATTTTTATTGATGTTGATTACATGAGAATTTATCGATTCAGATATTTTTGTTTGAGACAATTTGATCCCTGATATTAAATAGTATAGAACAGTGGGTGCATCAATATTAATTTTGTATAGTGAATGTTCAGTTTTGAGTGTTTCCTACTGTTTCCAGCAGAAATGTACATACCCATGGGAATCAGTATAGCACACTGATGCAGCAACCTTCTTTATTGGCCAACCATGTGACTTTGGCAGCAGCCCAGCCTTTGAATGTTGGAGTGGCTCATGTAGTTCGTCAGCAACAGAATAGCAACACATCAACAAAGAAAATCAAGCAACAGGCATGCCAAAACAGTTCAAAGTAAGGTTATAGCATATATTTACCTTTACAGCTGCAGTATTCATTTTCTTCTTTTTCCACTTTCCCTTAGCTCTATATCAATAAGACGAGTGAGCTATAAATAAGCAGGTAGTGCTAAAAATGACTTCTGCTTTATTGTGAAGCATAGGTGACAGATAAATTTAGGTGTATTCTGCTCTATGAAGAGCTGTCTTTCAGAATACTTGCATCTCACAGCTGTTGTATGTTCTGCCTGTTGGGAGGTGACCGTTTTGATGAGTAGTAATAAGGGCAATGGCAGTTCCCAGACTTTTGCCCCATGCATGTGGTCAACAAAACCCTTTTCATTGCCATTTGATGGTAGTCATCTGGAGTGTGCCATTGCACTTTTGGGTTTGGCAGTGAGTATCTATACAGTGTAAAATGTTTGCTTCATATCTGGCTTTGAAATTGTAGGGCTCTCTCATCCTTGGATATTATCCCATCACAAGTATATTCACTGCTTGGAAACAGCCCACTTCAGGCCTCCTCTTCATACAACCCACTTCTCCCTCTCCAAGAACAACGTCAGCCTATCGTTATTCCAGATACACCCAGCCCTCCAGTGAGTGTTATAACCATCCGTAGTGATACTGATGAAGAGGAAGATAGCAAGTATAAACCAACAAAGTAAGTATTCCTTTAAGAATGCCTGTTATGGCAGCTTGAAATGAATTTCAGAAAAGTGCTATGCCACAATGTAAGTGTCCAAGCATTCCTAGAACTTTACATTTCTAGCTGCATAAAAAAACTACAAAAATGAATACTCTTAACTGTATGCATTTCTTTTAAAACTGCTCTTTATAAATACATTTTCTTATATTTGTGCCATCATTCCCTCTTATGTTGGAAATCCTGTTGGATAAATAGATGAATATACAAATAAAAATGTTTACTTGTAACAATAGAGATATGTAAGTAAGGGACATTTCTGGACGAACTATGAAAATGACCAGGGTAAAGTCTTGTGTGGCATATTGAATCCACATTTTTTTTGGTGGGTGAAGCAAGTAATCGCTGTGATTTCCATGTATTTAACCACCCATTGTATCATTACCTTTAAGGTTTGTATGTGTGTTTGTAGGAATTACAACTGACAACAGGTATTCTCTATGGTACAAAAAGTTGTTTTTTTTTTTTGGAAGACTACCCACTGGCTGTGGGGGATGTAATGTAATGTAATATAGATGGCTTATTTATTTGGATTTTTGCAATATACAGATTTTGGTCTAAAGATAACTTTTATTTTCAGCTCTGGAATGAAGCTGAGATCCAATGTTATCAGTTATGTCACTGTCAATGACTCTCCTGATTCGGATTCATCTGCGAGCAGTCCTTACCTGGCAAATCACCACTCCTCCGTTAATGCAGTGGCTGGTGTGTTTGATATTTCAAATACCCGAGCAGCGCACAGCCAGAGTTCAAACTCGCGTACAATCATTGTCCCACCTCTGAAAAATCAAATTAATGACTTCCCATTGAATACCCAACTAACAGGTAAAGGTTTCAATGCTGTTTAATCAGAAATTTGAGTGAAATGTTTGTGTACAAAAAGACTCTCTTTTTAAAAAAAATTTCTTGTGCCGTTTACAGTTGCTATCATCCCTGTATATATTTTTAGCCTGAAACAAATAATCTGCCACAAAGTAACACATGCAGTGGAAAATGGCATATAAGGTCAGTTTAACAATTTCAGAAGTCTAGAAAAATATAGTAAAAAAGTAATATCAGGGAAATGTGTTAAAGCTACTCCAATGCTTTTAAGGAAATGAGCACTTCTGTTCCAGCCAAGAACACCAAAGACCCAGAGTTATACTCAGAGGATAAGTACTAATTCACAGCACACTTAAAGTTGACTTGAAAAAAAAAATGGTGTGCTGCTTTGGACACCTTTTGCAGGCATGAATTCTTATAGATACAGGACTATTGAACATACTACTGAACATCTAGGGTGGTACAGAAAGTTAATTTTACGAAGGTTTAACCTCCATATGTAACAAAAGGCCCAGTAGCAGTAATTCATAGCAACCAATACAGGTGACCATTAAATGCTACCTGCTGATGAATTGCTATAGGTTACTGCTCCTGCTTAATCTTAGTGTCTTTTATTACATAACCAACAATTAATACTATCAAATTGTTTCCCCCTATTGACTGGTGGAAAATTACTTTTGAAAGGTACCAGTAAAAAAAAAATTTGTTTATAGAGAAGTAGCTACAGCCTTACAAGAAAAAGTATCTATCCAGATCCCTATCAGACAGCTTGATTTTGGTCAACACCTTGGGGCTTAAGGATGCTGGAAGCTGTAGTTCACAAACAACATTTGACTGATTGTTTTATTAGGGCCTGATGAAGAAAAGTGCACATCTGCCTATTGCCATATTTCTTGAGCTATGGTGTTTCTCTTTTAATGTCCTCGCTACCTTTAAAGTTTTTCACTGATATTGGGAGTCTATAGAAAATGGTACCTCTGCAATACTGTATATAGGGGATATTGATACATACTTTTTTAAAAGCATAGAGGCACAATTGTCAAACATTGATTTCCAAATTCATGTGGATTTTTTTTAAAAACTGTAAACTCCCATAAATTCGACCAGTCGAAATTAATTTTAAAAATCAAATTTTTTAAGCGCTTGATGAATGGAATAGACCTGAAAACTTGAATCGAATTGGATTAGAATTTAAAATTTCTCAAATGTCAGGAAGGCTGCAAAAAACTCATTGATCCCTGGACCTCTTCCATTGACTTAAACAGCAATTCAGCAGGTTTTAGGAGGCAAATAGTCAAATTTGAGTTCTTAAAGGCCCAGGGTATGATAAATCTCAATCAAATTCGAAATCTTTAAAAAAAAACTTGAATCAAATTTCAATAACTCCTTAGTTGTATTTGCCTGTTTTGACCATAAAAAATAAATTTTTAAATTTGACCCTTAATAAATCTGCCCCATAGTGTATGTAAAATCTGTACAAGTGATATCCATTCAGTTTTCAGAAAACCAATTTTTTTTCTTAGATTCTTGCGTCATGTGCTACCCATGATACATGATTATTATATTTTTTTCCACCACTTCTCCCTCACAGGTGTTCTAAGCGGTGCTGCCAAGATAAGTAAAACTTGTACTGCAACTAACGGACAATCATCAAGCAGCTGCATCACACAAACTGGGTATCGCTCACATCGCATGCTGAATGGAGTACAGCCGCTCAACCTCAGCCAGGTAGTTATGTTCAGATACTTTTTTTTTTGTTCATTTAGTTTTTTTTCTCTTTTTTTTGCACAAAATGCCAAATAATAAACACCCCTTCTTAGATTGGCAGTCATTTAACCACCAACTTAAAACAGGAATCCCAATGTAAAAATCAAATAAGTTTTTTATTTTTATAAAATTCAACCAAAAGAGAAAAACAGCAGGCACTCCGATCCCACAAACAGGCTTGTAAAAGAACTGAGAACTTTATTTAGGCCACAAAAATAGAAAATGACATAGTCTAATGCATTTCATGCCAGTAGGCACTTAATCATAGGCTCTACCCTATGATTATTGGCACAAAATGCGTAAAGCTATATAATTTTCTATTTTTGTGGCCTAAATAAAGTTCTTCGTTCTTTTGCTAGCCTGTTTGTGGGATATGTAAGTGCCTGCCGTTTTTCTCTTTTCGATCGGCAGTCCTTTAACCCCTACCTCACCTTGTGATGTAGTGATTCTGGAATTTGCATCTTGCTTTCATTACCAGTCTGTTTACTGTCCAATATGGAAAGCAGAAGCTTCAAATCTGTCCACAAAAAAAAAAAAGTTGGTGTCTTTAGGTTCCCAAGGTCACAACAGTGTGAAGATGCCCTTGATAGCTCCACATTCACATCACTTCAATCTGCTACTGTCAGTTGGCTGAGCTTTGGCACAATTTACATTATATTCAGATTGGTAATTTAGGTTTCTGGTACATGGAGGCATTCACCAGTGGTTTTTAATTGGCTATTTATGACAGATTTAACCTCACTTTCTGCTAAGTGTAATGGTTTTTGAAAATGCTTTTAACAATAACCCAATTTCACACCAAAGACTATAAAATAAGATCAGTCATCTGTTGTGGACAACAAAAAAAGCATGGCTTATTACTTTTGACTTATTTGTTTGAAAAACAGCTTTTTTTTTTTTTTATCCCTATTCTATTTTAGGCTTTATTTAATTTTTCCTGTGGAGAGTGAGAGACCACTTTTGCCAAGAAATATTTGCATAGCTGAACTCACCAATGACATTAATACACATAGAGGTCTATTTAAAAGTGTGCAGTATATTTTACACCAAAATTATATATAATGAAGGGTTGTTTTCTGTTCACCTGATTTTTCACTATCCAATGCCTTTTCTAAAATTAGCATGCAGAAACCACTAAAAAATGTAAAGCATTTTTATACCTCCTCAACACTTTGTTACTCATTAACATCACTTGGACAAGTTCGGATGGATGAGAAATTCTACAGTGAAAATTGGCCTTGAAAATTGCTTTACACAATTTTTGCTTAACTTTGTGCACCAGAATTTCACATTCAGCTACACATAATGTATAAAAAAAATGTGGGCTTTTATGCAGTGAAGCACTCTGTTAACGTGACGTGACTATATTCTAAAACTACTGGTGTACACATTTATATAAATAAAAGCCATATTCACGAGAGGCCCTTTAGTATTCATTCTTTTGTCCATGTTATGTACAGGTTTCCACTAAGTAAATATTTACCTGATCCAGATACCTCCATAGTGATATAAATTGTTGTGGTATTAAGATGAAGTCTTTGAGCTTTTGAAAATAGGGATACTCCCCATTTGTTTGTATAAGGTTTTTAAAGATCCTTTTAATACTTTACTTTAATCTTTACTTTAATACTATACTTAATCATTTCAGAACCAGCAGTCGGCTATGATGGGAACCCAGGACAGAAGCATAAACCCAGGTTCTCGAAGACAGCAGGCTTATGTGGCTCCTCTCCCTTCAATCTCTCAGGCACCATTCACCTTCCAGCACAGCAGCCCCTTACATTCCACGGTGCATCCTCATCTTGCAGCAGCCGCATCAGCCACCAGCCATCTGACAAGCCAGCCTCACATGTACACATATGCCCCTACTACTGCAGCATCTCTGGGGTCAACTACATCAATAGCTCATCTGTTCTCCCCTCAGGGCTCCTCAAGGCATACAACATTTTCTACTCACCCTAGCACTCTGGTGCACCAAGTTCCTGTCAGTGTGGGACCCAGCCTGCTGACCTCTGCCAACGTGGCTTCTGCACAATACCCTCACCAATTTGCGACTCCGTCATATATTGGTGCCTCCAGGGGTTCTGCAATATACACTGGATATCCTCTTAGTCCAACCAACATCAACCAGTACTCCTATCTATAGTCCATAATCTGCAGGCTTTTTCAGGATTGACTGTTACCTGGCAGAATTCCTGTGAAACAAGCCTGAATAAAGGGGCTTCTCTCTATTACTATTGACTGCATTGTAGTAGTCACATAAGCTTTGTTCAGTGTTAACATTTTCTGTGGTTTCATGTATCTCAGACTTTAGAGCATCCTCTTTCATTGCTAAATCATAGTTTGGGATTGGATTGATTTAGGGTCCTGTTTTCCTGCAGATGAGTTTCTTTGCCCTGTAAGGACCATTTTCTTGCTGAAGTTTTTTTGTTTTATTTATATAGCATTTTAACATATTTCTGCTAAGTAGTGGAAAGTCAGTCCTAGTTTGATAGTATTTTAGGTATTTTCATTTATTGGTTTGATTTGTTAACAATTTCTTTCACACATTTATATCTGGTAATTTTAAAAATGTTTAACAAATGTGTATTTTTTTTGTTTTTCCAATTTTTAAGCTTTTTAACTACATTCCTTGTTATCCTAGTTTAAATGATTTATCATTTTGACATCTTTGTTGCATTACTGATGCAAACAAGATGCTGGCAATTGTTCCTTAGATGTGTTTTGTGTTGGCAGATATATCATTATTATATTCCTTTTTTGGACATTTACTTTCATATTTGATTTTTCTCTACTTATATAGAGCCAAAAACCTAATATCTTGAATCATACAGACAAAATATGCTTAACAGGGTATGCAATATGCTAACTTTAAACAGATTCTTGCTGGGGTTGGTTATTTTAGTTCCCTGTATGATGAAAGGGACATTTTTAAATGAACAGTTATTACACTTGCAAATCCAATAATTATTAGTACAGTAGAGCAGATAACACACACCTACAAAACTTTTAGTTCACTTGTTTTCAAACAGGACACCAGAAATAACGACTTGTTCAGTTAGCCTAAGAGCACACAATAAGGATGATTCACTTTTCTCTGCATTGTGAACTTTAAGCCTAAAAGTTTAGGGTTCTATTTTTCCACCCTTTCTTGGGAGCAGCTCAGTTTGGGGGTTGGGCTTTCTGACTTTTGTTAAAATTTGAGTGTTGATATGTTCTTGGCATGGGCTTTATTAAAATTATTTGTTTATTGAAACATTAGATTATACAGTTTACAGTAGTGTCAGAAGTTCACAACTAATGGAGCAAATTGTAACATCTTCGAGCACTCCCATAAATTCGATTCATGTGCGCATCAAAAGCGGAACAGGCTTGTTGCAGCCCCAGGTGCAAGCTCTACCCCCAGATTACACAGATCAGTGAAGACAGCAGCACTCCGGTATTATTGAAGAAGTAAAGAACCTTACTTAAAGTGCCTTAGGCTCTTAAAGGAGAAATGTTGCCCCTAAGTTGCTACTTACCTCCTCAGCGCAGGAATCCAGGAAGAAGGTGGGGAGACTATGGCGCTTGCAAACTCCATGCTGAGGACGTGCGCTGAGGGGGTAAGTAGCAACTTAGGGGCATTAGCCTGGGTGGGGGGTTTAGCCCATTACGGGTTGAATTCTCCTTAAGTAAAGTTCTTCACTTCTTCAATTATTCAATGCTGCTGTCTTCATTGATCTTAGAGCACTCCCCCCCAACCTTATTTACCTGTGGGCCACATTTAAATGTGAAAAGAGTTCGGGAGCAACAAAAACATGACAAAAGTCCCAGGGGGGTTATGCCACAATAAGGGTATTTAATGGCTATTTGGTAGCCCCAATGTGGACTGACAGACTACAGGAGGCTCTATTTGGTTGTACACCTGGTTTTTATGCAACCAAAGCTTGCCTTGCTGGGAATTCAAAAATAAGGACCTGCTTTGAGGCCACTGGTAGCAACATTACGGAGTTGCTACTGGGATATGCCATAGGGAGGAAGCATTTATTGTTAAAATAGTAATGTAAATAACAATAGCAGTTGAAGTATAATTTTGATTGCCAAAACTATTTTTCCATGTTTTGATGCAGTGGAGCAGAGATCAGCAATGGAACACAGAAGTTTGGACTCTGCTAGACTCAACTTTTCATTGAGGATAAAAAAGCAGTCTCCTCAGCTATATGTCCCTTTCAGAATGGCATATGTGATTTCAGGTGGCAATCACCTGTGTGTGTTATCTTTGATCTTGTTGCCAAGATACATGCACATCTCCACATTTGAGGGCCATAACTGTCCACA
>CM044434.1:45534935-45558348 GCA_024363595.1 Xenopus borealis | reverse complement strand
GCTTGCCTTATAATAGGGCTAGCAAGCCCCATTTTAATATAAGCAATTCCCTAAAACCTAGATGTAAACGAAAACGTAAATAACATTGTTGTTGGGCTATTCTGGAGTTGCCATATTGCTTTTATATATTGCTTTTAACGTGTGTTTTTTTCTTTTTCTTTGAGCAATATCTGCTTCTATCCTTTGTCCACAAATTTTGTCAAACACATATTGAAAATCTACAGAATTATAGTTCATAAACCGTTTCATAAATGTGCAATTTCCCATGCCTATCTTTTTCTGTGATTGTTGAACCCTTAACATTCCCTGTGAATGATTTGTCTTAGGATGTTTATACCAAAGAAAGTCTAGCTTTGTTCATTTGTTGTACTGGGAAGCAGCATGATGGGGTTCTGTCACGGGATAATGAGCTAGTGTCACACAGAACTAATTAAAATCCTCTGAGCATGCGAAGCTATATGAACTATATGTTATATTGTCCAACAATGCTTTTGTTCTTCTGCTTTTCAAATGTATTTTTCTCTCCATATCTAATACAAGTCTGTGGTACTTTGCAGTTCATTGTCTTTTTGCTGTTCAACTGCTTCAATCCTATTCACGCACGTTGTTTATGTTCCCACCCAGTTATGTATTCTGGAACTTGTGTTTTAACGCAAAAACCAGTAATGAATTCCATACATAGTACACCTCTGCTGTAATGCCATATTAAGTTGTTAATGCCTCTGTTTAACTTCAAGCTGTCTTAAAGGAATTTAAAAATAGAAACTAGCTAAATAGACTGTGAAAAATAAAAAAATTTTTTAATAAATTTGTTAGTCAAAAATGTAATGTATAAAGGCTGGAGTGACTGGATGTCTAACATAATAGCCAGAACACTACTTTCAGCTTTTCAGCTCTCTCTGGGGTAAATTCGTCAGAGTGAAGTTAAGAGTGAAGTTCCGCCACTAGAGGGAACTTTCACTTCACCCATTGATGAATATGCATTTAAAAATCCCATAGAAATGAATTGAGAGCTGGGGAATTTCCCTCTAGTGGCGGAACTTCACTCTTTGATGAATCTACCCCTCTGTTTCCACTGATTGGTTACCAGGCAGTAACAAATCATTGAATTGAGGGGGAGGGGCACATGGGGCATTAATATTTTCTTTTGAATCTGATCTGTTAATGCTAATGTTAATCAATTGCAAACTCACTGAACAATTATGTCCCATGTGGCCCCCCTTAAAGTTGCCTAACTCGGAGTTAGAGTGCTAAAAAAAGCAGGAGGTTGGGTTCTGGCTGTTATGTTAGACATCCGCTCAATCCAGCCTTTATACATTTACATTTTTGCCTAACTATATTAAAAACTTTTTTTATTTTGTACAGGCTGTTTATCCTGATTTTATTTTTACATTGAACTGTTCCTTTAAAGGGAAGCAATGAATTTTGTCTGTGCCTTTTTAAAAAGTGTCATGTAAAATCTTACATGCCCAAGGCATAGTGCTTTAACATAAACATGGCTCTCCTTGCTTCATACACACTGGATGGTGTCCATCAAAAGAAGCGTATTGAAAAGATTTCCCTATATCACAGAATGCCTACTGTAAGTTGCCTGCTTGTTTACACAGTATGCAGTGATATTTGAATATGCTTTGCTTTCTGTACCCACTTTATTTTATTGTAAGACATGTATGCCACTTGCGAATGGTAACTGCTACTTGCCCTGTAGCTAGTAACAAACCCCCTTTCTAATCCATAAGAACAAGTAGCTGCTACCCCATGTCACATAAGCTGCGTTTTAAGATGGTATTCTAAATGACTTGTGAAACAATCGTAGGATAGTTAAGAAAATGCTGAAGGGATTCTAAAATAATTAACCCATTTTATTGTAAGCTTTAATGAAATTGTATTTGTCATTGCAGAAGGGCTGTGTAATGTGAGCCCCACTGATCTAGCCCACCGAGAGATTTGTTTGCCAACAAACAAGTAAAATAGCAATAGTTGTCCATGGCAAAATATTGGACTCGGCTGCAGTAAATGTTCAGATGAGATCAAATCTAATTATTTAGTTATAAGTTACTGTCATAGTGGAGTAGAGGAATGCTCATCTACTAACACAGGGATCCCCAACCTTTTTTTATCCGTAAACCACATTCAAATGTAGAAATAAGTTGGAGAGCAACATAAAAATGCAAAAAGTTCCTGGGAATGCCAAATATGGGCTATGAGGACTTGCAGCCTACAGGAGACTGCATTTGGTTTGGTTTTTATGTAACTAAAGCTTACCCCAAACAGGAATTAAAAAAAAAAAAAAAAAAAAAGCTCCTGCTTTTAGGCCATTAGGAGCAACATCCAAGGGGGTGAAGCGCAACATGTAGCTCACGAGCCACTGGTTGGGGATCACTGTACTAACAGATGCTGTACAGCCCACAAATTGCTGTAGGGTTCATGAAGGTGACCCTATGGAGATATTCATGGCCTAAACCAAGGATAGTCTTTTAACAAAAGAGTAAGGGTAAAATATTATTTTGTAAGACCTACAAGAGCAGAGCTTTTTTGAATGGAGTTTCTCATATAGTTACATCATCTTAAAGGAACAGTAAAGGTGGGGCCCACCGACTGGCTTACCAACCGAAAGTTGGGCAGATGTCATTCGGACGGGACTAAACATCCCATTGGATCGCAGCTTCATCTGTTCGTTGATGCGGTCCTGCTATCCGACCACCCATATCTGCTTAAGGTGGGCATATCAGGGACAGGTCCGCTCATTTGGCGACATTGTAAAACGAGCAGATCTCAACGTGCATGACCACCTTAACTCCAAAAAAAATTGTCAAGGAATGACAATGTAATGTACCAGTTGCCCTGAACTCGTAAAACTGCTGTGTTTGCTTTAGAAAACTGCAATAGTTTATATCAACAAGCTTCTGTGTAGCCATGGGGGCAGCCATTCAAGCTGGAAAAAAGGAGAAAAGGCACAGGATACACAGCAGTTGTAACTCTGTAGTATACTGTTATCTATTGTGTTTTCTGTGCTTGACTGCCCTCATGGCTAAACAGTGTGTTTATATAAACTATAGTAGTGTTTCTGAAGCAAACACACCAGTTTTATACCTGTGCAGGGCAACACTACCAATACCCTACCTCAAAAGTCTATTTGCAAGCTCAGATACTCAACGGACAGGCATGAAGACCTCTTTAGCCAAACAGCATTGAGCTATGGGTATGGTCAACATTAAACCACAAGTCCAATATAATGCCTGAGAGCTGAACGGTGGTAACAGCCTGATTTGACACTCTGCTTAATTGTCAGTTGAGTGGGTCTTGTCAGAATGCATTCTTATGCTAGACTGCTAATTTTTACTTCCATTTGTTTTTGTGGGGATTTCAGTGGGCTACCAGTCATATATCAACCTGATTTTATTTGCATAAACGTGATATTTTGTTATATTTAACAGACGACTAACTGTCTATAGTATATTTCTTTTGGGGGGTGGATGAAGTTTTTACTGCTGTAAGTGTGTGGGCTAAATAATTATATCTTATATATCCAAGCCTCCTTTCTTGTGACTCAGCAACATATAATTGTGGAGACTTTAGTCATTAGAAGGCAGTTGACATGGAATATATATATATATATATATATATATATATATATAATTTTAAACTGAAACAAGTGGGTTCTGTGGCCTTAGCATGACTGAGAGAAAAGATAACCGAATTGTCATTAAGCTGTACATATATTTTTGTCATATCTTTTTTTTTTTTTTATGCCTTTGGTCATTTTGTGCATTTCCCCTATTTTATTTGCTTATGTAGTGTGCATACCTATACATATGTTATTCTCCTTCTTGCAAGTCAATAAATAGACTTTATAGTGAGCATTCCTTCCTGATTTAACTGTTCAGAATACAAGTACATGCTACGGTATGTTACAATATATAATTTATGTATTTGTTTATTTGAGTTTAACTGAAGCTAAAGTATTATAATCCATATTAACTGGTAATGCTAACTGCTGTCCCGTTATGTGCTTCAATCTGTGTCATAATGCAAGCAATAATGACTCCCGTCAACAAACCTTGTTTGAAACTGTCATATTTTCTTGAGTTGAGTTGGCGCTATGTAACTCCAAGCCTACCGCTGAATACTCTTGTTTAATCTCTATTGAAACCAGCATGATTAAAGCAGTGCAACAATCTCGCTAGTGTTTTAAGCTCATATTGAAGGTGCAAGCACAGGTGGATTTGTTTAAAAAATAAAAAAATTTAAAAAAAAAGAATAAAATAAAAAAAAATCTTTTCCTCCATTTGTAATTGTCATTTATAATACAAAAAAATATTGTCTTAATCCCACGGTGAAACCTTGCACTGCATGTGTCCATTGTTGCTTACCTTTATATGGCGACTGGCTTTCCCCTTATTCATTTTGGCTTAATGTTTTATCACTACATGTAGCAGTACATTAGTATGTAACGTTAGTGTTATGTTCCATTGATAACTGCAATGATTTTTTGGTTTTGATATATTCGATATGCTAGTTGCCGTGTGAAAATCGACCAATGCCCATTTTCTAGTTGTGCTTTTATTTTATTTTCCCTCCTCCAATCAAATATAACGTTTCTGAGAATAATTGATCTGTGTTTGTATTGCTGGTGTTCTGGGGGAGGGAGGGGATTACACAAAAAAATCAGAAAAAAAAAGAGGTAGACTTAAAAATGATGACTAACTATATGGAAAAGGGTCCTTCGTGAAAACCTAGAATATCTTTCAATTCAATGTTTGTCTTTGGTTTTACAAAGTAGCTTGTATTTTATGTATTTTCTACATCATACGGCAAAATGTAGATTAATTGAAATGCATCAATAAAGAGGGGTAATTTTCTTTACTTTTGCAATTGTCTGAGGTATATCTTCATTTCTGTTTCATCCTTAAATAAAACTTTTAGAACTGTAAGCAAGATGGGTTTCCTTTTGAAAGAGGTGCTAAATGGAAATGGCTTGTGCACAATAGCTTCACTACCAGGAAGTATTTCTACTTGGTATTTGTTGCACATAATGGGGTTGTTCCTGTTTGAAAAGAAAGATGATTAATAAAAAAAAGTAGTAAAATCTGTAGTGTGTTTGGAAAGGAAGGTAAAACGAATGATCAGTCCACAGATGAGCCATCTGTTTAATGAGCTCCTCTTTAGCTCTAAGGCTTCAGCTGGAGACGACCATATATGGGCAGAGTAAAACTGGCAATATCAGTCCTGGAGATGGGGCCCGAAACGCGTCCGTAGTCTGTCAAGTACACTGTGCCAATCGTGATTTTATCTATTAATAATAAAAAAGGATGTGAAGATTTTTAACAGAGTCCCGAATGGTACTTGTCCTTAATTGAAGTCTGTGATGTGAGTTAAAGAATCTGTAGCCAGGATCTGGGACTAGAGGTTGTGAACAGTCTGGACGAATGGCGGAGCTCCACACTCGCATATAGTTTTGGATATAATGACCTCCGTAAGGGTTTGTTTATACTAGGGATGCACCAAATCCACTATTTGGGATTTGGCTGAATCCTACATGAAAGATTTGGCCGAATACAGAATGGAATCCTAATTTGCAAATGCAAATTACTTCCTTCTTTTGTGTCAGAAAGTTGTGTTATACCTTCCTGCCCCTAATTTGCATATTCAAATTAGGATTCAGTTGGGCCAGGCACAAGGATTTTGGCTGATTTCCGAATCCAGCTGGGAAAGGCAGAATCCCGAATAGAATTCTGGATTTGGTGCATCCCTAGTTTATACAGAGCTTACAATATCACTTTAGGCTGAAGACACAGACTTTGGCTCTGCTGCTCTCAGCCTGCATTTTTTCTGCAAGTTGAGAGAATCGGATCCGCTCCTTTCCGCACCTCCGTGCATCTACAGCTTCCACTGGAGGTCAGGAACATCAGGGAGTGGAATATAGACTGAAATGCCTGTTTTTGTGTTTTCCTGACTGATCTTCGCTCTGCATACTTGCACACAGGCTGAAGATACATGATGTGGAAGGGAATACAGGCTGAGAGCAGTGGAGCCAACGTGTCTTCAGCCCAAACCAGTTCACTGCCAGCCAGTTAACCACAAAAGCAGTAACCAATTAGCAAAACGTTTTTCATTTTTTTTTTTTTTCTTTGCTTTTTCTACAGTGGTATTTCCTGGGGGCAATGTTTAGTTTATTTTGGAAAACTTTATTTTAACTTTTAACTAAAAAACAGCTTCAACTTTTGTATATGCCTAATATATAGGACAATACCTTCAATAAAAAGATCACTTTTTTATAATATAGAGAAAGATATTAAAATTCCTGTCTCTTAAGAGCATCAATATTGCGTCTATAGTTGATTTATTAACTTTGAAATTCGGTAGTGCACCACTGCTTTGTTATAAAGCACAGCACCAGAAATCCATTTTTTTTGTATAGGATACACTAATCTTTGCCTTTATCTATTTACTTTTTTTTTTAAATAAACAGACATTCAAAATAGTTAAGATATGTCTTTTTACTCCAAACTACTAACCCAACAGAAAGGAAGGAAGCATGAGCAATCTCTCAAGGCTCCAAGTGCATCTCCACAGACCTTATTTTTCCTGATCCATTGGTCACTGTGTTATCAAGAAGCTTTACACACACACGGCACTGTAGTTTAACTTCCAGGCCCTGGACATGAGAAACACTTGGGAAGATCTCTTGGATTTAGTGATGTGTGGGTTGAGTACCTCTGCATGCAACCGACCCTGACCTGTAGCACACTCCTATTTATATACCTACCCAGCCCCGGTGGGATGTCATGGGAGGGGTCGGGACATGCCGGCAAGTATATAAAAAGGAGCGCATCTAGGATTAAAGGATCAGTAACATCACTTGTTTAAAAAAAAAAAATTGTTTGTATAAAATGAAAGAAAAACATAAAAACAAATTAAACTTTGAAATTTGAAAACTTTGAAGTCTTTCTTCAGAAATAACTTAATGAAACTCCGCTTCCTCTCTCCTTCAAGGCTGCAGGGTGATGATCCATCATGCGGCAGTTGGCTGGCTATAAGCAAGCCAGGGAGGAGAAATCGAGCGCTGCATGACGTATCTTCTCCCTTTTTGCCTTTTTCTGAAGAGGGGCGGAAGCAGACTTAGATATTTCAAAGATTAATTTGTCTGTTTTACAAACAATTTAAAATAAAAAAATGTAATGTTCTCTCCCAAAACAGCTGCACCATCATCATTATTGAGGTGCAACCCATCCTTCTCCAAAAACCCTCCTCCCTACACCAGTCTCTCAGCCACACATTAATCTCCCGCTGTCTTCTTAGCATTGCTCATGGCACAGGTAATACCTTGGAAGTCCTCACCCTCAACTTTATACCTAGCTTTTTAAAATCGTTTTTTAAGGACTTCACCCCCTCCTCCTCTAACTTTGTCATTGGTACCTATGTGTACCAAGACTGCTGGGTCTTCCCCAGCTTCTCCCAATAATCTGTCCACTCGTTCCACCACATACCGAACCCTAGAATCAGGCAAGCAGCAGACTATTTGGCATGTAGGGGCCTTGCAGCAGATTACCCTATCCACCTTTCTAATAACTGAATCCCCTATATCTAGAACCTGCCTTACCTTCCTTGCACTACCCCCATCACCCATATTAGAGCCACTGCCTCCCAGGGTGCTCTGAGAGACAGCCTGCTCCATACATGCCATTTCAGAGTTTTCCTCCCCAGCATCTTCAGCCAAAATGGTGAATTTACCCCCTACCCTTCTGTCCCATACTTCCACTCCTGACTGTCAAAAACCTCCCTCCCTCATTAGCCCCTTTTCCTCCACCCACTCCACTAGCCCCTGTTAGTGATTGCTCTGTGAGCTGTCTTTCCTCCCCCACTTTTGGCTCTGCCCTCAGTGCTGCAAGTTCCCCTCTTAGCGTTTGCAGTTCAGATTCAAAGATGAAAACCCACATCTTTCAAATCCAATATGCTGCTGGCTCAGTCTGTTGGAAGCTTTTATAGACTCAGTGTATAGCCAGATTAAGCAAATCAAAGATACAATTGTAACTAGTTAAGCAGGTCTCTTGGGATAACGGAGACTTGCAGCTTAAAGGCCAATCTCACCTTCATTGGCAAAACTGTTATACCACATAAAACATTGCCCTAAAACTCCCAGTACTGTTTTCTTAGTGCTTTGCCTTCCTGTTCTGTTGCTGACAGTGGCAGTGCTCCACAAGCAGTACCCTGGTGCAGGGTCAGTCTGGGGGGCACAACTTTAGATCCTCCACCGGGACAACCCCCCACACTGTGCCACATCACACGTATGCGCTGTGTTTTTGCCGCAACCAGCCCTAAGAAAGGAGATTGTGGCAGAAAGATTAGTGCAGGAAGCAGGACTGGGCTGGTGGGGCCCACCAGGTTTTCACCCAGTGTCCCACCATCCCAGTCCGACCCTGCCCTGGTGTATTATTTGAAGAGGAGTAGTTACAGCCTGGAGTAGAAGGTAAGCTAGAATCACTGGGATGCCTAAACGTTGCATCTAACAGTGTCTGTATCCTTCCTTCTCCTTTAGAAAAGGAAGCATTGAATTCTACTTTTTCTGCCAGAATCTTTTTTTTAAGTTCTACTGTAGCCTTTTTGAGCTTAGACTGCCACCATGTGTTATCTGGGAGTGATTAGTGATTTTTCTGAGAATTTCTCAATTTTAAGTAATCTGTTGTTTAAACAACATTGCTATTGCTGTGTAACTGGTACCATGTTTTAAAAGCATAATAGGTTGGTTTTGCTTACAATAAGGAATAATTATATTTAAGTTTGGCTCAAGTACAAGGTACTGTTTTATTACTACAGAGAAAAAGGAAATACTTTTTCAATCAATTTTGGATTATTTGGATAAAATTGAGTCTATGGGAGAAGGCCTTTCCGTAATTCAGAGCTTTCTGGATAACGGGTTTCCGGATAACTGGTCCCATACCTGTACCTTGTGCAGCTTTGTTTTCATACAATATAGTGGTCTTCACTCAGTCTAGTAAACCACAGTTAATGCCTTTAACTCTTGCCATTAACCATGGAATTTGTACCAAAGGGAAGGCTGGGATTTAGTAGTAACTTTATAAACCAATTTGTAACAAATTGTTGCTTTTTTTGGGTATAAATTACACATTTTTATAAACATGCGCCAATATGGGATTACTTCAAAAGACTTGGGTGTTTTTAAGAGCAGTAGATATGTTGAGCTGGTTCAATTTTTTCATATAAGCTTTGACTAACGCCACAATTTTGGTCTCCTCAATCCTCAGAACATTCTTCCAAAGCCTTTTGATCTAACCACATGCTCTTTGGCAAACTGTAGAAGGGCCGACTTTATTTTTTGGATAGTAGTGACTTGCAACCCAGTCATTCATACCACCAATCAATGTTCTGATGTTGGACTCATGAACACTAATGTTTGCAAATGCATAAGATGCCTTTAGTTCCATAAATGTTAGTATGAGTTTTTTTTTTTACATCACCCAGGTTATTACACTTCTTACTCATGATGTGAATGCTTACACATTTTCAAGCACCCCCTGTATCTGGATTGCAAATTCTTCTGTCTGTTTAAACAACACAGTTCTCTGCACAACCCTCTTTACCTCCTGTATCAGTGTAATTTGAGGTTTGAGGAACACCCAGGGTTGGACTGGAGTAATGGGGGCCCACCGGGATGGCCACATGAAGGCCCCTCCAGGAAGTCACCGAGGGCCCCCACCCAGCTTCCCTCTGTGCGCTTGCACAAACTCCAGTACGGTGCGCACCGGTGCAGAGATGCAGCCACACAAGTGTTTTTTAAAGGGGGTGCCTCATAAGAGAGCAGATCTGGGCTGGTGGGGGTCCATGAGGGCCAGGGCCCACCGGGTTTTTTCCCCTGTGTCTCTCTGGCCCAGTATGACACTGGATACACCCTTTTATTGGTTTATTGCTTTGGAATATGGTAATGCATATGGTATACAGTATAATGTGATAATACTGGGACCTATGAGATCCACAATATGTTGTGTTCTTCAACAGCAAGAAAAAGTTATGATCAAACATACTAATCTCTACACCATGGATGTTCAAAATAATTAACTATCTGGGAAGTAAATAGATTGAAAGAAAAGAAAATTTGACCCTGAAATCCTGTTGAATTGAAGTATTTTGAGTCTACTAGGAATCCTTACAGACAGCCACAGACATCCTATCCTACACGAGCTGCTCATGGCTACCAATCCCTGCTGCTGAACACTTTGGCCAAAGCACCCAGTGGGCAGGCAGGGGGGCAGCATGACTAGGTCCTCCAAGATTTTTCCCAGTATTTTGGTGGGCCGGTCTGAACCGTGAACCTGAGTAATTATTTTTCCCTTACATTTTAATTTTTTCTTAAATTATTGTTATTAATGACATCACCTACATATTTGGCAGTGTTTTGACTGACTAGTTCTTCCCTACATGGCAGGTACAACTCCCTCTCATTGGACCGCTTCCTCTAATAAGTACTACAGCAAAACCAATAGGTAAGAATGGTCCTAGCAATTTAAGAAACAAATACAGGTCAAAGCAGGTCAGAGCTATTCATCCATGGACAAAAGAGAGGTTACAGAAATGCTGCAAAAATAGAGGGCAAAATAACCTGAATATAGGTTATATCAGACTATTCCTGGATTGGAAAGACTGTACCACCTAATGAGCTCTCCAGGGCACAGATAACCCCTAAGTAGAAACAAAATAATGAAAACACTATGGAGAAAATGGAAGCTTATGACGGCTCTGCTATCTATCTAATGTGGTGGAAAGGGGCTACAATCCACAGGTAATTAACCGTGTGAATATATAAAATATATACTATAAGTTAATTTTAATAAACCTCTGTTGAGGGCTCCTGCACTTTGGGAGGCTCTTGTGTACTGAGGCTGCAGGAGCTCTTTGGTTCCATTTGTGGGGAGATACCAAATTTTGTTTCATATCTGAAGTTATAGATTGTTCAGCTTTCAGACCTTTGAAGAAGAACTAAACCCTAAAAAATAATATAGCTACAAATGCCATAATTTATATACTGAATTTATTGTACCAGCTTAAAGTTTCAGCTTCTCAATTTGCAGCAATGATCCAGGACTTCAAACTTGTCACATGGGGTCAGCATCTGCAACGCTCACAAGCAGTGTCTGCAACACTCACATGTTCAGTGGGCTCTGTGCAGTAGAGAGTAGAAGCTAAGTTTAGGGGTCATAGCAAATAATCAAGCTGGCAATTAGGTTTGTCTGTAATATAAGCTGGTGCTACAAGGCTTATTATTATTATTATTATTATTATTATTAATAATAATAATAAACTTTGATGCTAATTGCACTGGTTTCTTTACTGTCATGTAGTAATTGTCTGTCTAATTAATAATCAGCCTTTTGACATATATATATTCTATGTGTATTGTATATTTTGAGTTTGTCCCTGAGCTCAGTAAGTGACAGCAACACAGAACATGTGGTAGCTACTGGGGCATGTTGAGAGATACATATCTTCCATGATAAGGGCTGTGATTGCCTTGGGCTGGTACAGAAGCCCAAAACATAAATGTACAATATTTCTAGCTACTTCTTTAGTTAAGCTTCAGTTCTCTTTTAAATGATTCTAGGACAACTCTTGATCAAGCGCCAAAAATCTCAGCAGGCTGAATAAGATCTTACTTTATCTGGATATAGCTCTCAAGTTTCTTTTTTCAGATCACTAGAGACGATAAAAAGAATTTCCTATCCCAAAGGATCCTTCCATTGCATGATAAGCCAACAGCTATATTTATTTCAGAATCTATAACATTATTTTAAATTGATAATATATAATTGTATAGAATTGCTATAGTGTATAAAATAAAATAGTGTTTGATGTGGCATTCTTTGGTTTGGAACATGAAGACTTTTTTCATGACCTTTTATCCCTCACAACTGTATATGGATTGGAAAGAAGCCCAGAGATGCCGGTTGCCCCTGCTGTAAAGTCTCTGTGAGCATTGCCAGGACACACACAGTGAATAAGATGAGAAGGAATTTTACTACTAATTTTTCTCTGGTCTATATGGCGTGTGATTTTCTGTGGATGGCTTTACAAAGTCATTCACTCCTGAATAAGAGTAAAATAGATGCAAAGTTAGGAGGCCCGTTTACCAACATTCAAATTTTTGTGATTTTAGAGGTATTTTTTAAGCTATGATTGAACTGTATTTCTATAAAATCAAGAATTGATGTAATTCATTAAAAGATCCAAATATAAAGGATTATTTACTCTTTTTCAAAAAAGCTAAATGAAGCGCTAAAAATATGGAAACTTCTAAATATGTACTTTTTGGACAATTACTAGTGAAAATCAGAATGGCTAAAAATAACAACAAAAAAAAGGTCCATTAGGATCAGCACAACTCCCATTGACTTCTATAAGCTCTCAACTGCTTGTACCTGCTGAACATTTACATTAACATTTCTTATTTTGTGGTTTATAAATCTTCTAAGCTCAAACTCCCAACTTTGAAAACACAAATCATTTGTTTAATTAGGCTTCTGGTGCAGTAAGTTCATGTTTATGTTGAGTATACAAAATACAGCATTTCTAGCATTATTCCATTTTGGACTTTAGTTCCCCTTTAAATGAGTCCATATACACGTATTATACCCTTACTGTACTCTGCCAGCTACGCAAGCTTTAATGAAGACATGATGGTGTATGTGTGGGTGTGGTAAATAGCCAGACAGACAGCTTGTAGGTTCTAGCCATGGTGATGGGTTATTAGAGTGCAAGCTTCACCTTTGAATGGATTGATATAATTGAGCATATCTTTAGAATGTTTGGTAATACATACTTTTTAAAGCAGAATCCTAATGTTCATTTTGCAACCTTGCAACTACAATTCCTATAAGTGAAGGGTCACTAGTATCATCCTTAGTCTAGCCACCAATACAATTTAGTTTGTTCATGTAAAGTCTACTTTTCTTTTGTCATATTTTTCTATTTCATTCAACCCTCCAGTCAGGAAGGGGTTGCTGAAAATATAGAGCAATTGTCCTACATCTGGCTCTAATAAAGCCAGAGAAAGGCTGAGATGAAGCTGAAGTTCCTCCCACAAGGAAGAGTGGCCAAGCATTCCAAAGCAGTGAGCTGGAACCAGCGCAGAACAACAGAATTGCTGCAGAGTCCAGCACTGAGCCTCTTCCACAATCACCAAGAACACAAGATTCTGGAATAAAACTCCTTTACAGTCTCGGGATAGAGCCAATGATGGCTGGAATTGTAGCCTGCATCCTTCTTGGATTTGTCACTGTGATCACTGCCCAGCCACAAGCAGTTTTGGAGTATATACAAGGAAGGATGGGTGTTCTGGAGGTAAGTGCCCTATGTAAGCAGGACAGTAAAGAGAATGTGTGATAATAGCAATCAAGTAGCAAAAAAATTACTTTTTACTAACAATCTAGCCTTTAAAAATAAACTAAGACTGGAAATGCCCTATGTAGTAGAGTCTTGTTTAGGCTGTGATTTTCTTTTAGGCAAATGGAACATTTCCTTGCTAAAATTCACCTACTTCAGAGGCCTTTATTTTTAAGGCCAAGCAGACCTTAAAGTGGTAGTGCACCTTTAAATTAACTGTTGGCCTTTATTTTTTGTGATTTTTAAAAATTATTTAACTTTTTATTCGGGAGCTATCTTGATATTAGGATCTAGGGTTGAATTATAAATGTAACTTAGATGTTAATGTGAACGACAATAAATAGTTGATCTTGTTTTGGATGCTGTAGATAACCTTACTATCTACATCACTGACACTAAGTCCTTTGTTAAAATATGCTCAGAAAGGCTTAGAAGAGGAAAATCATAGCTCACATGATTTTAGGGCCACATTGCTCCAGAGGGAAATGCCCCAAATCACCTGCTAGTCTATGGGAAGTATAAGCCAACAACTTTGCCCAGGTGGCACTTTTCCAGGGGAAATTTCGGTCTTTTAGCAATGCGGTTCCACTAGCCACAGCTTAAGCTCAGGAGAGGTAACTATGCGGCTTATACAGAGTTGCATTGATTCTGCTACCTCAGCTTTATGTATAGAATTGCCTGGCCCATCCATCCTTTCCTACATCAAAGTATGGAAAACAGCATTTTGCACATTGGAAAATGTCAAAGCAAGAATGGTTGTTTGCTATTGCAATTGGTAGTGTTTTGCTATCATATTCTGCACCAAACCAGTCCAAACACTCAACTGAATAAAAAAACATGAGTTTATGCATGATCAAAGCCTTGTCTCAAATAAATTTAGTTCTCATAGCATGGAGCTGTCATATTTAGAGAAAGGAATTGCAAGCAGAATATAAAGACACACGTTTTAACATGATCTCTTAATTGGTTGGAAAAATAGAACTCTTCTGAGAATTGTAATAAAAATAATAATTATGCAATATCTGGTGAAAATGACAAAATGGAAACTGAGGGTCTGATTTATTTTAGTAGCTAAACTGCACAAGTGCCAAAAACAACCAATCAGCCATCACTTTGGAAGAGTCTTCCACAAGCAAAGAAATTATTTATTGCTACTGGCAACCGTACTTGTGCATTTTAGCACCTGGGTTTGTAATTCAGCCCTACAGAACATTAATCATCTAATACATCAAGTACATTTCCTCCAGGCCATAATGTTTACAGATATTGCACCAGAGCAGTAACTACGGCAGTCAAATCTTTGCTTTAATATTTCTTCACTTGCTGACTGGTTGTGATTGCCAACTGCATCTAATCTAGAAAATGAGCTGTACAATAAAAAGATCAATACAGAAGTGTATGCTAACTGACCAATACTAGAAAGCAGGATGCCGAAATGCGTGTCCACCATAAAAATAACTCACAACACACTTTACATCCTCTTCCCACAGGACAGAATAGCACAGTGGCATGACCAGAGTAGTCGATATAGTGGAGAGCTTAGAGATTTCAAAAACCAAGTTCTGAAAATGCTGGAGAATATTGAGAAGGAACGGGAAAGTTTAAGAAATGAGATGGAGAACTCCAATGTTCGGGTGGACCGGTTGGAGCGAGAGGTAGACTACATTGAAACGCAGAACTCTGCACCACCATGTGTGGAGATCGATGAGAAGTTGACAGAGCTTCATGATGCCAAGAAAAAGAAGAAAGAAAAATATGAGAAGATAACAGGTGACCATTTCTCTGAATATTGAGGCTTAATGATTCCAACAAAAGGGCAATTTGCACCTGTTTTTACAAAATCCTTCTTGTCAATGAAACCTACAATTATTTATGACCACTGTAATGTAATTAAAGGGCAAGGAAAGGCAAATAAATAAAATCCCATTTTTACTTTCTTTAATGAAAAAGAAATCTATCTCCAATATACTTTAATTAAAAAATGTGTACCGTTTTTATAAGAAACCTGACTGTATGCAGTGAAATTCTCCCTTCATTTAGTGCTGTGGAAAGGAATTGTCAAACGGTCCCTAACTTCTGGCAGGGAAACAATCATACTTATGAACAGCAGGGGGAGCTCCAGCCTTACTTACCAGCCATGCAGAACTCAAGCAGCATTTTTTTTATCATTTATGATGAAGCCCAGGCCACACTGAGCATGTGTATGTAGTCTAGTCTTGCAAAGATTTATAACAAAGTTACAAGATAACAGTCCCCTGTGGCCAACTTTGAAAGCATAAATCATTTGTTTGATTAGGCTTGTGGTGCAGTAAGGTCATGTTTATGTTTATTTTACAAAATACAGCATTTCTAGCCTTATTCTATTTTAGACTTTCCTTGCCCTTTAAAGATGTTGAGCTCATATTATCTTCCCCCGTACCATTGTATTGTCTTTTTAAGGTAGGCAGTTAAAATGGGAGATAGACTCAGACCATGCAATCTTACCAATGTGATGCATTAACAGACCTGTCAAATAGTGATGGGCAAATTTATTCACCAGCCACAAATTCAGGGTGAATAACCCCCCTAAATGTATGGCAGGAGGTTTTTCTTCTCTACAGAGATGAGATGAAATTAAATTGAATTTGTGCAACTCATGAAGGTATAAATGCATGAGTTAGGTTTTCCATTTGTTGATTAGTGAGAATTCTTGTTCACCAAAACCTAGAGAGCCACAGGTTGGAAATCCCTGGCTTAGTGGAACCTACATTCTCATGACAGGTTGCCCTGCGGCTGATATTCCTGGAAAAGAGGAGACAGAGGGGACAGATGAGATGCTGATTCCTCCAATCCCCCGAAAACCTTGTAAGTAGGTTCCATTAACCCCTTTAAAGAGTTTCAAGCTAATTTCATGTTTGAAGGGTAGCCGGATGCTAATACAGCTGTAAACTGAACATTCTTAATATTGATATTGATTGAATGATATTGATTGTATTTTTAGAGAGAACAGTCCTTTAATTGCTCTAGGTTTCCATGTTAGAATAATAACTGAAAATACAACCAAGATAGTGTATTTTATCCAAACACCATTTTCAAGGGCTACTATGCGAGTACTGTACTTTATAATGGTTTTACCAAATAACTGGATAAGTGTCTTGCCTCATTAAATCTCCTCTTCCCCCAATTTTATTTATATCATCCAACAAACTCTATATTAGTATAATAATAGTCAATGCAAAATATGTTGCTGGACCCAGAAAAAAGCAATACAGTAAAAAATGCCTCGGTGCTAAATCAGTTTGCAAACTTTTTAAACTTTTATTAGGTATATAATGGCATAATTAGCTTACTGGTTTATAGTGCAGTGCTACGTATGTGAAAACTAAAAAAATTCAAGATTTATTGTAAAAAAAAAAACCCCACAAAACCCAAATGCAAAACTAAGCCAAGTGTAAGTAGTTGAGGTCCCCTGAAAGGCAATAAGAGCTGCAATGAACGTTTTGGACCTTTTAATTAGACTTTTAGATGTTTTTGTGTTTTTTTTTCCCTAGTAATTGTCTGAAAAAACTTAAAATTTGTAGAGGTTTTAGAGATACTTTTTTTTTGGATCTTTCAAATTTTTTTCTGTTCATACTATAGAAAAATAGAGTTTAAGGGGCAGATTTACTAAATTCACATGAAGAATTCGAAGTTCGATCAAATTTCAAAAAGATTCGAATTTGAATCTTCAAATATGCAAATTCGACCATTAAATATTTGAATTCGAATAATTGTAATATTCAAATGTAATTTAATTTGAATATTCGACTAATCGATGGTTGAAGTACTTCCCCTTTAAATTTTTATTCGACCACCTAGTTCGCCAGATCACCAAATTGGGTATCATTATTTTTGATTGAATAAAATAAAATAAAAATGTCCTATTCGATCGTTTGACCAATCGAATTGTGGTAAAATCCTTCAAATTCGATATTCGAATTCGAAGGATTTTACTTCACGTACTATTCCCATGGTCGAATTAAAAAAAAAAATTTAAATTCGATCATGGGAATAGTACGTGAAGTAAATAGTAAATCTGCCCCTAATTGTGGTTTTAAAAATCTCTAATGAAACTAAAATTTGATCTTCACTAAATGGGCCTCCCAGTGTTCTGCAGTAGAGCAAAGCAAAAACTTTTATTATATTTTATTTTCATAAAATAAATAAAACTTTTTAAAATGGTTTCTTTTTCTCTGTAATAATTAAACAGAGTCCTGTCACCTTCCCCTCATCACTTTCCAAGATCCTGAGCTTTCTGGATAACAGGTCTCATACCTGTATAACATCTTCACTAAATCTTGCAAAGCTTTTAAAAACTTCAAAACAATTAGCGCCATCAAGTTACTCTACTTTATTGCATATGATTTAGTGAGTGAGCTTAGCTGGCCTTTTAATCTTTCTCAACAAACAGGATGGGAAAGTTTCACCATGAACGAGAGAGTGTTGTATTTCTAAAATATCAGAATTACAAAATTCCCTTTAACAGTTTTGTACTGATGAGGTATGATGGCAAGCATCTTAATGTCAAAATATCAACCGTACTCATTCCTAGCCTTAACACCTTAATGTGGAGAATGGTTTTGGTCTATAAACTGTTCTAAACTTTCTCTATAGATTTTACCCCTTGGCCATAATGTGAGAAGTGAAATTAATCTTTATTACACTAATTCATGATGAACTAAAAGTGTACCACTTTTTTGCCTCCTTAGATTGCAGTGATACCATATCTCAAGTTACTGCCATGAAGATCTTGAAACGCTTTGGGAGCTCTGCAGGCCTTTGGACCAAGGACCTAGCGGGGAATTCAGATCGGATCTACGTCTTTGATGGGGCTGGTAATGACACAGTGTATGTGTTTCCCCGTATGAAAGAATTTACCCTTTCATCTACCACACGCAAGGCAGCCAAAATTAAGCTTCCATTTCCTTGGATTGGCACAGGACATATAGTTTATGATGGCAACCTCTACTATATCCGGCAAGGCAATGAATTTCAGGTCATCAAGTTCAGCTTGGCCAACAAAACTATTATTGATAGCGCTGTTTTACCAATCGAGCAGCAAGTCCCAGTGTATGGTCTATCAAAATTTAATTACATAGACATTGTAGCTGACGAAGAAGGGCTTTGGGTCATTTATGCCACTAAAGAGAACGAGAAAAACATTTGCTTAGCCAAACTGGATCCAAGTAGCCTTAGCATTGAGCAAATGTGGGACACACCATGCCCCATAGAAAATGCTGAAAGTGCTTTTGTGGTCTGTGGTGCTCTCTATGTAGTGTACAACACTAAACTTCCAAGTCGTTCACGCATCCAGTGTGTGTTTGACGTCAGTGGTACCATATCTAGTGAAAATCTACCTGTTGTTTACTTTCCAAAGAGGTATGGATCCCATTCCAGCATGAAATATAACCCTAGGGAGAAGCAGATTTATGCTTGGGATGACGGCTACCAGATGATATACAAACTAAACATGAAACATAGAGATGAACTTTATTAGATGGCTATCAGGATATTTGTGTTGTTTACCTCTGCCCATTTATCCATTTTCATTATTGCTGTTTTGTGACATGCATAGTGGCATATATTTGTTGTTTGAAAAGGACATTTTTCACAAATGTAAGTGCCACCATTTGTCATTCTTCAAACTTTGCTTGCGATTCTTCAAACTTTGCTTGCGATTCTTCAAACTTTGCTTGTGATTCTTCAAACTTTGCTTTCTATTTCTGACCTCGTACACACTTAGTTCATTTTACTTTTAAATACGTTATTAGCTGTCAAGTGCATTTCCCTACATGATGCAGCATATAAGGAATCATTCTTTACATTCATTATTTAGAGCTGCACTCTTTTTAAATCACTGATGGTAGATTTCCATAGGTAGAGAATAAGGAGGCATGAGGGTTATCATACATGAGCCATCTTTTAAGGAACAACTGATATACCCACATGCTGAAAAGATATTATGCAATGTGGCCATACAAGAATAGTCAAACGCTACTATTTCATTCATTCAGGCCTACTGCCCAAATGGTTGGACATCAGAAGTGGTTTAAAGGAGCTTCGCCTTATCTTTGTTCCTCGTCTTCTAATGCTTCATTCCCCTGGTAGCAAATGAAATTTTTTTAGGATGGACAGATCAGCTGTCATTTGAGAAAATTGCATGAACAAGACCAAATCTTGGCATGTATGGCTGGCTTCAGTCTGTCTAAAAAATTCACCCCCATCTCTAAGCCAAGCCATTCTTATCATAACGTGCTAAAACCCAATACCGCTTTGCTAATGTGCTTAAATTTATAACTGTGTGATCTGTTCTGAAATAAGGATCTATTATCAAGAATATTAAGCCTGCTAAATAGCATTTAAATATTAAATAAACCCAGTTTTGCACCAATCTGGAGCCATGCAGCTTAGTTATCATCTAGTAGAAGGGATTGTTTTATTATTAGTACAGAGGAAAAAATAAATTATTTTTAAAACTTAGATTTATTTCTCACTGTGGGAGATGCCTTCCTGCAATTCTGAATCTGCTATCATTATCATAAAGGTCCCACACCAATAATATCTAAACCACAACAAACCCCTGAACAATGGGTCAAAGGAAGGGTAACAGTTGGTATTTTGCTTTTCTGTTACAATATCTATCTGGACATAATTTCTTGTATATGTATGGGCCCTTGGGCAGCTTCCTGATTCCTCAGCTGGTCAGTGACGTGATATTTATTTTTACTTTATGGAAACAAAAATATTTTTTGCTTTGACGGCTTCACCGTTAGAAACACCACTGCTATTTCAGCCAGTATGTATATGTTTATTGACGTCAGCATGCTAAGTTCTGTATTTCAGATACCCATGTTAAAGCTGATGCGCTGTTCTATACTATATATAGACTATATAGATATGAAGGTTACATAATATATTTTGTTCAGCATATTATTAACCAGGTGTTTTTTAAAGGCAGATTTGCAGTGCAATGCCCTTTAGAAACCAAAACAGTTATTTTGCTCATGAATGTATCTGCGTTCTACATATGTGTATTCCTCAGAATATTTATCAGATCTGTGCACTGGCTTTGTTTATTTGATGCAATTACTTCTACTAGCACTCAGTATTGGGGTCATTTCTGATATAACCTATACAAGCTGTGAAGTGCAGATCAGTGGGATGCATGATAGAACCCATGCTGCTGGCCAATATCTTTTCATATCAGAATTGATTTATTCAAAACATAATGACAATGTGTGTAAACAGGTAATTACTCTCTGAAGGTTGGCTTTAAATAAAATATTGCAGTCATAATTACTCTATCATTATGCTTGTTTGATGGAAATGTTTGCATTACCCAGGCAAATACAATTATTGATGCCTTACATGAATAGCTGTATTTGTAAATAGCAGAGAATGGTGCCTCATTAAACGTACGTGCTGTCTATTGCTTTTTTATTGCTTTCTATTGCTTGCATATAGAGATTTTTAATTAAAAAAAAAAAGGATTTTGGTTCCATATAGTGCACTTTAAATGACATTAACGTACAGGTATGAGATCCATTATACAGAAACTCATTATCCAGAAAGATCTGAATTATGGGAACGCCATTTCCTATAGTCTCCATTATAATGAAATAACTAAAAAAAGGAAATAATTAAAAATAAATTGCATTATTTGAATATAATGGAGTCTATGGGAGACAACCTTTCCATAGTTAGGAGCTTTCTGGATAACGGATTTCCGGATAATGGATCCTATACCTGTATTTAAATGATGTTTTAGTAGAATTTCAGTAAGGAGATCCAAATTACAGAAAGATCTCTTATCCTGAAAACCCCAAGTCCCGATCATTTTGCATAACAGTATTTTTATGAATGCTCCATCCATTGCATTTGGTGAGGTCACCAAACAAGCAGATCTTTCCCTGATATGCGCAACTAAGGTGAAAAAAAAATTCAAAATTCAAATTAATTTTGGGCTTATTCAACTATCGAATAGCCCAAAATTCGTTTCGAATTGTTCAAATTTGAGAATTCGATTTCGACTTCGACTTTTGAAGTACTGTCCCTTTAAGAAAAATTCGATATAACAATTCGGCAGGTTAAACCTACCAAATTGCTATTCCAATAAAAAAAATGTGATCGATTGCTTAAATTTTTTTAATATTCGATCGTTTGAAAAATCGAATTGCGTTAAAACCCCTCGAATTCTAAATTGGAATTCGAGGGGTTTTAATTCGACCTAAATTCGAGGGTTTTTTAACCCTCGAAATTTAACCCTTAGTAAATGTGCCCCTTAGTGTTGGAGTGAGGTCTACATCAACTAGTAAATGCTATCCCTGATACAATGGGTCTGTCTGATCGAAATCTGGTTGATTTTTGCTCAGATTTTGGGGGATGACCATCAGAGGCCCCAC
Source organism: Xenopus borealis (assembly GCA_024363595.1). Lineage (NCBI taxonomy): Eukaryota > Metazoa > Chordata > Amphibia > Anura > Pipidae > Xenopus > Xenopus borealis. The sequence goes on along the minus strand of CM044434.1, from coordinate 45,536,533 downwards.
ACATATGCAGATAAAGTAGATAAGTCAAATCGGTCTAAATTACCCAAATTGGGTCAGTTTATGGCCATCTTTATGGCTTTCATATCAGTGCTGTAAGTCTATTGAGCTGGGTAGTACAATTTTTGCTAAATTGATTGGTCACATTGATCTTAATGACTGGATCCCTGATAGGGAGCAAAAACATGGGAAGGTACATTGAAATAAATATGGTTGCTGAAAAAATAATTTGAGAGTTTTCCCCAGTAACGTTCCTATCGGAGATTCCAGCCACTGGGAGGTTATGAGGATCGTTGGAGCACCTTGACACAAAGGCTATGGACACAAGTTGCTGTTTTTTTGACCAAGAGCCAGTTCAGCCCACTCTTGTATCTGCACTAACAGGATATTTAAATTCACCATCCCCTCCAAGCTCAATATGTGTATTAAATATATAAACGTGGCCAGCTGTGCCTCAACAGCTCAGTGGCAGTTCTTGCCATCAATATGTGTTATCCTCCCTGGAATTGTAGAAAAAATTGGCCAATTCAAAAGCTTCCTACTAGAGTCATGACCTATGCATGGTTTATGGTTTTCCTAAAGAGAAAAGTCATTATACAGGTATGGGATCCATTATCCGGAAAACCTGTTATCCAGAAAGTTGTGAATTACGGAAAGGCCATCTCCCATAGACTCCATTATAATCAAATAATCCAAATTTTTAAAAATGATTTCCTTTTTTTCTGTAGTAATAAAACATTAGCTTGTACTTGAGCCCAACTAAGATATAATTAATCCTTATTGGAAGCAAAACAAGCATATTGGGTTTATTTAATGTTTACATGATTTTCTAGTAGGTGGGAGGATCCAAATTACGGAAAGACCCATTATCTGGAAAGCCCCAGGTCCCGAGCATTCTGGATGATAGGTACCATAAATGTATAACAAAATAGTCCTTAAGGAAGAAAGCTCATTGTCTAATTGAGGTCCATTTGGATTCCAGATGCTTATCACTATTTGAACTGATACTAGTTGTGGATGGCTGCCTGTTGATTTTGCACTTCCAGAAAAATGTATTTACATATGTTATATTCTTGAGATGTTTTAAATAATATGTATCTATTTACAGTTCTTTAAAAATGAGTGTCTTGCCTAGTGGTCTTTCTAGGTCTGAAAATATATTTGCAACTGTGCTTTTTGAAAATATCTGATATTTTCATACTGAAGAACAGATTTTTGTACCATTTTTCTCAAACCATGTTTTCACTTCTGGGCAAGTAGAAACTAAGTTTCAATGGAAAGAGCTCATCAGAGGGAACTAAGGGGCAAATTAACTAACCGGTGTAGTTGCACTTGTGTTGGCTTTGCTAGCGTTGCCAGGCTTTGCCACTCTTCGCCAGGCGTAATTTTGCCAGCGCTACGCAAATTCACTAAAATGTGAAGTTGCTCTCAGGGAGGTGAACAGAAGCGAAGTTGCACTACCGTTTCTTCGTCAGGCGAAGCGCATTTACACTAGCGATGCCTAATTTGCATACGGCGCAAAGTTAAAGTATAATAGACGGATATGTTACAGCCACTACATTACACTACCCAAGTCCAGGAAACCTTTAATAACTCAAATA
>CM044434.1:45516276-45529629 GCA_024363595.1 Xenopus borealis | reverse complement strand
AGATAGGAGGAACAAACACTGTAATAAATGAAAATCTACAGTTATAAAGATTAAGAGCCATTTGTTAAAATAGATACATGGAAAAGGAGGTCACTGCCCCATAGAGATTACTATATAGCAATAAATATTTATATACAATGCATACAATACATATTCATTATCGTGTGCTGAAGTTTGAACCTATCTGATCAATGATTTATTCCCAGACAAACCACTTCTCCATGTGCTTTTATTTTTTTACAGTAAAGGCTACACTAATACATGTTTTGCTGACATCTCATAGACTTTCTTATTTGGAAACACTTAACCTATAGTAAAATCTATACTGTGCATGAAAGTCACACTACCAGCTGAAAAAATGTTTCATATCTTTTCTATTTTGGAGCATCTGTTCTTGCCCATGTGCAGCACAGCTGGAAAGTCATTTAACTCCCAAATGATGGAAAGAGCTCCTTTCTCACATGTGGTTTTAGTCTAAACCAAAATCCACGTTGTGCTTTTTTTTTTTTAACCTTTTCATTGCATTCTGGGCTGACATTCTGAAAGAGTGTGTCCCCCCCCCATTCAGCATTTTTTCCTTAATTCTAGCTATGTTGTGGCCATGCATCCACAGCAATGTATGCTATTACACATGGGTTATAAAACACAATTCCAGCAAGCATCTTTAGAGAATGGGTGGCATTAGTGTTCTCTTCCACTATGTTTTACACAATCACTCCTTCCAGCAGCCTGGCTACATCTTCATTGCATGAGTTTTTTGTATGCATAACATAGATCACCAACAAGAGGTGGCTGATCTTTTACATATATCTGTGTCATTGTTTAGGTGTCACTGTATTGCACAGCTCCAGCCCCACTGGCATATCCATAAGTTCTTGAGGCTAAGCTAACCCAACTCTTTTGGCTCCTGCCAAAGATATGCACTTATTTATTTATATTTATCTCTGGAAACCTTTTGATGTATTTGTTAAAATGTTTTAATAGTACAGATGCAAGACAGTTTTTTAAAAATATGTTTTGCACTGAAATGAAATCGTAAGGTTTGGGCAGTTTTTGATGCCACCATGTGCATTCTTTCTCCTACCTGTTGCAATGAACTTTAGAGGCTTCTTGCACACAGCAAGGTATGGCGTTAACACCTGCTCTGGAGTTTCGTTAAATATTTTGTCGCTAAAAAGACTTTGCTTTGCAAAAAGTAATTACATATGCTACGAATGTTCGTAAGAGACATTTGTTCAAAAACTTTGAGATGTAGTCGTTGAGGTCTCCAACATGGTCACCAACGTTCGCAATCGTCTTTGCGCAGGTTTTTTGAACTATTGAAAAATATTACATTCCCCTCTAAGGACCTAAGTATTTGCCCCTTATCATAGTCAGGGCATCCCTTTTAACACATGAACACAAAACTGGAACAGGAGAACAATGTACCATTGCAAAGTAACCACCTAAAACGTGTTAACATGTTGAAATGTGTCTTCAACGTTCAAGCAAGTTGATCAAGTAGATCATAATCTTTTTAGGAGACTTTACAAATTAACAGAAATCTGCCTCTTTGTGTGGATGAAAAAAACCTTATTTTCTCGATCATATTTATTGATATACCTTGTCAATATACACCATAATAAGATTATCAGAATACAACAATAGGTCTTTACTCCAAAGGACCACAAAGGTACCACATGTAAGGATTCCTCACCTTGATCATCCAGTCCAATCTAACTTTGGTTCCAGTTTAATGTTTTCCAATTAATTTGTTTTTTGGGGTTTTTTTTGCAGAAATTCATCTGAGTAGGAAAGGGACTCCTCTCTAATAAATTATGCATAAGGAGGCTTAAATTATAGCCTTCTAATGGAAAATGTGTATGACTTGTCAAAGAAAAATCATTCAATCTGTAATCAGCAAACAATTTACATTACCAACAGGTATTCCTTAATCCCACTCAATATAAAACAGAAAAGAAGAATTACTCATTTAATTATAATTCTCTATGTCCTCAATTACTTGTACTGCAATATATTGGATGGGATCAAGGGCTAACCAGAAGCCTTTAAAGTGCCTCATATAAAAAGGTAGAAATGGTAATTTCCATCTTGGTATTATTCTCATTTATTGATTTATCTATGTGAATTACAATATTTTTTTCCTGAGGACTATACTTAAAGAAACATATTGCGGCAGTTGTTCTCAATTCAGACTGACAGCGTTTTACTTTTAATCTCTTACAATTAGAGTCTTAGTTCCAAGGTGATTATATGGTGCATTAGTAGGCTTTTGACTGTGACCCGAATCTGAGTCTCCCACTCCATCTTTATGTTTGCTTTATCTTTATTTCTTCCTTTTATGTTAAGTCTTTAAAGGACAAGGAAAAATTTAATCCCATTTTTACTTTCTTTAATGAAAAAGAAATTAAAAGATGTTTTTATAAGAAACCTGACTGTATGCAGTGACATTCTCCCTTCATTTACTGCTGTGGATAAGAATTGTCAGACAGTCCCTAACTGCTGGGCAGGGAAACATTCATATTTATGAACAGCAGAGGGAGCCCCCACCTTACTTCCCAGCTTTTCAGCAGCTTTGTTTCACTATAGAGCAGTCGGTGACTGTGTAGAGATTTGTATTGGATTTTATTCTTGCCTTTACATCCCCTTTACTGTTTCCAACTCCAGCTGCAGGGACAAAGATCATGGAGCCAGATTTTAACAGATAAACTGGGATTCTATTTGGAGGATTATTTTGCTGCAGCCACTGGTTCTGCAGAGTTGGAGAAAGCATGTATTACATAGTTACATATTTAAATTGGGTTGAAAAAAGACCAAATCCATCAAGTTCAATCCCTCCAAATTAAAACCCAGCATACACACACCCCCCTAAACAATACAAAAACTATAAAATCCACATTAGATTAGATGACAACACAGGACCCAGTGCAGTCTGCATATTCTGATTATTAATCAGTCTTGCTGTATCGGTTTCTGCCAGATAATATTTGTTACTTTATGATGATCCCTAAGGAACCCAGATCACACTGAGCATGTGCACACTCTTGGTCTTGCAAAGATGTTTAAGTTGGAAAAAGTCAGACAAAAAAGGCAAAAATTAAAAAAACTACAAAACAATGAAAAGCGAAGACCAACTCAAAATTTTCTTAGAACTGGCCATTCGATAACATACTAAAAGTTAACTAAAAGGGGAATCAAACCTTTAAGATTAGGCAAAAAGCTGCACATGCACACCTGGCCTCTCCAATAAATTAGTTACAGTGCATGAACTTTAGGAGGACGGCCCCTCAACAGTTAATATAGAGAAAAAATCCAGCACACGAAACATGCTTAAGGGATTGCTCCCGTGTTTATTGTCTCTCCAACAATGACAATGTTTCCGGGGTGTTCCCCTACGTCAGATCAAAACTTTAAACCACTTTTAGCCACTGATTTGTTCATATCTTACTTGTTCACTGTCTGCAATGCAGTAGCTGCTTCTTCTTGTGGCACATTGTCAGTTCATTGTCACTTTCCTATTAAGTGTTATTATGTTTTTCATTCTTAATGCAAGTGCTCTCCATAAAGTTTGGGACAAAGACACTTTTTTTTTTTTTAAATCAAACAATTCAGAAGTGATTAAATTGCATATTCCAGACTTTAATTCAAAGTTGTTTGCATAGATTTCAGGTTCACAGTGTAGAAATTACAACACTTTTTATACATAGTCCCCCTCATTTCAGGGCACCATAATGTTTGGGACAAAATAATGGTAGGTATATTAAAGCAGTCGTGTTTAGTACTTTGATGCATATTCCTTGCATGCAATGACTGCTTGAAGTCTGCAAATCATAGACATCACCAGGTGCTGAGTATCTTCTCTGGTGTTGCTCTGCCAAGCCTCTACTTCAGCTACCTCTGGGGCTTGCTCATCCAGAGGCTGCAACTCTCCCCCTCCTCTCCCACTGCACATACCACTTCTATCTTTTGTGGCCACAGTTGGGGGAGGTCAGGAGGAATACAGCAAGCACCCCCATTTTTCAGTAGGGATGTCAGAGAGCAGATGTAGGTTGTTGGGGCATTCAAGGGCCAAGGCCAAGTGGGTTTTTTTCCACAGTGTCAAAACTAAAGATGTACTACAACTCCCATCTTTGAGACTCATGGAGAACTCAGTGGCTAGATATATCAGATATGCCAACCACACCAAAATAAATGATTAACTGTGTGCAATAAAAATGACAAAAAATCTTATACATTTTATTTAAACTTCCCTTAGGTTAAAGAACATGTCAACTCAAAAATTAAAAACTATTTCTAATATGAATTTATTAAAAAGTGTAAGTACTTTAAAAGTTATTTGTAAATGTAATTTCTATTGAAAGCAGCATTTGCTTTACTCTTGGTTAATTCCTGGTTGTTACTTTTTAAACAATTTGGCAAAAGCCAGACTCCTCCAGCTAGACTGGTCTGTCTGTCCTTTGGCCTGTATTATATTGTTTTAAAAGCCAAAGCCACCAGGGCAGAGATACACTGTCAGTTTCGGGGAGATCAGTTGCCCCGTGACAAATCTCCTCTTCTTTGGGGCTACTGGTGTCCTCGAACTGCCTGCCCCTGCCTTCCCATTGGCTAGAATATAAATTGCCAGTGGGATGGCACTAGGATTGGTTTATTTTCCAAAGTCGCCAAAAGTTGCCTCATGAGGAAACTTCAGGTGACTTCAGAGAACAAAGCGCTGCAAGTGCCATCCCACCAGCGATTTTCATCCTACCCGGCGGGAAGGAAGTTCTGGGAGATTAGTCACCCCTAGGGGGGATATTTGTTGCTGGTTGGCGGGCAACTAATCTCCCTGAATCTGTGTGTCTCTGCCCTAACGCTTTGGCTTAAATGGGCTTGATACTCTTCCATGACAACATTTTTATAAGAGGTTGCAAATACCAAAGCATTGATTTTTTACAGGCTTGCTCTTCCTCACCCAATTACAGCTTTTAAAAGAGAGCGATTGCCCAGACCAACACCAAAGCATTGGTCAACCTGGGCATGATCCTCTCCCATGCCACAGCATTTATAGGAGAGAGGTTGCCATGATCTAAGCCCAGTGATCCCCAACCAGTAGCTTGTGAGCAACATGCTGCTCTCCAACCCCTTGGATGTTGCTCCCAGTGGCCTCAAAGCAGCTGCTTATTTTCTAATTCCAGGCTTGGAGGCAAACATAGCCTCAATTTACGTTGACAATCCACATAGGGGCTACCAAATGACAAATCACAGCACTTATTTGGCACCCCAAGAATATTTTTTCATGCTAGTTTTGCTCCACAACTCTTTTCACTTCTGAAAGTTGCTCACGGCTTTGGGGATCCCTGATCTAAGCAATACAAGGCTTGTAGTTCCTCCCTCCGCTGCGGCTTTTTTTGAAAAAAGAGTGATTATCATGAATGTATGCAATTTAGTCTAAACTATTCTGAAAATTTTAATTCTACATATTATACTAAACCTTCTAAAGCAAACAATCTTTTTCATGCTTGTGTGCAGCACATCATTTTCAAATGTGTAATAAGCTATGTTATTTTTGTTACTGCCTATACTTTTCAGACAGAGCTTTGTTATATTAAAACACAATGAATAATTTACTGTTGTTTTAAGCTTTACAGCTTAAGCATTTACAGTTATTTTTTTAAGCATTCACAGAGAGTTCAGAATGTGTATGGGAAATTTTAGATTTGAATAATTCAGGTAGATTTGGTACATGACCCTTCAGGGACTTGACTGGAATTACTTGACACAAAGTTCGTGGAAGGGACACTGAGCCTGTGAGTATGAAACAGGGGAACAGGATGGATTTCAGTGTTGTGAAATAAATGAGACGTGCAAAGACTGGTCATGGAAAATAGCCAGTTGACACCGTGTAGAAAGGGGACAATTAACTAAAAAGTCACAGAGGCAGAAGTGCAAGATCAGTTATAGAGAAAGTTGTAAAAGCCGAAGGGCAATTAGAAGGGAGAGCAAAAGAAGAAGAAGAAGAAAATTCCACAGTCTGCTCTCCTCCTATTTTTAATTCACTTATCTTTTGCCTCAATGTTTTTTCTGCAATTAATTTTTTTACTTTAACTCACCTATAATTTTTATCTTGTCACATCTGTACCTTTTTCTGTACTTTTGCACTACAACCCTTTTTCTTCCTCCACCTTTATCTTGTCTTTCTTTGACTTTAAAAGCTCCAGTAACATAGAGACAGGTTGATAGACTTCTGATGAATTTGACTCTAGTGTGTGTGAACGTGACAGGGACCTTATATTGTAAAGGTTGAACTTGATGGACATGTGTCTTTTTTCAACCTAACTTACTATGTTATTGCAATGTTAGTATGTTACTGATTGCAAACAACTGGCACTGCCAGTCTTTACATACACTGGTCTTTTTGATCAATGGTCTGTTTGATTCTTAGCAGATTCTAGTTAGAATGATGGAGTAGGGATTTAGTCTTTTTCCTACTCTATCTAAGGTAGAACACTGTCCTAAGGTGCCTATACACAGGCAGATTAAAGCTGGCGATCTGGATCCTTTAGACTGATTTGTGTATGGGACTCTCCAATGGGCAACCCCCACTGATATCTGGCCAAATATCAGACAGATGCTGACTGGATAGGTTTGCTTTTTCCATCTCATCAAGGGTCATGTGGCTAGTTGATGCAGTCCTCGACCCGACAGCACCTATTCCTGTCATTGTAACCCATAGTTGGACCCTAGATCAGCCTGATATCTCCTGCATTTCAAGGGCATATTGGGGAAAAGATCTGCTCGTTTGTCAACCTCGCATGTTCCCCATGTCTATAAAAGCAATGGAAAGCTATATTAGGCCTCTTGCACAGGGGTGTTTCCACTTGCTTTCCCCTGCAGAGGATCTCTCCGGAATTCCACTGCAGGGGAATGAAGACCTATATTTCTTATAAGACCATACAAAAGCATGTTGTGTTCAACCTGTGTTTTGCCCATTAATATAAGGAGGGTTACAGGGAGTTGTACCTCATCTTCTGTGGTAGGCAGCACATGGAGCAACATCCTGCCTTCCAGCCCTTAATTTAGTTTAAGTGAACTGCTGGGTTTCCTCATAGCTGGGTTGTGGATTTGGAAGGGAATACTTGTTAGGTGGGAGGTGGGAAAATACTTGTATTCACCTGCTTATTGGAGTGCATTTTAGTAACTCCTAGGGTAGAAGTCCCAAGAGGTAGTGGTGCAGAGTGAGACTCACCTGCTTTTACTTGCCCACTGAATCACTGTTGTTCCTAGTGGCATGATGGGTTGCCTTTTCACTCCTGTGGCTTTTTTATTGACAGGTTTTCCTGGGGGTGCTGGTTACCATTTTATATACCTTACTGTTATTCAGTATTGTTGGGGAAATGAAATCTGTCGCCTTTACATCAATCAAGGACTCTTTGTTACTAGGCCTGCAAGGTCTTGAATGGGGCTGACCTGGTGATACATTTTACAATAATTACAAATTCTGTGAATGGGTAACACAATGTTGGCATAATTATAGATAATGTTATGTTGATACTTTACAGGTTTGAAATGGTCCTGTATTATTTATGCTTGTGTATTATTATGCTTATCCTATCTATTTTTCACCTCTTGCAACTCCAAAATGAAATACTTAATAGCAGTTCTGCACAGGGCAAACTACAGTCATTTACATGTTCAACATATTGAGAAACAAGAACTGTATAGCTAGCACTTTACTGATGTAGAACTCAATGTTGTGTAGGTGAGGAAGTCCTATCCTTCTAAGCAAAAACAAACAGAAAAAACAGAAGTGCAGCAGAAGGAGTTAAGTATAATCACTGGTAGGAATGTTTGTTGGCAGTCAGAAACACTATCTATAAAAAATCTGCAGGTGGCACTGTTGTATATGCCCAAACTCTAGTTAACTGAAATCCCTGTTGTTTAGTTTATCTCGGAAGAGGTCTAAATAATGTCAGCCAAGGCTAGTGTTCCAGGAAAAAATACCCAAGCCAGTGCGGCAACACTAGCCCAACTTACTTCAAAATATAAATCTGGTCATTTATTTAAAGAAGAATAACATTTTAAATGTATCTTCTAAATATTTGAGTTTTTATTTCTAAGTTTTTATGCTATGATGATTCAAGTCTTATTCGAGCCTCATTTCTCACTTTAGTCGTTACTTGTTCACTATTGTATACATGCATACAAGTAAACCAATCAGAGTTTTGAAGTTTGCCTTGATGGAAAATGCTTTTACCATTGCCTGGTATTGGACCGGGAGAATTGGGGGCTCACTGGGGGTTCAACACTAGGACCCTCCTTCCACCATCCACCCCACCTTGTGTCAAATCTTGCACTACCATCTTTCTCCTTAACTCTGTAGGTTGTTAACGCAGGGTCAGACTGGGTTGGCAGGCCATCGGGTAAAAACCCAATAGGCCCTGGCCCAGGCCGTCCCTGCATTTTCCCAATTAGCTTGACTTAAATCTCACCATACTGTGTATGGAGGACACTGAAAACTAGGGTTGACACCTTTTCTGAGGCCAGAAAATGGGCAGGGGGCAAGGCAAATGATGATGTGGGGCGGGAGCAGGGCAGGGGATGTTGGGGGCAGGCTGGTGATGTCAGGGGTGGTACTGATGACATGGTGATCAGTGATTGGCTGATCGGCATTGTTGTGTTTTGATAGCCGAGGATGAGTAGAATAGCAGACTCATGTAGCCATTACACAACAGTAACATAAACTCTAGCACCTTAAGCAGTATAGACAGTACTGTGTATGCACAGTATAACTCATGTGCACAGTGACATCTACAGGCCATTTGAATAAACACCACAGCTGTTGTATTATATTCAATGTCTTTTCTGGATTTCCTAATTTGGAAATCTGGACAGGAAAGTTTCACCCAGACAGTCCTTCAAAATACCAGGCAACCCTACTGAAAACAGATGCATCATTTTTAGGGAAATGCAAAATAGCTTATCTGGGAAGTAATGTGGTATTCTACCAGAGTTGAACCAAGTCGTACTTGCATGCTAACTGCTAGTCATGCCTACATCTGACACAGTCACGGCCAGTTCCCAACCCCCTGTACCTCTGCCTGACACCAAACATGGCCCTACCACTAGATTGTGGTCTCTGCTGCCAACCCCTAGTTCAAACAGAAGGTTCTATTTAAATTAATGTAAGTATTATCAATTAAAGTAATCAAGTAAATGAGATGATGCTTTCCAAGTCATTCTTTTGCTTTATAAGGCTTTATTTAAAGCTCTGATGAGCTAAATTGTGTTTTCTTTCTATCAGTGGGGTGGCATGGCTTTTATTGTCTCTGTTCCACATGTTTTGATTTTTCATAAGCTAATGAATCAGCTGCAGTTTGCCTGTGGAAAGATAAAATAACAGTATTAACAGTGCCTTTATCAATGTGACTGGGGCATTCCAATATAATTCAATACGATATACAGTAGCATCCTCACTGCACAGCTAATTCAATGGCATGATCCCATGGGTATTACAAATTTAGTTGATTTTGAAAATGCTTCAATACTTGCTTTGCATGCCTCAGCGCTCCTGTGAGCCTCCGATCTCAATATAAGGAGGGATAACATTACAAGCTTAAATTTTACAGTTTTAATACTGTAGCTACACCAAATTTTGATTCTGATTTTCCCCCAATCCTTTCACATAAATCCCTATGATTGGGGTCCTTGCATAACCTAAACGTTGATTATGCCGGATGAGGGAATGGCTGGTTTGCTATCTTCTTGGGACATGACCTATACTGTTGTTTTACCAAACGTAAAATGTTTTACCTTCCAATGTACAGAGGTATTAAACCCTTTTCTTACATGCACAAATATTATAATGTCTGATCTTTTAATTATTATTCCGTTATTATTATTATAGGCATGGTGCAATCTATTACATTCTCAGACAGTAATCTCCCTAATTTGCCTTCAGATTCTAGAGACCTCCTAGAACCCATTACCTGCAGTTAGTTTCTTTAGCTCTTTCTGAACCTTTGTAGAGAAAATGTGAAATATAGCACCTACCAAATAAGCACCTGTTGACCCATGCCTAGGGCAGCAGCTTTAGAGAGGTGGCACACAGTTGTCTGTTTATATTGTAAATAAAAATATTATAAAAAAATATTGTTGTCCTGTTGTCAGATAATTTGGGCTAAATCAAAACCTCTTTCACACAATTAGTGCATTCACAGAACAGACAGGCCTAGAAGCAAAGTTGGCTTGGCTCCATTGGATGTTTACTTGATTGACTAAAGGCTCAATATTCCAGCCAATAACAATTAATACAATCACTTTTCAGTGTGTTTAAGGATGTTAAATGATTTATTTCAATGTAAATAGGCAAGTCAGCCTGTAGGTAAATTCTCCTGCAGACGTCTATATGAAGAACCTTTTGCAGGTGCCAGCCCGTCCCCTTAGTGTGCAACCCGAAACCCCACCCCCATGCGAACCCACTCTCAAGCACTGGAGCACTGGGGAGTATTGAGTATTGAGACTTTTAATAGTGATGGGCGAATTTATTTGCCTGGGGCGCGATTTGCTGCAGATAAATTCGTGCCACGCCAGGAACATTTTGCCTGGTGAAAATTTGTTTTGAATGCGCATCGAAAACAAGACGCATCGATGTTTTGCAAATATCTTGCCGTTTTGCGAATTTCTCTAGAAATTCGCTAAAAATTCAGTGAAGCGAAATGCCCCAGATTTGCCCATGACTATTTTTTTATAAAAATCCAGCACTACGGTCTGAGCTGTCAAAATCAGACTGTTCTGAAGAAAGCCGGACAGTTAGGAGGTATGCATCTTAAAAGTCATTTAGTCAGAAACCAGTTGAAATTGTGGAGGGCCAGTACAATCAATCTATCACTGGAATGGCTTAGGGTAAAAATGGTTACGGAAAAAACTAAAGTTACTGTCCTGTTCCGTAAAGTGGGAAAGTACATTGTGACAAAAAAAAAAACAATTTGGGGAATTCTTTTGTTTTTTGCTTTACCTTTGTACCTTGTCAATGAACCCTTTAGCGTTAGTTCACTGGGGACATACAGTATGCAGTGCTCAATTACAATATCTGCTGAGAATATAGAGAGAGTTTACAGTGCAGGAAATTAGTTTCCGTCTAAATGGAAATGTTTTCTTTATTGCTTTGCACTTTCTGGATTTACATGAATAAATCCGAAATGCTTTTGTCTTTCGAAAGAAATTAAACTCACAAGTTGAATTTTAAGCTGGTATAAATGATTGCTTATATGTAACTGGAATTGATACAGAGGTTGGGACATTGCACTGGTAGTGATCCCAGGGCACAATGAATGAGAATCCAGTGGCAAATAAAGACAGTGTTCAGGCCCCTCTTCCATTCTGACACTGCAATCACATAAATACCAAACTGGACAGCTGTAAAACATATACAGTAAGTAGCAAGTTTCAGAATTTCCAAAAAAGAAAATAATCAAGGCCAGTTACAAGTAATATTAAGATGGGTTCACAAGTGCAAATCTGTACACACGAATCATAGGCCAATACAAGTCCTGATCTCATCTCTAAAAACTTGAATGATCAAGTAAAGCAAGTAATGTGTCAACCTATTTTATTGATAAACATATACACCAACTAATGGAAGAATGGAGAGATGAATTTCCCTGATAAAAATTGTTTCGCTTTGTAAAGAAGATTTGGGTCAGTTTGGTCATACAGAACCAGAGCATTTTACAAGATGCAAAATAGGAAGCCAAAGTCATATAAAGTAACAAATGATCACCAATTGAAACTCTGCTTAGAACAGGTGTACATATATAATTAATACAAAGGTGAACATTCCCTTCAAACACAGATATAGCATTTTTTAGAACGAAAGCAAATGTAATTCTACATTCAAAAGATATTAATTATACATTGTGAATGATTTTGAAATTATTTGTAATTTTATAGCTGTCTGTCTTCTGACATACTGAAACTTGCACTGCTAGTTCTGACTACATGGACCACAAAAACAGTGTTGTAGTATGCATCGCCCCTGCAGCCAAGATTTCACATGGCAAGATGAAACATCTGTGCACTACTTCCTGTCAGAGCATCAGAGCGGTAGAAATTCTCATTAAAGCTGTTGCTGAACAATGCAAGCGACTAATGTATGAAATTGCCGGCAAGCAGCCTCAGTTGCTTCTGGGGGGGGGGGAAATTTGGAAAATTAAAGTAGTAAATTTTTTAAAAAATTTAAAAACAAGAAGCAAATGGAAAGGGAAATTGTGCTTCTTATACAAAAGCGGCCAAACACCAGGGAACACCTTGGATTAATTATATACAAGGGAACTATACCGAGCCTTCTAAATTCATTTACATAATTTGATGGATGTGTTTTATGCAAACTCAGTAAACAAACAAAAACAAGTCAGGTTCTGCTGATATGCTCAATATATATATATATAGTAACCATATGATCTGACTAACAAACATTTCTGTAATCCCAGAAGGAACTATAAAATTCCTTTCTGCGCCCTACATTACATATTATTTTCCTCTGTAATTGCTTTGAACCCTAAGGGTACAACAATAAAAAAAATCCTGATTTATGCTTTAAAATTATACATAGACCACATTTGCCCAAAGTGGAAAGTTGACGCATTAATGTACACAAGTGCCTGTGAAGCCCATGGGAAATTGTTGCTTACAAGCATGAAAATATACTTGCATAGTAATAAGCCTTTAGGCTCTGCTTTACTATTAAACATCTAAATGATTTCTGAAAAGTGCATTTGTGTTTTCTGTATACTGTGCAGTTCTTATATGCCATAGGACAGGAGCTTAGAACCCAGGCATGGATCACCCATGCTATTAACGACTCCCTTATATAGAAGGGTTTTTTTCTTTAACTATAAAGTAGGTTTTATGGATTAACAATTAAATCTGAACTCAACTTCAGAATATATTATATTTACAGGTACAGGTATGGGACCTATTATCTAGAATGCTCGGAACCTGGGGGTTTTCTGGATAAGGGATCTTTCTGTAATTTGGATTGTCATTTCTTAAGTCTTCTAGAAAATCATGTAAACATTAAATAAACCCAATAGGCTAGTTTTGATTTCAATAAGGATTAATTATATCTCAGATTGGATTAAGTACAAGGTACTGTTTTATTACTACATAAATATGGATTATTTGATTATAATGGAGTCTATGAGAAAAAAACTTGAATGTCAGGAAGGCTGCAAACAACTCCAAATTGATCCCTGGACCTCTCCCATTGACTCAAAGAGTAATTTGGCAGGTATTAGGTGGCGAATAGTCAAATTTGAAGGTACAGAATCACAAGCCTTTGAATTTGTAGAATATTGTAATAAAAATGGGTGCAAC
>CM044434.1:45491655-45501990 GCA_024363595.1 Xenopus borealis | reverse complement strand
CAATACATTTTTACAGTATATATTTACAATATATACAATTTATATTTACAATATTTACAATGTACAGTAAAAATCATTAAGCTCTGCTCAACAACATTTTCTTCTGCGGGCGGCCTTCTTCCTTCTCTTCTGCATCACGGCCGCCCACCATCCTTTAACCCCAGGCCCGGATTTGTGGAAAGGTCCGGGCCTAGGGAGGCAGGATAACATAGTACGTGAGGTTGAATAAAAAGACACGTCCATCAATTTCAACCTTTTAACTCTGCCTGACTGCTAGTTTTTTGCTCCGACCATGATGACGTCACACGGAGCACCGGAGAAAGCCGAAAATACCGGAGCCACGAGAAACCCGGAAGTGCCATTCACTAGACCACAAGGTACTCTTACAGTTAGTAAATAGACCCCTTAGTGGTTTTCTGATTTTTCCCATAGTATTTGTCCAAAAGCTTGAATTTATAGAGGTATTTGTATTTTTTATAATTGGGTGTTTTCATAACTTTTATGTCATTGTAATTTTAGAAAACCCGGGATTAATTGTGGTTTCAAAAACATCTAAAACCATAGTTGGACTGGCCCACCGGGACACCGGGAAAAAATCCAGTGAGTCCCAGTCCCAGTGAGCCCTTAATGGAATTTAAATTTTTTATTTTTTTTTTAAAGTTTTCCATAGTTTGCTAGCCAAAAATGTAATGTATAAAGGCTGGAGTGACTGGATCTCTATCATAATAGCCAGAACACTAATTCCTGTTTTGCAATGCTCTTGGTTTCTACCAATTGGTTAACAGTCAGTAACCAATCAGTGACTTGAGGGGGGCACATGGCACATAACTGAGCTTTTGAATCTGACCTGCACACTAAGGATCAATTGCAAACTCACTGAACAGTTGTGTCCCATGTTTCCCCCCTTCAAGTCGCTGACTAACTCAGAGTTAGAGAGCTGAAAAGCAGGAAGTAGTGTGTTGGTTATTATATTAGACATCCAATCACTCCAGCCTTTATAGATTACAATTTTGGCTTATTAACTATCTTAGAAACATTTTTTATTTTGCACTGCCTATCTGTTTACCCAGTTTTTATTTTTACACTGAAATGTCCCTTAAAGAGGTTGAAGCTCTTATCCTAAATAGGATTCTTTGTATGCCCTAGACTTTAGTAGCCCAAAGTAGCACATTTTATTTAATTGTGAAAAAAATACGCAATTCTGTTTGCACATTAATTATAAAACTCATCTTCAGCTTTATAAATATAACCATGCACAGGGAAAATACATTAATTGTGCAAATCATTCTGCTCTGCGCAAAGTTTATAAATGAGCCTTGGTATGTAATGTATGCACTTGCAGGGGAATTCCTGTGGAAAAGATTTCGGGGTTATTTATCAAAATCCAAAATTTTCTCACTATTTACTGAAAACCACTTCTACCAAATACAATTTTTTTGTATTGGGAGTGCTTTTTTATTCAGACTTTTAACATCATCGGAGTTGAATAAATCCCATAAAAAAAATCGAGGTTTTTTTTATCTCTGAAAAACATGGCATTTTTCCCTTTAAAAGTCCGACCAGAAAAATTGGACTTCCCTAAAAGTTTACAGTTTGATTTTACAAAGTTAAGGTGCAGATACATGTAGAGCATCATTCTTTTAGTTGTGGAACATTGCTGGTGGGATTTGCTTCCATTCAGCCCATTACATGATTGGGAATCAACCCATTCAATGTAGCAGCATTTCAACCACTGACACAATCACCGTGATGAATTGCTGCATGTGTCATATAACACACAGACATTTGGAATACTTTTAAAATATGTTTGCTTTGATGAAATATCCACTACTAGATTTTTCTTTAATATATTGCGCATTTGTGACTGAAATACTAATCACACCTAGGCTTTTATTCTACAGGAATATTAGTAGCTGCTACTTACAAATGACTAGAGGAAATTGTTTTTTTTATAACTCAGGGACTCATTCCAAATATCAATGTCCAATCTAATGAGCTTTCAGTATCAGGAAGAGCAGACAGAGTGACCTATATCACTCTCTAACTAGACTTCAGAGTGCAATGGGCCCACTAGTGCAATAATGTGCCTCCCCAAGTATCATGATACAGGTAATGTTTAATAAAACAGGCCAAGGTATCATGAAAAAACATTTCTGCCAGTACCTAGATGAAATACGTAACAGGCCTCTCATGCTTGAGAAAGGGGTGTGACCCTGAAACGCTGCATCCGCAATAAACACGCAAAACACTTGCTTGCAATTATCGTGTGTGCCGTTGGTTTTTTTGCTTTGGGAAACTGGTTGTGAGGTGGCCGAGCCTCTACCTTTGAGCACCAGGTAACATTTTCTACCTGAATAAGGGTGTGCGGGAGCCTGCATTGATCTACTCTCTTCACTAAGGCCTGGAATCAGCCATATGGAAAAGGGTCACAGCCTGTGATGCCCTGCTCCAAGCCCTGGCTGATAACAGCCATTCCATGTGAAGGGGTGAAAGCCCAGGGAGGAGGAATTTAAGGTTCACATTACAGCCCCTCATAGGTGAAGTGAAGATCACACTATAACCTATACTCAAACATATTTATCAGCACAGAATCCATAACTGTTGTACCAACACTATAAGAAAGTTTATGGATTCAATGACACATTAGCTTCCAAACATGACTAGGTTTGGCTCTTGGTTTATCAGATGGGAATATCTGGAGTAGGGAGAGATGACACATTATCAGTGCCGTAACTACCATGGGTGCAGGGGGTGCAATTGCACCAGGGACCCCACCCCCTTGGGGCCCATCGGAGCCACGAAAATAATTATCGCAGGTGGTTATCTGGGGGGAGATTTTACAGCACACATGCGATTTATAGAGGTAAGGACCCGACAGGGGGGTCCAGGTGCCTATCCTGTACCAGGGCCCACCAGGGAGTAGTTACGGCACTGCTCACTATTGATACTGTATGTGGTATCTATGGACCCAACAGGAGTAAATAACGTTTTCTGTTTTTTTTCCTCCCTTTTTTCATAAACTGTTGTATTTGTAATCTGTCTCTTTGTATATCATCTTTTTGTATAAATGCACTGTTATACCATTTATAACAGTAAATATAAAATGTAATATTTGGTATTGATGCTCTAAACAACCCTAACCTACACATGTCCACCTGTGAGACTTAGCTCTTTGCATGCTGAATTAAAATTTTAGTCTGTTTGCATGCTAGTTAATTCTTTAGCGGCTGTTTAGCCAAGTGTGTTTGTTGCATAACAAATGAAGGTATCTCTCCTGAGATTGGTGGCAGCAAGTTTTGTGTGCTTTGGTTGGTGTTTGGGGTGCTTTTGCAGTAGTTTAAACTCTGCAATGTGCGTGAGAGACTGAATTAGTGACCCCTGATAGCCACACCTAAAGTCACCTGCAACCATGTACCGTAATCGTGACACCAAGAATACAGCTACATGGGACTGACATTTTGATGAAATGTTTAACGATGATGGATACTTTTGTTTTTCCGAGCCTGGCTCATTGCTTCATTTAACTCGTATTAATAAACCATCTGTACAGGTCAGTCATTTATCGATGCCAAAAAGACAATCTGTTCATATAAGCTCTGTTGCACTAGAAATTACATAGATAGCAGAATGGCACTCAGGGGCACAAAAACTAAAAGGATGAATTTAAGAGTGCAAAAAAAGTGAAAGTTAAGATAGTCAGGGAAATATGAAGCAGATTAGAAATCTGTAGAGCTAAATTTCATAAGGAAAAACCCTGGTTTATTTAATATTTACATGTAAAGTATGGAGATCCAAAGCACTGGACAATGCAGTGGAGAGACATCCAATCTCGCCCTATCTGTGTAAGCTTATACGGTAAGGAGTTTATGGATAGTGATGGGTGAATCTCCCGCGTTTTGCTTTGCTGAAAAATTCGCGAATTTCCAGAGAAATTTGCGAATTGGCGAAAAAATTCGCGAAACGAGTCGCACGTCGTTTCCGACGCGTCGCGTCATTTTCGACGCGCGTCACGTCGTTTTTGACGCGTCGCGTCAAAAACGACGCGTGACTCGTTTTTTTTGCCGAATTTTTCGGCGGCGAATAAATTCGCCCATCACTATTTATGGAAGCTTGCCTGCTTTGCACTGGCATCATTTGAGAGCAATAAAGAGGGAGACAAAGGGATAGGAAACCTTGGGAGTTTTGATACCCTTGTCTTAATCACAATATGCTCTCTGCTTGTATCTACCCACATACCATTGCTGCATGTTGCAGTGATATTGCTGAAAATAGAAGAATCTAGTGTGTCCTGATATTATTTGTTAATGCTTTTGGTGGACCCATTATCACAAGCACTTGGTAGACATATCTTTCATATTTTTTACATTTTTACTTTCCAAACACTGACTCCCCTATGCTGTTATCATTTTCCTTTTCTTTACTTATGATGTCCCATATCAAATTCTTGTAATTTAATCCATCCAAGGTTTTTCTGTTATAAGCATTGTCATGCCAATCCAAGAATCCTTGCCCTACAGGATTATATAATTTAATTAACTTGTTCCATTTGCACTTTATGGACTTTCTAGCTAGACAGCATCAAGATATGCCTTGAAGGGAATGTATGCATTGAACCAAAAAATTGATCAAGGTGCTATTTCCTGAATGAATTGTATACCATTAATAATCCTGGTATTTTCTCAGTAAAAACACGTTTTAGAATGCATATCAAATATGTCATTATGTAAATACCCTTTTCTAAACTGATTTGGAAATTAACAGGGTTGAATTTCGAATTCATGTGAATTTTTGAAAATTCGAATTTGACAATTCAACTCGGAGGTTATTTAAGAAGAAATTTGAATGTCCAATATTAAATCTGATGGTTCTACCCAAACATTCAAATCGTATTTGATTTGTACGAAACAAGTTTTTCTCCAAAATTATCATCATTATCAAATTATCATCATTCAAAAACTCTTTCTGAATTTTTTCAAAACTAATCCCACATCTGACCTAGCACCCTAATAACTGAACACTTAGGGACAGATTTACTAAATTAGTGTGAATGATTCGAAATTTGATCGAATTTTAATGAATATCTGAATTCAAATTTTAGAATACTTTTTTTGGCCACATCGTCCATCGAATTTTAAATATTTGATTGATTGAATGATTCAAATAAAAATCTATTTGATCATTCGACCATTCAATGGTCGAATTACTTGCCCTTTAATTTTTTATTCGATTGCCTAGTTCACCAGATTAAACCTACGGAATTGCTATAATTCCATATGGGAAGCTCCCATAGCAAGTTTTTTTAGATGCAATAAAAAAATTCGATCGAATGTTTAAAAATGTTCGAATCATTCCATCGAATTTTTACTATTCGATTGTTCAATTGGTCGAATATCGTTAAAATCCTTTCAATTCGATATTCGAATTAGAATTATTTAAATTCTTTTAAAATTCAGTGGTCAAATTCAAGGGTTTTTTTAACCCTCGAATTCGACCCTTAGTAAATCTGCCCCTTAGACTCTAAGCGCTGTGGGCCATTCATCGCCTAGCTCTTAAATGTAATTGTATATAACTATAAACAGGTATAGAATCTTATTATTTAAAAAGCTACTATTTATCATTTCATATAGAATTCTGCATAAACAAACAATTCTTTTTTTTTAATGATTTGCTTCTTTCTCTGAAATATGACAGTAAATGACAAAATAATCTTTGCATCCCCCCCTCTTATTTTTTTTAAACAAGACCTGGTCCCAATCATTCCAGGTATTATATCTTGCACATTTACAGGTATTGAATCCATTATCTGGAATACTGTTATGCAGAAAGTTTTGAATTATAGGATGGCCATCTCATATAGATTTTTGTTTTTATCAAATTATTTACATTTTTAAAAACAATAACTTTTTTCTTTGTAGTAATAAAATTATACCTTGAAATTGATCCCAACTGAGATATAATTACTTCTTGTTGGAGGCAAACAATCCTATTGGGTTTAATTAATGTTTAAATTATATTTTAGTAGACATAAGGCTCCTTATCTAAAAACTTTCTGGGTAACCAGTCCTATACCTAACTTTATATAGCAGTGCAGATTATCTCTTAGCTGTATGTGTAGGGATCCATTGGGTTAATGTGCCCCTATGGCTTTAAATCCCTACTTGTCCTGAACTCTCTTAATGCTGGGCGGATGCCCATATAGTTACTTGTAATTTGCATTGCTGTATTATTGGCCAAAAGGCGTTTTTTTTCCCTGACTCCCTTGTGTTTAGTTTTTCCTGCAGAGTAGCAGTCCAATATAACAAACGCTCTGTTACTATAGCTGGATCCCTTTTGGTCTAAAATAGCCAAAAACCCATTACATGTACAAAATGTTTTTACTGTTTTGCCAATCTTCATTTTTTTCATTTCTAGTATTAAAGGAAAACCATACCCCCAAACTGAATACTTGAGCAACAGATTATATAAAATGTAGTGACATATTAAAGAATCTTACCAAACTGATATATATATTTAAGTAAATATTGCCCTTTTACATCTCTTGCCTTGAACCACCATTTCGTGATGGTCTCTGTGCTGCCTCAGAGATCACCTGGCCGGAAGTACGCACCAAACTACTGGATGAAGAGCTTAAACCTTGTGATGAGTGAACCACATCAGATTCAATAAGTGTTTTTTCATGGCTATGTTTTTGTCTCTGTAATTTTTTTCCACTAACACTTTTTTGTTGCATCAACTTTGTTGTTTGTAGAAATATTTATTCTCAAGTTTCAAAAGAGGTGCCTTTTGGTAGAAATAGCAACTTTAAGGGTCAAATTTGCAAAATTCACGTGAATGGATCTTAGTTCGATCGAATTACGATCGTACGTTTTTTTTTCCGGACATTCGAATATACAAATTTGGCCTCTTCGATCATCGAATACCGAATTATCGAACAGATCGAATAGATCGAATTATCGGATATTAGATAATTCGATCATTTGATGATCAAAGGAATTAAAATTTTAAAATCCTTCAAATGCCTACTTCCCCAGATTGAACCTACCGAATACCAATAGAAGCCTATGGGAACCCCCCATAGGCTTCTTTTGCTAAGTCCTGCTCGAATAACATTCGTATGATCGAACGCT
This sequence comes from Xenopus borealis, assembly GCA_024363595.1. Lineage (NCBI taxonomy): Eukaryota > Metazoa > Chordata > Amphibia > Anura > Pipidae > Xenopus > Xenopus borealis. Next base: position 45,494,863 of record CM044434.1, on the reverse strand, counting down.
TCGATCGTTCGAATCGTACAAATTTTTGGGATTTTGGGTGAATTTTAGTAAATTCACCTTTTAGTATAAGAATGTTCAACATGGACCAATCATGTAGGCCAACAAAATGAATTCAAGCAGCTTAGTTACCCTCTGGTACAAGGTGCTGTTTTATTATTACAGGGAAAAATATAATAATTATAAAGTTTAATTGTTTACTAAAAATGAATGCTATGGGAAATAGCTTTCCTGTAATTGAGTACTTTCTACATAACTAGTTTCATGTGCATATTTAGTCCAAAACATTCAAAGTTGTTATTGTTACAAAAGATGACTGTAAAATATGGGGGGGGGCATTGATTATTTATGCAAATGTTATGTTTTATTCTGTCATTGTCTTAAAACAGTAGCACAAAAAAAACATTTTGTATTTAGTACCAAATCTGATTAAATTAAGAGAATGTAACTGTTGGTAAAAAAATGACTTAAAGGTAAATGTGTAAATCATTTTTTGATTAATTCCCAATGGGGATGAAATCTGAAAATGTTACATGTGCCTGGATTATTTGGTTTATTATAGACCTCTGTGATCCTCTGGAGGGTGGGCTGGAGTGTAATTGGCAATGTTGGATGTGGTACTGTTTTGTTTAAACTGAAACAATAAAGTTTCACTGTCTACAGTTCTGCTTTGTCTGTTGTGTTTGTCTACCTGTACTCTAGTACCATTTTACCTAAATAGTATTAGCACAGATTTTAAATATTTAACATTGTGTAATAAAATGGTTATTAATGTCCAAATCACAACAGACGTGATTATGGCTGGGCCTACCCCTAGCCCCCCACTCCGGATCTTCTCCAACCCCAACCCCCTAGGCCGACACAGGTTCTCGAGTGCACGGGGGGCCTCCTTGCCAGCTGGGTTTCCTAGAGTGCCCAATGGCAAGGCCTGGCACTGGATTACTGGTGATGGAATGAAAATGCTTAAAGGACATGTAAAGCCTACATTTTCCTACCATGTACTGTATATAATTTGGGCATATCTTTCCCAACAAAGCCATATCATCCTCTCCATTTGCCAGCACCATCACATTTTCCTAAAACAAACAGCAACTTTCACCTAGCAGCCATTTTCCCTCTGACACATCATCAGTAACATTGACATCTGCAAACAGGACATGTACTGTATGCTGTAAATGTCATGCAATGCTGAATGCAGGTTTACACAGGCACAACATACTTTGATAAAAAAAAGGTTTTGCTGAGCACTGTAACGGTTAAGCTGAGCTTAAGACAGATGCTTCTGAGAAAAAATAGGATCAGACACCTAGAGCAGAGTTTCTATGGGAACCAGCAATGTTATCTCTTCATTGGTTGTTAGACTGAGCTGAGAAGAATTGAGCATGCTTATAAGTCAACAGCCAAAGCAAATTCCTGAGGGAGGGTGCTAAGTGGGTTATAGGAGGAGAAGGATTTCAAAGTGATGAAAAGAATGCTGCAGCCTTACTGTTAACATTTTAACAACCAGAGTTATCTAAAGATTTCAAAAAGGCTGTTCACTGATTACATTTTTATGGAGGGGGTTTATATGTCCTTTAAATGCACCTTTTCCAAAAGCAACTTTGATAGCAGACAGTATAATCAGTAACAGGCATTTTTCAGCTGATGGTATAAACTGGCACTTTAACTGTTGTTTCATGGGACAAACCTGTTCACTTTTTATGATTATGAAATGCTTAATTAATGAATAACTTCCAGGTTAGACTAGGTTTAATGCAATCATTCATTTTAATGATCTAATATAAACATGTGCAGCATCAGCTGAAATTTTAGTAGTAAGTGGGAAATATTTAATAGTTCGTTAAACTGGTGTTGCAGTAAATTCAATATGAAGGAAAAATCAGGGTTAGATATATGTTAACAACCCATTTAATTTGACTGCTCCTTCTGAAGCTATTCCTATGTAACAGCCAATCCACAATCACTAGGCACAATGCTAATGATATCAAGTATTGCTCCTCTGTGGAAAGGGAGGATGTTTTGGAATTTTTAGAAATAAGAACATGCGAAGTGAAGCCTTGTCTCATGCCATACAAATAGCATTGCCTTAGATACCAAAAATGAGAGTTTGGTATCTAGGCAATGCTAATTGTATGGCATGTGACAAGTAAATACCTTTCAGAAGGCTTAACTTTGCATGTAATTGCGTGTGAAGGTTTTTTGGCACCTTTCAGTCCTTCTCATCTTAAACCAAAGGTTCTTGATGGATAGTTGGCCAAAGGGATATAAAGAAGTGATTTGCATGTCTCTGCCAATGATGCCTTATGGGAGAATTGAAACTCTCATTTTTGGTATCAATGCTATTTGAATGGCATGAGAAAAGTAAATACCTTTTGATTTCAGAAGGCTTCATTTGGCATAGAAATAAGAAGAAGAAAAGAAGAAAGGAGAGCAATACAGTAAGAGACAAGTGGAGGGAAGAGAGAATGGAAATAACAGATGCAATGACTGAAAAAAGATGCAAGTTCACCCTTATATTGATACAAGCAATAGTAAAAGAGAAGCTGAGACATTAGCCAATTGAGACAAAAGGAGGGGTGGTTGGGCACATGGAAGCGATTTCATTGGATTGATAATAATCTAATAATGGATATTATTTTCCTATATAATCAGTCATTACTATAGCTATAGGCAATACATTGTTAAGCTCATAGGGGGGAATGTAATTACAGTCACAAAGAGAAAAACAATTCACACCAATAAGAATAAAAATCCACATCGCAATGTAATATTGTTCCTTAAACTGTTATTGCATTGCAAATTTTAATTGAGCAGAAGTACTTGAAGGTGTCATAATCCTAACATCAAAACTTTTCCAATAAGAAGTTTTATTACATTTACTGCGTATTGGCACAAACTATAAAATTTGCATACATTCTTCCACTGTCGGAATATAGCAAAAGCTATATTAAATTTATGCAAAGCAAAATTTGTTGGCATAACTTTTCGCATTGCGAATAGTTTTCTGTTACTGACTGATTTATTACATTCCCCCATTAGTGTCCTATGTTCCAGCATTATGATAGTGTAATGGTGTCACTTATACTCCTTTTGTATGTGTTACTCTACACAAATGTTGTATGAAGTGCAAAGCTTAATATTTATTTTCTATGAATGTTTCCTAATGATTAATAACATAAGCTGACAGAACCTATCAACATAATCGTGTCTC
>CM044434.1:45460614-45487650 GCA_024363595.1 Xenopus borealis | reverse complement strand
GTGCAAAAGGCAAAAGAGCAGTAGTAGGGATTGTGAAATATGGAATATGAAAATAAACTTCAGTATCATACAGGTTCTGCAAGAGAGACAGAGTGAGGTCTGTGAACTAAACACATAGAAGTCAATGTGGCTGTACATATTTTTGCCTAATAAGACGTCTGTAAACCCATAGTGTTTTCTTACATTATCATGCTACTTAAAGCTATTTTTGTGTTTTAAACTGTTTATGAAAAAAACCCAGACAATTGCTCTATGGGAACCTGCCAAATGGCAGAACAGTGATATTAATCTGTTGAGTGGCCCTTGGTTCTTAGAGGTCCCCGAACCAAAAACTGAGAGTTTTTTGATGCAGCAGCAGGAATGCTGATCCAACAGCAGGAACAGCAGATCGAACTAATCAGACAGTTGCAGGAATAGCAGTCCAGACAGCAGGAGTAACTGGCACAACTCAACCCCATCCAGTCCAGATACAGCAGCTACGCCTCAGCCTCTCCTAATGAAAATGAGACAGGCTGATGTTCCAGAGACATTTCTCATAACTTACTTAATACTTACTAGAACTGCTTCTCTCTTGTGAAGCTTACAGAAGTATATCTGCAGAAAAGACCACATCTACCAAGAAGTAAAGTTCACTATACTTGTAAGTGTAAGGGGGTGTAACGTGATGAGAGTATTATGTGTATGCAATGTTATCTGTTTGAGTGACAAAATGTGCAGTATGTAAAATGTATGTGTGTTTAAAATGTGTTGTATGTAATGTGTATGAATGGCCACTAGATGGCAGTGGAGTTCAAGTTAATTTTGAAGTGTAATTTCCACCCTGGCCACCAGAAGGAGCTCTAGGACACAGAAGGGCTATAAAAGGAGGTGCCCCAACCAAAGTGAGCAGTCTTGATGGGAGGCGTGACCGAATTAAGAACAGCGGGTCGGTGAGTGAGACATCATCGTAGATAGGAAGAGCTAAAATAGGCAAGAACACAGTGAGCGAGTACTAGGTACTCAAGGTAGTTAGGATATTTATAAAGGGCAGTTTGGGCCCCATCAAGGAGGGAAGTGGAGTTAGACTCCTACGGGCACTCCATAAATCAGGGAATTTATGTTGAAAATAAATTTTTTATGTGGTGAGTAACATCATTGGGGTAACTGACCCCTTAAATCTTGAAGCCCCGCCCACATACTACTCCAAACTACTGCATTTTTGCCCTTGCAGAAAGGTGATTCCCGCTTGTTAAAGAGACAAGGACAGGGGCATAATGTGACCAGTTAAACCCTGGAGCCGTTGGCTCCCTTTCAGGAGGAAATGGCCTTCGAAGCCAAGGCAACACTGTCAAGGTACAGTACTGCCAGAGAAAATTACTTTACCTGCTTTTTAAAGTTTGATTGTCTCCCCTCTGTTTGATGATTCCAGCATGGTCTGCAAATTTTCTAAAAACACAGCAACAGCAGCTATCAAGGAAAGTCTTCATTCCAAAGTGATAAAGGTGGAGGTGTATGGTAAACAGGTTTCCAGAATGGTTGAAGTAGCTTAATTTTGAAACAATTACACCATAGCTCATTAACTATACCTCTACTAATCCAGCAGAGGAGTAACAAGGGGACCATCTGCCCTGCTACAAAAACTGGACCAGGGTCCCCCAGTCTGCCCTGACTCCTACAGAAAGAGGCCTTCCTGAGCACGCAGTTGACTCTGGCAAGTCCTACTAGGGGGATTTGAAGGGATGCAGTCCCACCCAGTGCTCCCCTAGTAATTAAGACTCTGTAATCCAGGTAACCTTAAAGTATAATGGCCAGCTAATTTCCCTTTGTGCAGCAATTGCACAATTGCAGCCCACCCTGTGTTGCTGGGAAAACACTTTGTTTTCTATTCCTCTCTAATACCAACACATTCCTTTGTAAAATCTACATATTGTGGTATGGTGACAACATGTATGTTGGGCCACAGATTCTCAGACATTTTTACTGAGGTGAGACCAGCAGTGTTTTGGGGCAGAGAAACACTTTGTTTCTCTACAGTTTTTTTTTAATTGTTGATCCGGGGCTGGTCTTACTGGGGGTCTTGGTGTGTGAAGTTGCCTCATTTGCAGCCTACCAGCGAGTGAACCCCCACGATATCCAGATATTATACTAGATAGACTATTCCTTATCTAGTTGCCACAGTTGCCTAATAAGCATCAGTTAAGCATATAATTTTGAAATGCAGTTCTTACTGCCAGAAAGCAGTTCCCTCCTAAAGTGCAGGCACAAGTCACATGACCAGGGCAGCTGGAAAATTAACACAATGGCTAGCTCCATGTTAGATTTCAGAACTGAATATAAAAAAATCTGTTTGCTCTTTTGAGAAATGGATTTCAGTGCAGAAGTCTACTGGAGCAGCACTATCAACTGATGCGTTTTAAAAAAAAACATATTTTCCCACGACAGTTTCCCTTTAAATTGGAAGTTACTAAGGAGTCAAATAGTAGCGGGTGTAGCCAGATGGGCCAATAATGTTTTGTGTTGACCTGCTGTAGGCCAATGCAGTTGTAAGTTTGACGACAACCCAATGCCAAAGTAGATGAACTATTGGACTACATGGCAGTGGCAGCGTATATACTAGCCATACACTTAACAAAGGATTCCTTTTGAGGAAAAGTCTACACCCAAAACTGCCTTTGAAACTACCTATGGTTTATTAAAATTTACCATGATGCCATTTGACCTACATGGATACCCTGCTATTCAGATAGCATGTATAAGGTGTAAAGCCCTCATGCAGGTCACACTGCTTACTGTTTACAGTAAAATTTGGCAAGGTTATTTGGACTATATAAGGACAGTGTTACATTCCCTAATAGAAGTCAGTCTGAGAGCAAATCCAAAGTAGTCTGCATAGGGTAAAACTTAGGCAAAATACTTGGGATACATAATATTTAATGGATAGATGAAACCTGTAGCAGACAAAGTAGTGGCTCTCAAACAGACCTCAGTTCCAGAAACAAAAACGTAAGGTCTTATTTTAGGGTTTTCTGGCTTCTACCACCACTTTATTCCCCATTTATTTTCTGCAATCAATACCCCACTCATTGACCTGGCAATGAAAAGTGCCTCAACAAAGGTAGTTTGGTCACTCTTGTGACCAGCTTCTGACCATATTAATATCTGTCAGCCTACGTATTTAAAAGTCCAGGTTTGACCAATACCTTTAGCCTTGAAACAGATGTCTCAGAGGTGCAGTGTTGTTTTTAATGGGGTTGAGCATCCAATACTTTTCCTTTGTAGAAAATTTCCCCAGACGAAAAAACTACTCTGTAATACTTTAAACCTCCGTACTAGAGAAAGACCCAGTGACCTTGAGCCTGTAAGGCTATATATACCTAGCAGTTTGTCATGGTGACTGATCATGCACCCTTAAAATGGTTATACTTCATGAAGGATGCAAACCAAAGGCTGATGAGTGGTATATGGGTCTCCAAACATTTTCCTTTAGGGTCAATGTGTCTGTACAGAGGTTTCATGCTACAATATCTGTAAACCCACAGCATTTTCTAGCACTGTTGTGCAGCTGAAATCTATTTTTGTGTTTTATGAACTTTATGGAAGAAAACTGCCTTTGTTTCTTCATTGACTGAAATAAAATCCATTTGAATTATTTAGCAATTTTTGGGGTTAAGGGGAAAAATGCGAGCACCAACTAAAACCCTGACAAAATGCATGTTACATTTTGTTCGAAGAATAGCTTATTTAAGAAAAAAAAATTGTATTGCATATGGTTTTATTAATTTTAAGAACGCTAAAAAACTTGAATGTTTTAGGCTGGGGAAATAATGTTGTTAGAGACTATATCCATTGATTTCTATTAAACTGTAATAAATTCTTGTTACATTTAGTATTCCAAACCTAGAACAAACCCCAAAGTCCTGACCTCAGCTGACTCTTCCACCTATAACCTCCACCTTTTGCTTTGGGAGGAGCCACATCCACTACTAAGATGCTGTCAGTTCTTAAAGTGAGAGGACTAGGATGAGACTTCTGGGCAAGCAAGGGAACCAAACATTAGCAGGAAGACTTAGAAGACACTTAGAACTGCACCAAACTATTTGAAATAGACCTACATTGGGCAAGGAACAATTGGTCATGGGCCAATTAAATATTTGAATTTTGTGCTAAGTGCCATGAAGGCAGACTCGGCACTCAAGTCAAAACTGAAAGAGACGCGATTGCATGTCAAAGAAGATTTTTAGTGCAGAGGAATTAGGCACATTTGCTAAGGGTCGAAGTGAATATTCGAATGAAATAAAAATTTTAAAAATTTTAATTTCTAAGTAATTTTGGGCTACTTCGACTATCGAATAGCCCAAAATTAGATTTGAATTGAAAAATTTGAGAATTCGAATTTCATAGTACTGGCCCTTTAAAAACCTTCAAATTCGACTATTCACCACCTTAAACCTGCCGAATGGTCCTAGGAATTCGAAAGATTTTACGCAAAATCCTTAGAATAGTTCAATTCGAACAATGTGATGGAACAATTCGAACGATTTTTATTAGATTGAATATAGGCATTTTCGATCGAAAAGGGCCATCCTTTATAAAAAATGACCCCCCAAAAAAAAGTTTTTTTCACTTCGAAATTCAACCATTAGTAAATCTGCCCCTTACTGTGATTATAATTAGTGAGAAAACCATATTGTAAAAATTTGACCTGTCTTATTTTTGCACTAATAGTCAGGATATAGTTGCCATCCACATGTGAACACTAAGGGGTCCATTTTCATTTTCCATTGTAATTGCGAACACCTCTAAGACAAAACTTTGCCAAGTAAAAGTTGTCAGAAGTTGCCTTCAGAAGTCAATAGGAGGTGCTCTATTGGACCATTTTAAAACCAATGAGAATTTATGAGGTTTTCGGATTTTTTTTCTATGAATTGTCTGAAAAAACAGGTTTTTTTTAGCTTTTTTTAATTCGTACTTTTTATATTGAGAACTTTTAATAAATTCAACGACAATCGTGATTTTAGAGCATGGAAGTTTAGTTTTGGTTTCAGAGTCCACTAAAATCCAACCTTCAATAAATAGGCCTCCAGGGAAGAGGGATAAACAGACAATATTTTTACATTTATTTGTAGTTATATGTTATATATGTATTTAAATTTTTCACCTTTATTTTTGTATAATTAAATTATGATTTATGAAACAACATTTTTTAAAATGCTTCCTTGAACAAATAAACCAAGATATTGTTTCTAAAAAGACATTTTTACATGTTGTCCTATACAAAACTTTTTTCTTTTTCTTTAATTTTTTCGGAAAAATGCCAGTCTAACACATTTGACAAATACTACAATGAACCACGTATATTGTGCTTCTCTTGTCATTTTTTTCTGTACATCAATAATAAACCACTAATACAGAAATAGGTGTAGAAACATTAGATTTACAGTAAACATCACCATTATTGGCCACAATACCATTGCTGAGCAGGTCTTATTCCTTGTAGTTAGACTCAGTGTTTTATGATAGATAAAGTCAGCCTAACAAGGCCAGATACTGGCTATTGATTTGGCTTTACATGACTGAAAATCCTGTGTTTCAGATCAAAGTGATCACCTTGAAATCAGTGTGAATGTTGCTTGTTCAGATATCAGTAAAGCTAGGTGAAAAATTCTGTTGACTAAGGATCTGGATATGCATGACTCTCCTTTGCAGTTATCCCTTATGATCTGATTTTTGGTAGCAGGGCCTAATGTTTTGAACAGAGCAATTTGTCTTACCGCATAGGAAGCCAAATAGGACAAAGATCTGCTAGTTGGTGACAAGGAAAAGAACTAAAAAAAGTGGAATATTTGAACCAAAATGTATAGGTCTACAAGATGTCACTGTTTACTTTTACCATAGATATGGTGTAAATAATTCAGTAGAAATTGTTTAGTGATTAGTGAGGAAAGCAAAACCAGCAAAACAGCCTCATTTGCAATAAGCATTCATTGTGCATTTCTGTACTTACCACCATCTTGATTTTCAGTATGATGGTTCAACAAAAAAAGCACCCTGTTCTAACAATGTCTAATTGCTGTTCAAGGTAGCAAAAGAAACCACCACCACCAAGCTTTATTTGTTTCTCTAGTAGGAGTTGAATTCATAATTGGATTCCTTGTCTCTCATGAATTGTTCATAGATTATTTTTTGGAAGTGCAACTCATTTAACAAAACATATAGTGGTCTATTTACTAAAATTCAACTTATTCTCACTCTATTAAAAAAAAAATTTGACAAATCTCCTGAAAACCAGAATCCCCTTCATTTATCAATAATCATTCTCAAAAGATCTGTGAGACAAAAAGTCACAACAAAATCAAGCATCAATTTAAATTGTGCAACTTTTTAGATTAATCACTTAAAAAACTCAACATTATCAAATTGTTGAACAAAAAAACAGCATAAACTGTCTAAAACTGTCAAAAATATTAACGGTAAAAAACATGTTGTTAAAGGGACCATCTGCCTTTGACTTCCACATTATTTCGACAAATTTTAGTTGGAATCAGGGCTCTGGCCATGAAGCAAGGTGAGGATCTTGCCTCAGGCAGTACGGAGTGGCCAGTTACCAGGGGCGGCAAAAAAACGCCTCTGGTAACTTTAAGAGCTGAATTTCTGTTTTTTAAAATGGAAATTCGGCTCTTATAGTGCAGCTAGCGCAATAGTGCTCCCTGCACTAGCGATGCGGCCCGTCCTCGACCCGCTCCGACGCTAAAAGTTAGAAGCGCGGATCGGGGGGGGGAGGGGGGCAGCAGCCCCTGGAATGCTCCTGGTTGGGATATATTCAAATTTTCATTTTTAGCAACTTCAGAGCATAATAAATCTTAAAAAATCCTCTTTCAAAACATGATCAGAAAAATTAGTTGTTTATTAAATAGGCCCTTCTCTCTGCCTTAAAACAGAGGCCTTTGATATGTTTCTTTGGGCTTCTATAGAACTTATTGGTTAGCTACTACTTTATGTATCCTATGCTTGAATGGCTGCCTCCATGGCTACACAGCAGCTTGTTTATATAAACTATAGTAGTGTTTCTGAAGCAAACACACCAGTTTTACCTGTGCAGGGCAACAGTACATTATAATGTAATTCCTTTAAAACACCTTCATTTTTTTGGTATTACTGTAACGTTAATGTGAGGCTCAGTTTGCCTGTTGCCTTACAGCCTGCCCTATTTGTACAAGTTAGTTTTAGCAAAATTTCTTTTATAAAAGCTGGGGACGAATAGATGGAGGGTTGTTGGTAATTATGAAGTGAACAGACAACCGTACAGAATGCTGTTTTAAAACAATGAGAAATTTAGTGAATTATACCTGGAAAGAAAATCCCATAGAAGTATTTACAGTAATATAGTAATGTCTACTTTGTCCACAGTTTTGAAGAATGTGTGCTATTTCTATTTGAGTATAAATCTAGATTTTATGACAAGGCATTAACAGAAAAGCAATAGACTAGGTGCTTTTTTGTTTACACAACAAATAAAAGAAGGCAGAAGAAAAATGATAGCTTCTACAAACAAATATTTTTTCTATGCTCATTATAGAAATAGGTAAATTATTAGTATTCTTTATCCTTTAAGGCTAATGACACATCATGCATTTTCTTGGCTCATGCTCAAGTGTGCAATCTCAGCCCAAAATCTGCATGAACACAGCAGTCTGCACAGAATGCTTTTGGACAGTGATACAATGATACAACAAACTAACAGAACAATGTAATTTTAGAGAAAGGAATTTAAGTATATTGTATGTTGACCACATCAAATATATTGTTTATTGTGCGGCTCCATTGAACTCAGTTTAATAAAAACATATATTGATGCATTAAAAATCAGTCCTCAAAGTAGACTGAAAAAGAATAATTGGATCCAAGATATTCATGGGTCAAAAAGAATATTACGTGCAGCATTTATATTTATTTATATGTTAAATATGTATCTATCAAGCATGTTATATTTATGAAGATGAAGATATTCTCTAATATGTACATTTGTTATGCTATATTTACTGCAGAATTTTCATTAAAAAAATTAAATCTAAGAAACTAATATCTACAGTTATGAAATGCACTTGTCACAGAGGAAATGCATGTTCTGAAACTCATTTCTTATATTAAATATAACAGAAAACCAAACAAATCTAATAAACCTTGAATACTTCTATTGGATTTTTCAAGTTCTCATATTATATATAGAGAGTGCAAGATATTGCAAACATTCAGCTGCAAACACATTGGAATGTTTTAGTGTGAGTGTGGAAATGAATGCTGTTCTGTCCATTTGTAAGAATGAACCTGAAGTTGCTTTACATTAGGAGCATTGTAAAATTCTCATATTGACCTCTCAGTCTGAAAAACATTAAAGCAATGCGCGCTCCATTTGCATTAAATTTTTTCTAGTATAGTTATGGGTTCTACAACCTACAATACATGGTTTTCTGAATAAAAATGTAAAACATTACAATAATTATTTGCTTTAACCTGTTTACATTATGGAAAATGTCATTTTCAATTTTGGATCATTTTTAATCTTAATAAAAAGATAGTAATTTCTTTTGAAAGCAAAAGCTAAGACACTCATGTATTGCCTCATCCTATTACATTACATTTCCCTATAAGAGAGAGCAGGCCCCTTCACTGCCAATACCTGGATACCCATAAAGCAGATAATAACTTATAAACCTTATATAACTTATTACGCTCTTCACTCATTGGCACCTTTTCTGATCATATTAACATTACTGTCAAAACCTCTTCTCTTGATATTGCCCATATCATTTTCTTTCACCAGCAGTTGCTCATCCATGCACCCAGCCTCATATACTACCTAGACTACTACAACTTGCTACTAACTCCACTCCTCCTCACTACAGTCTGTCTTATATTCTTATAATCTTTTTATAACTTAGAAACTCCTTCTCATAACTTACAAAGCCTTTCATTCATTTGCGCTTATATCGTCTAACCCCATACATCCCCTTGCCAGCTCCTCCATTCCCGGAAGCATCCTTTATTGCTGCTACTAATATTTGGAAAGCCATACCATCAATTCCCATGGAAAGAATCTTCATTCCCTCCAGAAGAAATGAAATTACAAGTGGCAGGGGTGGTAAACAGCAAAAAATTATTTTAATGGGCAAAAATCTTTACAATCTGTGCTAATGACTACATTCACTTTTGAAAAACTGCTACCATATGGTCCTATCAACACTTTTTTTTTCTATGGAAAAATCTACAGCATAAGTTTTGAAACAGTAAGTTGGCTCACTAAGGAGTCCCACGATAAAGAATGGCGGCCCAGCTAGTGTCACAATGCTTATTTTCTGTCTAATTCTAATAGAAGCCCAGACCACTTAGGGAAAGATATTTGGTAAACCCTTTTTGTCAATTTAGAATTATATCAAGATTATATTTTTAAGTAAATTACACAAAGGCCAAAGCAATCAATAAGTGTTTCTTTATGAGGTAATAGGTACTCTGACCAACATATTGGGCCTCAGTAAGAATCTTGTAACCAAAACATCCACAACATTAGGAAAGGATGGAGTTATTGCCCAACAATGAAGTCTGAGAGGACATTCATGCCTCAAGTCATAAGCATGATGATATCCATCTACCGAAAATGAAAGCTTTCACAGCAATACCCAAATACATATTCATAAAACGTTACATGCACTGTAAGCTGTATGAAGTGAACGCATCCTAGCTCATGTTTCCATTAAGTCTTAACCTTAATATTTAATATCATTTAGCACACACAGGTTTTGCAGAACTTCATAGAGATTGCACCACCTTTGCAGTTCCTGCCCCACTGAAGTTTATAAGCTAAGGTACACACTATGATTTTATTTAAAAAACAATTGTTTTTTGTATGTGGGGGTAAAACAAGAGAGGCCACTACAAGCTAGGGGAGCATGGGTAGAAAAACTCCTTGCAGATAATATACTGCTTGATTAATGGGCAGTGATATGCTTTCATATAAAATAATGGCTATTACAGTATTCTGATGTTTTGTGTTACTCCTATATCATATATAACTATGAAAGGATTTGTCCTATTTTTTTGAATGATTAATTCTTATAAGATTGAACGACCTGTTCGCACACTTTTTACAAGCACATTGCAGTGATAACATGCAGAGTTGTCCTGACACTAGAACATCACATATTTTATCACTGTGTCTTTTTAACTTCCTGAGTACTGTTTAGGGATCCGCAAAGTGTAGCGGATCGGCCTCATACAGATCATAATGAAAATATTGCATTTCCATGCACCAATGGAATCTTTGTATGGAAACCCCACACAGTAATATAAAAGTCACACAAGTACATATAAGTATGTCAGAGCAAAACAGCTCTCAACGCCAATTAATGGCAATAAACAATGCCTATAATGTAAAAACAAGTGTGTAATTTTTAGGTTTCTTTTTTCCATAATTTTTACACAACATAATATCAAAGACAACACAAATGATAGTAGCACATTTAAATTACATACAAGGAGTCCAAAAAGTTAGTACAGCATAGAAATTCATACAGGGTCTCAGTGCTGAGTGCTTATTGAGCACTAACCTTTAGAAAACCCAAAATAGTGTTGCCAACAACTACCAATTGGAGCACTTGTTCTGTAGGTGAAAACACTTTGTACATTCATTGTGCACAAAACAGAATTTTTTTACATATTTTTTTTCTCCAGTTTTTAGATCTCAACCAGGGAAACACCACCAAAATACAATATGATCTCTCAGGAGACAATAGACGAAAACACAAATCAAACCACTGATATATTTTCTGTTTCTGTAAAACGTTTGTGTTTTATTCCTTTTTATCTTTTGCTGTTCTGAAGGCAAAACCACTTATGCAGTTGTTTCTAAGGAAAACTTGGGTGAAGTTCACGGAGTTGGTGGTGGCTTCGGTGAAGGGCAGGAACCCTGGCTGTCAAAACTTGCTGCATGAGCTTGCCACTAGAAAAAAGTAGAACAGGGTTAAAAGTAATATTCAAGAATACTAACTAATGCAAAATACAGTAATTGATTATTGAGAGACATGCATATCCATGCAATTCTATATTTGTAATTTATAAAAAGGTTTTAAACATATTACAAAAATTTATTTTTTTCTGAAGACGCAAATATCATAAGGTTAAGAAGAAATAAAAAATATATTTTATAGTCATACACAAACTAAGGTATAAGATTCGTTATCTGGAAACCTGTTATGGTTTACTTTTTCTCTATAATCATATTATCGCATTGCACTCTTTACAAAAATACAATTAATCCTTATTGGAGGCAAAACAATCCTACTGGATTTATGTGGAGGCTTATTTATTAAAGGTGAGATTTTAGTGGTTTTAGAGGTTTTTGAAACCACAACTAAATTTACAAATATTAAAACCACGATTGCCACTGAATCTATTAAAAGATACAACTATAAACAGTACAAAGTAAAAACCCTGCACTAAAAAAATCTGAACACCTCCAATAATTTGAGTTTTTTGGACAATTTCTAGGAGAGAAAAAAATCTGAAAACCTGTAAAAGCCCCAATGAATTAAAAGTGGTCCAATAAGATCAGCGCAGTATAATGGATGAACCCAAGTCCCTGTCTGGCTCACTCTTCTGCCTGTAGCGCCTTTGGCTTTGGGAGGAGCCCTCCTCTACTCAGATGCTGCCAGGAGTTAATATGAGTGAACCAGGGAGAGAGTTCTGGCTGAGCAAGGGAAATAAACGTATAAGACAATACGGTACCGAATCAGGGAGTAGGAGTGTAGTCGAGGTCAAAGGTCAGGGTAAAAACCAACAGTGGATATAAAGGACAAAATGATATGAGAGAATAGTCAGTAAACATGCAGTGGTCAAGCTGGGCAGCAAACTTGCAATGGTCAGGGACAGACAAGGTCAATAACAGACTGAACAGACTAGGACAGCACTCAGCAACTATGAAGAATAGACCTACAGTAAATGTTGGGCAACATGAAAAGGAAGATATGCCTTTAAATATTCTAATTTCTCATCAAAAGCATAACCATCAGGTATTCTCACACGCAGCTCCTATTGACTTCTATATGACCTTGACAACTTTTACTTAGGGAAGTTTGGCATTAGATGTTTTCTGGTTTCTATTAATAAATCTTGAATTCTTAGACTTAGAGCTTTTAAGAAATATAGGCAAACCACACATTTTTTGAGATTTGTGGAAAAAAAATCACAATTCCATTTTTGGTAAATAGGCACCTTTTTTTAGTACACAAAGTATGGAGATCTAAATTATGGAAAGACACCTTATCTGGAAAACTCTAGGTTCTGGGCATTCAAGATAACAAGTCCAAAAACCGTATAACCATAAATTAATAATATTATCTGATAAAGGTCACAATTGCAGTAAATGGAAAGCATCGCAATGTAGTTCTATTATCTATTATGATTCAATTTGTAGTGGTGGTGAAAACATCAAAGCCAAAGACCTTATACAAGAACTCTAGCTAAAACAACCAATTGTCACAATGAGATCAGAGTACTGAATCTGCTAAAGTTTTATAAATAATAAATTACATAAACTTCATAAATGACAATTCTAATCAATATGCTATCTTAAATATCCATAAAAACTCTCATAATTAGTTTACATAAATCAATTCAATCTAAACAAATGTACCGCTTATTTAACTTAATGAACAATACTAAAAAATAAACTAAAATAGGAAATCAGGAAATATTTCTAATTCACAAAAACTTTTTAAAATGATAGCCATGTCACAGTTCTGCAAATGAAAGCTGATCAAATGCTAAGCTTTTAGTTCCGTTGGGTGGGAAAATGCTATAAAAAATGTAACATTACTCACACAGTAAACAAATAGTACCTCCCAACATTTTGGAAGTAAAAAGAGGAACAACATTTTTTTGCAGCGTAGCTAATTTTTTTGGCCACACCCATTTTTGTGACCACACCCCTTAATTTCCATGTTCAGTTTACAAAATTTGGCAGGTTATGAAGGTTTGAAAATATTTATCCTTATCTAAACTGTTACAATTACTTATTTTCTTATGTCAAAATAGTTACAAAGTATCTTTGTTGTACCTTTTAGCTGTTCTGGGCTCTCTGCCAAAAGCCAATTAAGATAGAAACTTTGTTGGCTGTTTAGTGCAAGAAAAGAGGAACTTTCCAGTACAAATGAGGGACTGTGGGTTGAGCTCTCAAAAGAGGGACTGTCCCTCCAAAAAACGGACAGTTGGGAGGTATGTTGAGTCTATGATCTGGTGCAGGTACAAATGGGTTATCCTCATCTTACAAAGTGTTGTGTGCAGGGCCGGATTTTTAAACTGGGCGCCCTTAACCTGGCTCTGGGTCATCGCCCCCTCCCCTTCCCTGTCCCCTTCCTCAGCCTCCACCCTGTCCCCTTCCCCATTCGTGTCTAGCTCCATGTTGCTGAATGCATCCCCTGCTTGTCGCCATTCAGGTCCACCTCACGTTCCTGTTGTGAGTGGATACGTTCATACGCACATATGCCCACTGAGACACGTGGTTATAGTGCTCGAACTGAATGGAAAAGCGGCTGGCCTTGTCACAAATCTGGGCCTGGTCTTGTGATAACAAATCAAGCCAGTTTAGCTGTAAATTTCAATTTCTGGCCACCTTATAGTTCACCTGGGGGCTCCTGTTTCTTAAATTAAATTGATAAGCAAACATGGGCGTATATATATATATATATATATATATATTAACCTTCTTTTCTGCGTCTGGGAAGGCGGCAAGAAAGAAGACCAAGAAGAAGGGTATTTATACATGGCCTTTTTAAATCTTATTATTTAATTGTTTTTTTAGCTAAAATCTAGGTTAGTGGTGATTTTTTTAGGACAACTGAGCCAGAATAAAATATAATTTTTCAACATTAAATATTTTATAGGCTGAGCTTTTGCACCAAATTGCCAAATGCCTCATGTTCAGCTAGGTCACTTGGTGAGACATTGTTATTTTTTGAACACCCTTATGAGTAAAAACCCTTTTAAGCTGCCTCTCTTTGATTGTATTTGATGCACAGGGCTACCAGGTCCTTAAAAGTCTAAAGTAAATCCATCCATAATATGCTTTTAAAGACCCTGCCAGAAGGAAATGAACAACACTTCATGTACCCAGTTGATCTTTGTTACTGAGCTAGACATGAAGGCAGTGGAAATACCTACAAGGGGTGTACTCTTTCTGCCAGATGGCAGCATTTCTGGCCAGAGCTTCATCTGTGAGAAGAATGATAAAACAGGTGACTGAGAACTATGGTGGCTGAAATGAAAACGAAATTGATCATTGAATTACGAGGCCAAAAGAAGCTTAGATAACTTGGATGATTAAAGAGGAACACATACACAGAGGCCTAGTGGCAAGCTCTTAAGTTGGTGGTACATACTGTACATAGAGGTGCCAGACAGCTAGCAAACAGGCAAACCTGAAATGCATTGTTTTTCCCTTTCTCCTAAAATATTTATTCATCACTTATCATCTAATGCATATTTTACATTTTGTACATAAATTAAGCACCTCCTGAAACCTATTCCTTGTGACAGATGTTGAAATATCCCATTTGTTTGCACTGAATGAAATAGGTAAGCCAGAGCTTTACTGTACAAATCATTAAAAAAATAAAGAAACAAACCTCTTTGAAAGACTTTTTCATTTCCACTAAAGGATGCCAGTGTGTTATAGGTTTTCGTGGATATGCCAACATTTCATTCCAGTGGTCTCTTCCAAGGCCTTCTGTGCTATTACCCACTCGGCACACACCAATTATCTCATTGTGTCCGACGCTGAGCGAAAGTTGAAAAAAATTGTCTTACTTTCTATGTTTTTTTTTTGTTCTCATGCTGTTGATGTACATTGTGATAATATTCATTTAACCTTTTGTGGGAAAAGAATGGCCCCAGTTCAATAACCCATATCAATAAATTGGCAGTGAGCTTTTCCTGACCTATAACAGTCACAATAATAAAAGCAGATATCTGATTAGTTACTTTGTGCTATTCATTCCTTGAACAAGGATGAATCCCAACCTTTTTGAGCATATTGGTACAGAGTTGCGTTTCAAAAAGACTTATACTTATACAAACTTATATGTGGTTGTAGCACCCCCACACCCGTCCCTTTACTGGTGGTGTTATGGCTAAACTAAAAACCCCTATTTCTGAATTTATACGCACTTGCGTAGATGTACTAAATTACTAGTGAAACGGGACCACGGTATGTGCATTGATCAAACACCTCTATTTTGTATTTTCTTAGCTATGGAGCACTATCCAAGTTATATTTCATAAGACCAAGTCCACTTTACAGCCTGATCCACTTCAAATCCCACCCCTTTCTGATAATTACCACTCCCTTTTGAGCCGACAATTTAGAGCTGTTTTGTTGAAAACATTTACATACCGATCATAATCCATTATTGAAATAAGTAGGCTAACTTGGTCCATGTTTTCAGGAGGGATATCAAAAATAATAGCCTCATTGTAAGTAGGGTTCAGAGTGTTCTTCTTAATGGTGGTTTTCTTCTTTTTCAGCCTTCTTCCGTCACATAAAAGGGACACTTTTACATATGGATCTGTAAAGAGTAAAGCAAATGTTCTTGAAAATAAGTTAGCTATCAGTAGATAATTATGAATTATATACTAACAAGTGCCTTGGGTAATGTGAGTTGTAACAGAAGTTCTCTTTCTAAAGAGTATGGTTGGCTCAAACGCACAGTAATTGTTTTGTTAAATTATATTAATATTTACAAAACATTAACTTGAATAATCCATTTGCTTAAATCAGTACTTATATACATATCAGTATATTACATATGATATTTTATATCAGTAATAGTTCTAGCACATCATTCAGCACTATTAGGGTTCAGGCAGCATATTATAGGGGCTTGTTCCATTTAAAACTGACTGAGCCATAATGCAAGCCCTTCCCTAGTTTCTTGATAGGTACATGTACAGTGGATAAAGTATGTGGTTCTTACTGGCACACTTGTGAGTAAACAGGGTACATCATGAACTTTGGCCCACTATGCTAGGCGATATAGGTTGGAAGAAAATGTAAATTACAGTTTTCTGGGAGTGTTATCCTTAAAAAAAAAATCCCCTTTGCAAAGATCCATGATAGGTGGTCAAAGAGAGAGAATCCACAGAAAATAAGGATGAACACTGAACCTCGATTCGTTATCTCTATTCTTTATAAACAAGGACATGATTGTGTTCTGATTGAAAAGCTGCCTTTCCCTTCATTTCAAGGGCAATTATCAATTAACCCAAAAAAAGTTATAAGGTTGCTTTAAGAGGGAAAAAAAACCTCTTTATAACGCTTTCACATTGTGAAATTCCAAAGTCACATCAGAATCCGAGGCTTAACTAGTGTTGCCCCCCACCTACAAAATAAATCTTTTGAGGGGCTTGGCTCAAAGCATTCCCTACCCACCTGCTTACCCTCTATCCCCTCAAACCCTCTGCCACCCCAACCAGATCATTTTCTTGCTCCTCTTTGTCCTCCCCACTCAAAGGTAGGAGTGTGGCTGGTAAGGAGAGAATTCTAGAGGAAGAATACCCTGCAGTCTATAGTTATGCCACTGATCAGAATAATGCATTTCAGTAAAAAGAAGGAAGATATAGAGGAGGCTATTGGTGTATCTAAATGAATAACTGTGTTAATTATAGTTATATACTTAAAATACACTGCTATAAGGTAAACCTGAGAAACCAGTATGAATGATGGATAGTGTACTGGACTGTAGAAAACATAACCTGCCCTGTCTTTTCCAAAGACTGTTTATGAAAACTAGGGATGCACCGAATCCAGAATTTGGTTCGGGATTGGCCAGGATTTGGCCTTTTTCAGCAGGATTCGGCTGAATACTTCTGCCTGGCTGAACCGAATCCTAATTTGCATATGAAAATTAGGGATAGGGGGGGGAAATCACGTGACTTTTTGGCACAAAACAAGGAAGTAAAAAAGGTTTTCCCTTCCCATCCATAATTTGCATATGCAAATTAGGGTTCAGATTCGGTTCAGTATTCGGCCAAATCTTTCAGGAATGATTTGGAGGTTCGGCCGAATCCAAAATAGTGGATTCGGTGCATCCCTAATGACAACCATTAGCTCAGGTGGTAAGCAATATATATATTATTTTGCATTTTACAGCACATTTATAGCCATGTTATGTTTTGTGTAGACTTACCCATGGCCATATTATTGCTGGCTTCAAACAAATTCATGCAAGTGTACTGGCTGTACTAACAAGAACTACTTTAATTTAATACTGCCCAGAGTTCTTTATTTTAAAGGATAGAAATAATATGCTGGGAAGGCAGGCTTATTTATTTAATTGGCAAAAAGAGGACAACATGTCAGTTACTCCACATATAATAACTTCTAATGCATGGCGATTGTTATGTATAATTAATAGTTATGCAGTCTGTTAGGAGGTGCACTGCATTTATCATGCACTTTGTGACCAATTACAGTTTATTATCCTATTAGCAATACCTTTTTGGCAGCAGCCTAACTCATTTCTTAAAAGAATGTTTTTAACCTTCGATGTTTATTGCAAACTGGCGATATTAAGGCATTATCAAGATATATGATTAAAGATAGAAACCATTTTGTTACATAAGATTTATAAGGAAAAACAGATAACAGAAAACAAGGGCTAATTATAATTTCACTGTAAATTAGGAGTTTCATAATCATCATTGTAAAAAGGATACAGCACAAATGGACTGGTTAAAAAACAAACTACATATACTGAGTGTATATTTTTCACCATGTGCAAAATGCTACTATACTTTGGGGGGGCGAGTTGGAAAGTACAAAAACAGATGGAAACTTTGTACCTTGAGAGTTTCTCAAATAATGCATGGGAATTATGGACTGCCAAATAAGTAGCTTTTCTTTCAAATATCTGTGACTATGAAATGTATAAGAACTGATACTTTGATGAACTTATGAGACGTGGCACTAGATGGCAGTGTGTTTAAAAGGTATAACCATAGAAGCAGCAATGATTTACTCTTTGGTGAATTTATGAGATTTCATACATGTGACTTCTCCTGCAGTTTTTTGCTGAGTTTTTTGCTTCTTAATTTTGATTATTACTTTTTTTTGGATTTTTGAAAATTAATCATGTAAATTTGTGCTGAGATGATGCTATGTGAAAATCATGACCCCCAATTATTGATGTTAGCTCAAATGCTCTAGTTTTGCTGGATTTGTTTGCATGTCTGCTCTGATTTAGGTTAGGCTTACAGTGATATGTTAACACTCTTTTTCCCACAGGATGAATAAAGCAAGTGTATTTCCAGCAAGGGGTAAGGTTTGCAGAAATTACATTTTATTACTGCAGATCCTCTTGGGCATTGGCTTGCACTTATCAAGATGACTGTAATACAACTCAGCTGATGACGGTAAATTTCACTAACTAGATTCTTAAATTTTATATAAATATAATCCCAATAAATATAAATATAATTGTTGGGATTATATTTATATATGTATTACATGTTTACTTATAAGCATTTCCAGGGGATGACTCCTAGTGGAACACGTCAGTAGGGGTGGGCTTTGGTATTTTGCGCCATTGCCTGTTTTTAGGGGAGGTTTTCTTACACATTTGTAACTTTGACAAAGGCTGAGATACAGACGAAAAGTTAGTTCTTGCAATAAAGATGTTAAACTGAATTATAAGATCTGCGAGTGCGGCCACATTTTTTGAGGCAACAACTGGCAGAGTATCGTGAGTGCTGTGAGTTGGGGATTTTATATATATATATATATATATAAATATATATATATATATATATTCTAATTACATGTATTTGTAAATATTACAATACACTCCATCATGTAAGAGAAATGTTTATAAAGCATTACTTTGCCCTTAAAAAATAAGACTCTGTGTTGTGTGATAGATAAATTTAACTGAAAAAAAAGTCTGTCTGGAGTCTTGAAAGTCTTGAAATTTATAGTCAGAATTAGGACTGACTTATTTTTCCCCAGACAACTCAACTTTTATCAGGAGAATGAGTTATTAGTCCATCCATCCATCACATTCTGTGTGTTTGCTGCTTTTATGAATATATTGCGTGTCATGAAATAGCTCTCAGAAAGACACTCTATAACAATATATTGCAGCTCTTTTGTCTAATCCATACAACTCCAGGAACACTTCCCTTTGCAGTAATCCTTCTATATAATCTTTATTTTGTTATTGCTCAGGCCCTCTGCACAAGATGCTGAAGTGGCTGGTTAGCAGAACTGGTAATTATACAACCTTTTAGTTTCATTTTGAATATTTATATACTAAATATTTATCTGCAAAAAGCTTAAATACACTTAAAAATATAATTATATTTTGTTATGTTGAGTAGACAAAAAAAAACTCCAATGTTCACATTTAGGCTTTAGTTCTCCTTTTATGGTGTCAGTCAATCAAACATTAACAGTGTGACATGACTCAAAGGAACTTGTGTATTCAAAGAAATCATGTATTTAATTTAAAATATCTGGATATTAGAAGTAATCTCAGAGTTTCATGACCTATATAACAGCCTGTGGCTATGTGCATTGATTTGGTCATATATCTTCTTGGTGACTTTTAATACACTTCTTTTTTTTACAATAAGGATATTACTCCGCATATACTAGATTTGTTCTACATAGAAATGTGGACTATAAATTCTTATCATGAGTATGATGTATAATATAAAAAATAAAATATTTAAACGTATTTACTATTGTTTTTACATGTGATTTTATGAAAATAGTTTTTTTTACAATAATGATATTATTCCGCATATACTAGATTTGTTCTACATAGAAATGTAGACTATAAATTCTTATCATGAGTATGATGTATAATATAAAAAATAAAATATTTAAACGTATTTACTGTTGTTTTTACATGTGATTTTATGAAAAAGCAGAGCAGCAGTGATTGTTACCAGGCCTAAATTTCAATCTAAAAGCATTTATGTTTTATTTTATACATACCTGAGTAACCAGTGATGTCCATTGCTTTGAGATTCCTACATTTAATTACTGTTAAGGTCAGTCGTCCAGCAGTAGGCAGGTAACAGAGAGAGAACATGATTTCTCCAAGGTCGACACTCTCCTTAAAGTTTAAAAAGAAATCTTATTAATGCTAATCTCACAAAAGCATTTATGTATAGACTTACCACCTGTGGTAAATGATAATCAGTGTAAATTGGGGCAAGAGAGATATGATGGAACATATTAAAATTTGTAATGATGGTGCCAGCTGCTGGTCAATTGGCAGAATATACCAGTACGGATGAATTAAGTTTTTTTGCCTGATACAAATTTGTGAATCTGTGCTACAGTTTCGTGGTGTTTAGTTTCACCATGTAGAATCATGAAATCATAATTAAATTATGATATTGCGCATAAGAACTAATATATTTAATTTAGTTCACAATTTTAATTGCAGTGCATTTAAACTGGGGTCTTTAAAGGGCAAGGAAAGGCAAAGAAATAAAATCCCATTTGTACTTTCTTTAATGAAAAAGAAATCTATCTCCAATATACTTTAATTAAATGTGTGCTGTTTTTATAAGAAACCTGACTATATGCAGTGAAATTCTCCCTTCATTTAGTGCTGTGGATAGGAATTGTTAGACGGTCCCTAACTTCTGGCTGGGAAACAATCATACTTATGAACAGCAGGGGGAGCCCCTGCCTTACTTACCAGCCATGCAGAACTCAAGCAGCTTTGTTTTTTGATAATTTATGACGATCCATAAGAAGCCCAGACCAAACTGAGCATGTGCATGTAGTCTAGTCTTGCAAAGATGTATAACAAAGTTACAAGATGACAGCCCCCTGTGGCCAACTTTGAAAGCACAAATCATTTGTTTGATTAGGCTTGTGGTGCAGCAAGTTCATGTTTATGTTTAGTATACAAAATACAGCATATCTAGCCTTATTCTATTTTAGACTTTCCTTGCCCTTTAAGGATTCCCTACTGCTTCACTAGCTAGAGCAAATACTGTTAATGTTGTGGTGACAGTACTTTAGGGCTGAATTTACAATGGCTCCATTCCCCTTTAAGGTGGCCATAGACGCACAGATAATATCGTACGAAACAAATTTTCGTAAGATATTCGGTGCGTGTATGGTGGGAAATGAGCCGACCGATATAGTCAGAAGATTAAGATATCGGCTGGTTGATCGGACTGGACGGAAAATTTTGATCGGATGCCTTTGAAAGCACCCTGAACATCGGCCATTGTTAGTGCTGAATCGTCAGATACAAGTAGAATTTCTACTGTATATTTGACGATTCAGCTCTACATGTGTGTGATGAAACGAACAATCTTTCTCGGAAATTGTTATGTCTATGGCCAGCTTTAGTCAATTTCCAAGACCTTATACCACCTCCCACAATTTCTCATAGATACATAATGAATAAGTCAATCCAACATTATTGGGTTATTGATTCTCCCTGGTTGTTTGAAACAAGAAATTATCTACTTTCCTTTACCATATCTCACCTACTCCACATGTACACATATTCATAATGGAGTAACTACCAGGGGTGCAGGGGGTGCAATTGCACCAGGTCCTCCACCCCCTTGGGGCCCATCGGAGCCACAAAAATGGTTATGGCAGGCAATTATCTAGGGGGAGATTATACATCACACATGCCATCAAAACTCCAGCATGCGATTTATAGAGGTAAGGGCCTGACAGGGGGGCCCAGGTGCCCATCCTATACCGGGCATATTAGATATTCATCTAATATGCCATATGTATTGTAGTAATCCCTCCCTACCTGCCTAGTAGATGCTCTCAGTGATGCTCAGTAAAGTAAGCTACAGTAAAATGTGTAATTTTGTTTTTTGTAAGCAGCTTGCAAGAAATAGTTTTATAGTGCATAAACCATAATGCCCATGGCCACTCACATTAATCATATTCAATTGCCTTAAACATGATTAATGTTTTTCCTAATGCATTTTTATCAGAACAGTTTTTAAACATTATTTTAGAATGTAGAGCATTTAATTAGCTTGGAGAGCTGTGCATTGCCAACCTCTGGAGGGGACCCACTAAAGAATGAAGTGTAAGTGAAAGTAAGTGTTTTTGGCTACTTAGACTCTGAAGGCAGAACGCAGATGTCCAAAGTGAACAGAGCCTGCAGTGAGCTTAAGAGCCCATTTTCTTGGCTCATCTTGTAAAATATAAGCATTTTCATGAAATGTAGAAGCCTGGAGTATTAATTATATATATTCTGAAGAGGCTAAATGTAGTCTAATCCTCAATTCTCCTTAATTTGCATCTAACCAATTAATGAAAACAAACTTCATTTCAGCACGGTTTTAGCTGCCATCCTCTGTGCTTTAATTTGTATTCTCTTTGTCTTCCTTAATTTGTATAATGTTATAAGTGCAGAAACCACACGTTCACATGGATCTAACATTACTAGAAGAACAAGGTATAATACATTGCCGGATTTACATAGCGGGCACCCCTAGGCCCACTGCTGTCGTCGCCCCCATAATCTGCCCTTTATTTTCATCATCAGGACCAGAGCAATGGGAATTGGTGCATGGGAAATTTAAAAAACTATTGTATCTCCTGCGTATCCCCAGGGTTTCTGAACCAATGTGGGTGTGGCTGGGCAGCATGCCACCCCCTAAAATCCTGCCACCCGGCCTAGGTGGCCTTTCCACAAATCCGGGCCTGGAAAAGCCCCATATAAGACAATAAACCAATCATCAGAAAAACCAATAAAAAGCCTTCTGCAAACTTTCAGAGCACTTCACTGCCTAATATGCTTATAGGCCTTATTGCCACTACACTAAAATGGTTCATGATTTAAAGCCTGGCTGAAAATGACCAAATCTGGTTCTTCCCCTGAAACATCATTTACAATCTCCCTTTAATACCTTTTTCAAATGTGTTCAAATGGAAAGCAAATCCATGTCAACCCTTTTTTGCTGCTCTGAAATCTGAACAGGTTAGTCTATCATAACAAGAGAGAAATGGGTTAACAAAGTTCATATTATATATTATTATATATTATTTTATATATTATTTTATTAACTTGTTTTTAGGGAGGAATTAAAGATAAAGAGATTTATCATAGTATATGAAAGAATCGACTAGCTTTCCAGTTGACTTAAGATTCTAATAGGTAATCCAAATGACACATTGATTTAATTAATATTATATATTGAAGTCAGCCGTCAGGTATTCAGTTCCCAGCTGTATGAACCCCACCACTGGTCTATAGGTAGTAGTTGGTGGTCAGTTCTTAATTTCAGCTGTATTATTCCCTGCTGAGCTCCAAATATAGCACAGAAGGTTCAGTCTGATACAACTAAGACTAAAAGCAAATCTGTAAAAAATGTTAGTTTTAATATACAGTATATACAGAAATAATTTGGTACTGTGAATAGATCTTCAAAATAGGCTCAGGTTTTTTTTTGTGATTTATAACCCTGTTGCAGTCATTGCTTTCATTTGTAGTGCTCCTAATCCTGTGACCCTCAGACTAAATCTCCTTTAAAAGACTAATATTGCTACTTGCTTCAATGTTTAGTATTAACTGGAACAA
Source organism: Xenopus borealis (assembly GCA_024363595.1). Taxonomy (NCBI): domain Eukaryota; kingdom Metazoa; phylum Chordata; class Amphibia; order Anura; family Pipidae; genus Xenopus; species Xenopus borealis. The sequence goes on along the minus strand of CM044434.1, from coordinate 45,464,041 downwards.
GCAATGGTTGCATTTCTCCTGGCCTGGCTAACCTACAAACGGAATGTGGGGTATTCGAAAGGGATAACACTGTAAATGGAAAGTTCACGTTGTAGTAAGCTTTTAGTATCACATAGGCCAGGGGCGCCAGAAGGTAGATCGGGTTCTACCAGTAGACCTTTAGTTGGTGATCAGTAGATCTCAAGACACTGTCAACAAACAGCTTGTCTAAATCACCCTGCTGTTTCATATTCATTCAGATATTTATTAGGTTACAAAATAAATAGCCTCAAGGTGGGCATATCTGGAAAAAAAAAAATGATTTTCTAATTTTTTTTGGGTTAATTCGACCATCCAAATTGCCAAATTCGATTGAATCGAATGATTCAAATGAATCATTTGGTGGAATCGAATGATTTGACTAAATCGTACGATTTGAATAAGAAAATTATTCAACCATTTGATGGTCGAAGTACTTGCCCTTAAAAAAAATTTCAATTGCCTAGTTCGCCAGATTAAACCTACTGAGTTTCTATATTTGCCTATGGGAAGCTCCCATAGGCTTTTTCTAAGTTTTTTTGATCGAATAGAAATCAACTGATTTTTCAAAAAAAAAATTGGATGAAACGTATGATTCATCCGATTTTTCATGAAATCGGATGAATTTGTATGATTTTTTCGTGAAATCTGATATTTAGTATGATTTTTTTGTGAAATAGGATTATTGCTATTCGATCATTCGATAGACCGAATAGCGGTAAACTCCTATGAATCCGAATTTCGATTTTATCAGATTTTACTTCGGGAAAACTTCGAGGGTCACATTCCAGGGTTTTTAACCCTTGAAATCTGACCCTTGATAAATCTGCCCCTTAGTATCTCAAGAGCTGAAGGCAACTAAAGAGCAACTCATTACGGCACACTGTACCCTTTTAATGAATGGCCAAATCTAAGAGCAGAGTATAAACACCCCAAGACTATTTACGTCCCCCAAATCCCTGTTTCTAGTGTCGGATTGGGGCACCAGGGGCCCACCAAAAAACCTTAGATAAGGGCCCACTCTCTGTACTAATACTATTCTTCCTCACTCAACCTCTATTTTCCTAGTATATTTTCTTTACATACTATAATCTTTAATTCCATATATTTTGATTCTTTGTTCTCACAGAAATAGAGAATGGCTATGAAAAAAGTCATATGTTCAGCAGCATGCAGGTCCACTAAGACCTGGGCCCACTGGGAGATTTTCTGGTATCCTGGTTGGCCAGTCCAACACTGCCTGCCTCCCAGTCCAAAATGGCTATTGCATAAACAAAGACGCCTTCTTTTTAGAAGTCAGATATATAAAACTCATGCTTTTATTGTTGTTGTGCCAGGAAATATATGCTGAATCAGATCAAGCAGTGCCAGCTGGCAGCTTTTCCTCCAAGCCAGACCACATACTTCTGTACTGAAATATACAGTGGGATGGAAAGGCAGACTGAGTATAATTCTAATTCTAATTAAAGCTTATAGTTCAATAACTCTTATATTTAGGGGAATCTTTTTTGTAGTGACATGTTCTGCTACTGAACTGCAGTAAAATAAATAGATAGTAATTGTTAATAAACCTGCTTACATAGCAGTTCTAGGAATACTGTTATATTCCCTAATACATATTTGTCTTTAGAACAGGCACAGTCATTTTCTGCAGGCTACATTTTGTTCTCCTTGGTCTCCTCATACAGTCAGGACACTGGGGAAAAAAAACCTGATGGGCCCGTCTCTTGTGGGCCCACCAGCCCAGACCTGCTTGCTGCGTTAAGCCTTTTTCATGGCTTCTGTCCTTCCTCACTGACCAGAGGGGGGTCACCACTCCAGCAGCAGCCCCTGTGGGCCCCTTCCCCCCAGTCCGACGCTGCCTGCAGTCCACTAGGGGGTACAGAAACTGACCCACTGAGGCTTCCTGTGCATTTTCTATAGTGAATCTTTGTTATGAAAGTTACCATATGATATATTAATAATTAATTTTCTACTTTTAACAAGTATTTAGCATAGTGTCCTGAGAAAATATGATTTATTATCAGGACATTTATAATTTATTTATATTTCTCACACCTAATTTTGTATTCCAACTCTGATTTTACTCACCCTACATTGAGGAGGATTTTCTTAACATAAGTGATCAAATTTTTTGCCATGATTACAAATTTTTTACCTTGATTTTTCAAGATGCTATTTAAAACATGCCTTGAAAAATTTTTATAAAAATTATGCCATTAAAAGTCAATGGGAGTTGTATATTTCACAAGGGGACTGTCTAGTTTTTCTCTGATTTTATGTGGTTTGCTTGAAAATAAATTCAAAATATTATTTGAGAAAAACCCATTCGAGATGTTTCCAGATTGTACACAATCACTAGAAACCCCCCCCTGAAATTCTCTTTATGTTTTTAATTGAGGTTTATGCATGATTTTTTTTTTTAAATTGTGCAAATTTTGATAAACATACCCCTAAATTCCAAACATAATTTCCCCATCACTTTTTGTATAACTTTACAAACCTTTTAACTCTACTTGCCATGCCTCAGCAATATGTAGCCCCACTCACTAGTGCTTACTGAAATAAACCCTTATATAATGTATATTTGATTTAATCTGTGCACAGTCACTGTGCACAGTGACACCCGCAGGCCACTTGTATAAACACCACATATTCCCCCTATAGTAGGAACACCAACGCATCTTAAAGTAATAATATACATTATTTGCATCACAAAGTCCTGGGTCCATGCAGGTAGTTTTCTGATTCTCTTAGTATGCCTTATAGGTAAATTTTCTTCAGGTCTATTGCAGTTGGCATCCAGAGTAGAAAATGTTCTTCATCAAATGGAGCTTCTCCTAAGTCATATCTAGCAGGAGCAAGAAGACTTGCATTCCATATGCATCCATCAGACAGTTCATATGTGTATGGTCCTCGCTGGTGTAGTAAATTTAGATTGTCCTTGTTTCAGTATTCCTGGTTTCTTAATTCTGACTAAAGATCCAGGCTGAACTTCTCTTGCACCATGTTTTCTATCAGTATAAGCCTTACATGTGGCTTGGTAATGTTTCAATGTCAGCAGTAGAAGATATTGTAGGCACAGTATTTTGTGGAAGTTTGATGTCTGCAACATGTAACTTAGTGCGCATCTATCTGCCATGTAATAATTCAGCTGGAGATGATGGTCGTTTCATGGCATGTTGCTCTTTAGTTATGAAAAAATCTGTTGTAAATACTTTGCAAGATTTGCCAGTAAGATATGCTGTCTGTAGTGCTTCTTTCAGACTTCTGTTGAATCGCTCGATTTGCTTATGGGTAATACACTGAAGATTTCCTATGCACAATATTCCTCTGTCTCAGAAATGATTTAAACTCATATGAGACAAACTGTGGTCCATTGTCTGATATTAACTCCTTTGGATTTCCT
>CM044434.1:45414416-45426095 GCA_024363595.1 Xenopus borealis | reverse complement strand
TATATATATATATATATATATATATATATATATATATATATATATATGACTCGATAAACCTACAAATGTATTGTTATTGCTCATTACCATGACTCATATTTGAGCCCTTTTTTATTTAATTTTTCTAATTTTTTGAGTGTTTGTAGAACTGGAGGATATGGATTTTGTGTGTCAAAGCAACTTCAATATTGCAGGTATGCAGAATGCTCGGGACCTGGAGTTTTTCAGATCTTTCCAGGGTTCTTTCTGTAATTTGGATTTCCATACCTTAAGTCTGCTAAAAATGAACCTAAAAGTGTTGTTTTACCTCTTGTGTGTATTAGGATCAAGAACTGCTTCATTATTACAGAGAAAAAAAGAAATCATTTTAAAAAATGTGATGTATTTGTTTAAAACAGAGTCTATGGGATATGGCCTCCTCATAATTTATATCTTTCTGGATAATGGATTCTTTACCTGTTGTTTTGTAACTGCACAGAAAATGTACAAAAATAATTTAATTTTAAACAGACTTCTCCACACATAGATTGTTACTGAACATTATTGCAGTGACCAAGAGCTATTTTTGTATCCCACACTTGGGCCTATTAAATTTTTTTTTCTTATTACAGGAGGGCAGCAGCTACAGGACTGGGGGCTAAGGTGCTAACACACTATGCCACTATTCCCAAATGTTTACCTATTCTACTACAACAAGCACAGAAAGTTTATGCTTTTGTGCAGAAAAGTAAAACCCAAGTAGCTTTCCTTTAACAACAACATCAGATCTCAAAAGACTCGGGCATAGTCGTTTCCTCTCTATGGGAATGTAATTAAAGTCACAAAGAGAAAAACAATTTGCACCAATAATTATAAAAATCCACATCTCGCAATGTAATATTGTTCCCTAAACTATTGCATTGCGAATTTTAATTGCGTGAATATTAATTGCGCAGTCTTAAAAAGAGCTTGAAGGTGTCGTAATCTTTTGGAGCAAACATAATAACTTTTTTAGTAATAAGTTTTATTACATTTATTGCGCATTGCACAAACTATAAAATTCGCAAATGGCCTTTCACTGTCGGAAGTGGTCACTAAACAGTTTTCGGGTTCCCAAAATCTATAAATCTGCACAAAGCAAAATTTGGTCGCACAGAGGCATAACTTTTCGCATTGCAAATAGTTTTCTGTTACCGAGCTTTATTACATTCCCCCATATATTCAGGGAATACCTTATGAATGACTGCAAGGCAACCCAAACCCTGGGACACGTTGATGGTAAATGTTTTTGTATGGCACCTTCCACACTTATTTTTGTCCTCCAACTAAATACTGAACATTTTTCTACATATGTTCCCTCAGTCATCAGGTTGAGGAAGAGTCAGCCAGCTTCACACTAAAGCTGGTAAAAATAAATCAATCTTTTTTTTTTTTTAACTTATTTTTCACTCCAGTGTGTTTCACAGCTCCTTTACAGCACTAGTGCTTAGCATAATGGCTCTCTGAAGGTAGCACTGTTATATTCCCTAAAACATCATAATATTAAATATTATTCTGCATACTATATTTCAGATGCTTACATGCTGGTCAACAGAATTTCACATTTCAGAATCACATTTGTACTGAATATTCTTTGGTCAGCAGGTTTGGGCTGAAAGATTATTTTCCCTCTCTGTATTGGGTAATAATGTAACACTTATGTAAATTCTTATGTAAGTGCAAAGAGCCTATTAGATGCATGAGACCATAGCACATCCAGACCTGAGAGGGTTTCCAATAAAGGTAGTAACGAGAGAGAGAGTAATGCTTAGTAAAATATATAAATGAAGCTATACCCCTGTTTGAAGACAGCCTGACACAGGTGCAGGATGCACAGAATACATCCATACCTGTATAGTGAAGTCAGTTGTTTTGGCTGACTGTTATTGCAGACACAGTTTCCACATTGGATGTCAATGATAGATTTTACTTTGTGAGTGCTATTTATAATATTGGGGATAATCTGGTGATCATGACTTGCCAAATAGTTTAAGTTATTAAGGGTCATTTACCTAGACCCTAGAAGGAAGTAAACCTGTTGCAAGATGAATAAATCCAGTGCTTCTCAATGCTATAGTAGTTGAGGGGGGCATGCTACTAACCTCCCCCTGCCTGTCCTTCATAAGCACAGGCAGCACTGTATTCATGTGTTGCACTCCTTGCAACAATTCATTTGCATGTCAAGCAAAAATAAAAAAAACAGGGTGGATTGCGCCCTACCCTGCATTTAATTAATGCCCCCAAGTGTTTATCTTTCAATTAATTGTTTTGCTATTAGCACTATTCTGGTGACCAGATTGATCCACATTGACCATTTGTGGGCACCAAAATAAATGCATTGTCAGCTGAAATTGAGAGTGGACAAATTTTTATTTGACTATTTTGAAAATCCTATGATGGTAGAATTGGTGAATTTATGCTTTCATGCTAGGTCATTGAATTTAACTAAACAAGCTGGAAAAAGAACAAAGCTCTGCATCTATTGCCCATTATGTTGCCTATGATATTGCAGCTGGACTGCGTATCCTTGTGTATAGCCAGCTTATTTTGTTACCAATTTATTTATATAATTTTCCATTAACAACCTTTTTCCTCATGTATGTTAGACAGCATGGATATTAGTAAACATCTACATTCTTTATGCATTAATCATTAAAGCAAGCTCTTCCGCCTAGGAACAAATTGCAGTGAGATTGATGGTTCTTGAGCAACAGAATAAAATTCTATAAATATATATTTTATGAAAGCGTTATCTTACCTTAACTTATTTGTAACCCCTATTTTGTCACTAAATAAGAACAGTTAACTTATCTCAGTCAAGTAAAATATTCTGTGAAATAACAGTTAGAAAAGGTTTCTTACCGTTGTTGCGTACTGAATATCCTTCCAGATGGATGATTCCCTTGAAAGGTCTGACTCCTCAAAAAGGTTTTCTAAAATAACTTCTCCTATCATGTCATGCCTTGTAAACCTATCAAAGTCGAAGACACTAAGGTGGAGTTTTCTGTTGGGAAGATCATCATATGGAACAGGAAAATTAAATGATTCATCAAATGTTGGGTTAAGCGTCTTTCTATGAACTCTAGTTTGGAATTTCCTTTTCCGGTCAGGCAAAAGATAAATCTTCACATAAGGATCCGAACTTCCACAAAAGTCCTTGGCCGGAAGATCAAAGGCTTTAAGTATTCGAACTATTAAAGTCTCGTTTTCATAATCATACTTTAGGGTGAAATTGATTTTCCCACAGGTCTTGGCATCATCTTTTTTTATGTCTTCAGAGTCTACTGATTTTTGTTTGTATAGCTCAGGTTTAATCCTACCTATGCTGGTTGGTTGCTCAGTTACTTGCAAGGTTTCCGTTCCAAAATCAACACTGCAAACCTGCATTTGACGGTTTAATTGCCTTTTAAAGGAGCTATGCCTGAAATAATATGAAAATGAACATAATTATAAAATAGTTATTTCACATGGCATTACTGGATTTATTTTTCATTTTGGAACAGGGAGTTGAAATATAATGAAATGTTATAACATTCCTTATTCTGATAGTGCTGGCATGTTTTTCAGCACTTGACTTGTTTTTATACATCATTCACTGCCCCGGTGGAGCATACAGTCTAATATTTCTACATATTGTGGTCAATTTTATCAGGATCCAGTAAATCTGCCTTTATATTGTTGAAATGGAAACTGGAGTACTCAGAGGAAACCTATGGAGGTATGATTTGATCTGAGAACTCCAAAGATGCAAGGCTTTGCAATGCTAACTGCTGCACCACTGTGTTTGAATTATATCTTAAAATGATATGAAAGATGACATCAGTTATATCATCAATAATAAAGGCAAGATGGGAGGAGGATGTTGATTATTTAGATTATTATGCAAATGTCTATACACTTAACCTCACATCACTCATTATATTTACTGTCTTATAGAGAGAGAGAGAAATAGGAAATAATGAATACAGGTACTTCATAGACCATAAATGAAAAATCAGGATGCCTTATACATTGATAAATTATGAGCATAAATACCAGTCCATAAAGCATGTATATCCCTTTGGGTCAGGTTCAGCAAGCATATCTATCCTATTGGGTCAAATCTGACCGTCTCAGTTGTGAATAGGCACCTTTGTGTTTAAACAGTCCTGACATGCATGCTATTTTGTTGTTGCTGATGGGCAGAAGACTTACAGATTACATTTTAAATGGTAATTCTTTAATTAGTTATGTGGGATGTCATATGTTCTTTATATTAGAAAGATGGTGAGGTAGATGGATGAAGATAGATAAATACATGGGTAGATCAACAAATGGATAGATAGATAGATACAGGACTGGACTGAGAATCAAAATAGGCCCTGGCATTTTAGGTACACAAGAGGCCCATCAGCCAACATAGAGGCCCAAACAGCCCCCACCAGCCCACTAAACACTGACTTTCTATGGGACCTTATAGCAGCCCCTCTGGCATTTGCCCTAACCCACCAATGGCCAGTCCGGGCCTGGATAGATAGATAGATGATAGATAGATAGATAGATAGATCTTGTTATGTAGCCTACTAGTGCCTAAGAACAGCAAACAAGAAGTAAGTCAAATTCCCAGGACACAGTTTTCAACTCCACCATTTACAGTATGTGTTCTTAAAAAAAGAGAAAATAGTGTTTCATTGGCACATGCTACTTTAACTTTCAAGAAAGCATCCATGGTGGAACAGAACATTACAGTACACTATAGTTGTTCTAAGAGGCACTGCACCAAGTTACAGGATTAATTGATATTCTAAGCACAGTAAATAGGAAACACAAAATAAGCTGCTCTCACTAAAACAAAATCATGTTGCCTTGTAGGCAATTTCTATCAAACATAAATAATGCAAAACAGAAAGGACAATTTCTCCCAATCTTATTGGCTGCATACTGTAATAACGGAATGCTGAACCTTGCTGTCCATTTCCAGTTTTTTAGCTAGAACATTAGAGAAAGAACATGCCAGCAGCACATGCAGAGCAAACTGATAAGTAGGTACAAGATCCTATGGGGGATAGAATTGAAGCCTTCTGTATAAAACATAGTGCACTTTGTATATATATTTTAAGAAAGTACAAATACCTTAAAGCTACATTTGTACTGACTTAGTAAGGAGGTTATGCTTCAAAACTGTACAGTGGGTCAAAGCTGATCCTTTCTGCACCTTACAGCACACACAGGACAATCCCTCTGAACCCCTGGCTTCATGAATATAATTGACAGCACTTTCTTGCATCCTGGAGAGAAATTGTCTACCGCTTCTGAAATGGCACATTTCATTGAGAGAATGGATATTCTATTCAGATGGCAGAGCAACTTACAAACAATCTATACCACTGCAATGATTTGTGTACATTCTCCCCAGTGTTTTGAGTAGGGCTGATCATTACATTCTGATTCAAATTGCATTGTTTTCTGTGCTGTCATGTAGTAATTATTGGTATTAGTTACTAATCAGCCTTTATATTGAGACATTTATATTCTATGTGTACTGTATATTTTTAGTCGGTCCCTAAGCTCAGTAAGTGACAGCAGCACAGAGAATGGTAGTGAATCAGCAGAAAAGAAGATGGGGAGCTACTGGGGCATCTTTGGAGGTACATCCCTTCCCTGCCAAAGGGCTATGGTTGCCTTGGGCTGATACAGAAGCCCAAAACATTATGTACAACTTTCTAACCTACTTCTTTAGTTAAGCTTCAGTTCTCCTTTAACACAATTATATACATAGTGCTATTTGCAACTGGTCTTTTTTTAATAGTTTTTGAATGATTTAGATTTTTATTTGTTCAGCAGCTTTCCAGTTTGTAATTTCAGTAGCTACCTGGGTCCAATATACCCTTAGACTTAGATTGAAAGTTCTGTGGCCCAGGGATCTTCTTCCTATTTTGATACCATTGTAATAGACATCAACCATCAAGTGACTGAAATCAATAGATACACACAGTATGTCGAAATTCCACATTATAAGTTTCAATAGGCACATTGCAGAAAAATACTTGTATGCTGAATAAAAATGCATGTGTGTAATAAAAAAAAAAATCCAGAACCGTTGCCCCATGTGAAAACCCAGCTATGGATCTGGTAGAAAAAATGTAAGCTATTCTTATTCACTGTTTGGGCCTCTGACTCTAACTTCTTCTGCTGCAGTAGCAGCAATAATGTGTAATGCAACCATATAAATAAAACCTGACATATTCAGCATAACTTTACATCTGTGGTTGTCAGATACATTAAACAGAAAAAGAAATAAAGCAATATCTGCCCTTAAAATTTAACTGACTCAGATTTCTGCTGATGTTTAGAATACAATTATTTTTATTTGGAATATATATTTAGAATTCTGTACTAGGTGTAATAGGGGATGAGATCTTACAGATATATTCAATTCCACAAGCCCCTACCTGGTTTATATCCATAATGTTGATAATGGCTGTCAGGACTTCTGCATAAGGTACTTCAAAAAATGAATTGTGCCACTGCAGGTCAATGAGAATCCGTATAATTCATTTGGAATTGATTTGTGAGATGTGAATGCAGAAGTATTAGCCAAAGCTGTAAAAGCTGTGCAAGGGCTACATCCCTGTAGTTTCTCTAGTAAATACGCATACAGCATCTAATGGTGTTTTATATAAATCTATTTTATTTATTATGTAATAATGTAAAATAGAGACAAAATGAGGTGAGAAAGAGGAGAAAGTCAGATAAGGCCCAATTGCACAATGATCATAAACTTGGTTGATCCCATTATGACATTACTGATGACATTAACCACCCTATCTCAAGTTTTGGGGGTAGGCCTAAATTAATTATATTGTGAATGATAATTCAACAAGGCTATGGTACATGGGGTGAATAGCGTGAATTTGAGTGTTTTGCTATCTGCCAACTGAGCTTTAAGTAGAATGTTCATCAAAAGAGATTTCAAATTCATCCTGTGTATTCAAATTTGCCTCTTATAGATTTCCATTGTAAACACACTGGTCCTGACTGGAATTTCAATTCAGTGACTATTTCTGACAGGTAATTGCTCATCTGTTAAGAGCAATCACCATGGAAGACTATGGAGAGGCAAACTGAAACCATTTGCGTCTGGTTTATGTGCTATAGCTCTTATAATTTGAAGCTATAAACTATAACAGTGGTTCCCAACTGCCCTACCTACAGAGAAGTCTTGACTGGGTGCCAGTATAAAGTCCAGTAAAGGTGGGATTTGGGGGAATGTCTATTTTTCAGGAGAAAACATCTGAAATATTAATTAATATTAGTTAACAAAAATTGCCAATTCTTACTATTAACTGATTTGCAAATAAAGTAATATCTACACTGTATCTTTCTCCCCCAGTAGACACCTATCATGTCTATCACCTATCATGAAGCCACTATATATTGGGTAAAACAATTGATTCTAAATTGATACAGATATGGGACCAGTTATCCAGACTCCTCTGCAACCAGGGATTTCTGGATAATGAATCTTTCCATAATTTGGATAAAATGTCAATATTTCACAGTTTTATAATTATATTTACAGTTTTATAAATATATAAACTGTGCAATATTGTCATTTTATCCTTCATAAACTTACACTAGAAATAGACTTTTAAAATAAAATACCTCAACCAAAACTCTTTTGCATTACATATTAGGCCATTAGATGGCGGTACAACATGCAAGCATTTAGATATTCAACAGAAATCCATGAATGGGATTTCTGTTAGAGAATTGTAGCTTGTAGCAGAGCAGTAAGATTTAAGATTTAAAGTGTAATACTGCACCAGATAATGTGTATTGAAATCCCACACAGTAAGGTTCACTGACACTGCTTGATAAGCTGCAAGGTACATTCAGGCTTACCTCCCATAAAAGTAAAAAATAGGCTAGGTTGGGGTCTTATTTTAATTTCTATGGGGAAATCATAGGCAAAAATCATATTTTGGATGTGCTGCTTAGACAAATGGAAAGGGAAAGTGACACCAGCCTCTGCATTATGCAAAGAAAAGGTTTGTAGGTTTGCTGCTAAAGGAATGTTTTTTGCCATTATTAAAAGTTTCACGGTGTTCACTACAAAATCCTAAAAACTGTTCACCCATACACACACAGCAACAAAATTAGGAACATGTTGTTTATTCTGGAACAATCAACTAAGTCCTGCAGCAGTGCCCCTCTGTGTATGTAAAATAAGAGCTTCCACAACAAAGGATTTAAATATTTAATCAGAATATTTTTCTTTAGATTTTGAAAGATGCATGTTTTATGCCTTTAGGGGATATAAAAAGCAGGGAACATTGTCATGGCTCATTTTCCCTGTTAAAGCAAAGCTAAGAGTATAAGTGTAAGTGCATTGCAGGAGACATTACATTACAATGCTCATGAAAATAAAAAATGTGGAGCCATGAATATGTCCCTTTCATTTGGGCATACTTTTATATTCCCACATGGAGTCACCTAATAAAGTGATGGCCCCTAATACTGTGTGACAGCTCCCACCATACTATTAGTACAACATTCTCCCTGCAACACAACTAAATGAAATTGACAATCATGATACTGGCAGTTCACAAAGGAGCTGGAACAGAGAGCAGACAGAGATGGTCTCACCAAGCTGTAGGTATGCAGTTGTTTGCATCTGTTGTTGCAAGGATTTATTGATAAGAAAAGTTGGAAATAATATGTAAAGGAAGTTGAATGATTCACTTTCTTGCAGTGCTGTATATTTGGTGAGTTATTGGGGCAGAAGAGGGGACAGTAATGAATCATACACTTGAAGCATCTAGATACAAATAGAGTCAAATGAATCAGATGAAAGACATACACAAGACACTAAAAAAGGAACTTTAGAAAACCTTTAGATAAATCTAGTGAGCGTGGAGTTCAGGGTAGAACTTACCTACTAAACTATTAATAAAGAAACAGGTCCAGATGACACTGACTAGGTCAATATAATAAAAAGAGAGGGCTCTGTTATAAACCACTTTTTATCTCCGCTGCATTTATTTTATTCCTTTAACTTGGATTTATACTGACTGATCATTTTGCAACTAAATAGTAAAATACGCCCTTTCCTATATGCATTCAATATTTACTTTCTGAGTAATTCAGTTGGGTTCCTGATTTGGCAATCCCAAACCCTTCAGAAAGTAAAAAATTTAAATATTCTTATATGCTCTACTTTCAGTTGCAGATTTTGTTTCCATTAACCACATCAGAGAAGTAATATGACATTTGTTTTTGTATTCAGGGCCGGTCCCTCCAATGTATAAATAACTTTGTCAGGATAAAATACAGTTACTTCTCTTGAAAATAATTTTATAGAAATGAGAAAAGCAAGGACCAAAGACCTTACCTGGTGGAGGATGCAGGCTCAGTTGTTTGCCTCTGTATCCTTGTTCGGCGCATGAGGTGTTCTTTCATGGACATCTGGACTTCAGCTGGTATATCTGGTGATGTATGACTGATTTTAACTGCTGCTTCCAGAAATCCCAGGTTGCTGGCATCTTTCAGCTTGTCCGCCATGGCTTCTTTATCACAGTTGATTCCAGTTACAGAAGAGGTGTTCTGTGTTGCAGCAGGGTTAAAAGGCACTGCCTTGTTTCTCCAGGGCACCCACCACAGCTTCCAAAAGAGAAAGAGAAAAACTGCCACCAGGGCCAGGCCACACACAATAACTATCACTGCAAGGAGGCTGACGGACAAGTCTACAGAAAAGCAGGAAGTCACATTGACAAAAAAGAGATGGGGAAAGACATGGGACAACATCAGGCACAGTAGAGAGAGAGATAGAGGGAAAGGGGGAGAAAAGAATGGCTGTGAGAAAAGAGTCAAGGTTTGAAGAAAAAAAAAAAAGATGGCAAACCTAGCATTCAATGTTTATCTGATTGCATTGTATCAAAACCATAAAAAAATTTAAAAAGTGTTAAAGCAAAGTCTATCATGATTATGGTATGAGTATGAAATATTTGGGGCTGTCTGCTTCTTTTTAAAAATATGCACTTTTCAGGATAAGTAAGGGCCTCCTGAAAAAAAGGCAATTTTGGAGCAATTTAAAAAAAAAATAAGTACTTGAAATGTATTAAAAACATTTTTCTGTAATTCTGTCATATGTATTTTACCTTCTAATGGTGAAAGTGAGCAATATAGCAGCTCCCATTTATAATCACAGTATAATTACAATGTTTTATGGACTCAATTAACTATGCCTTTTTGTTCATAGAAGTTACTTTAAATACAAATTGCAAGCTATACAGTAGCCCAAGGGTGCCCAAAAGGTAGATTGGGGATCAGTAGATTTCAAAACACTGTCAACAAACAGCTTGTCTAAATTAATCTCCTGTTTCATTCAGATATTTATTATGTTAAGCAGAGCCGGGCCAAGCCGACTATGCGCCTTAGGTAACCTGGCCAGTCTTGACGCCGGATGAGTGCTTGCATTGGGGCTCGCGCTTGCATACATGGAACACCTGTGTGAGCTAGTGCTGGCAGTCACGCATGCGCAACAGTGGCGTAACTAGATCCCTAAGGGCCCTGGTACATAAATTTACAACTGGGCCCCCCCTACTCCCGCCCCACAACGGCCCCCACGTACATTGGGCTGGAACACAGCATTGCTGACCTAATGTCATAGAAGCAGTTAAACTGTTACAGTAAAGCTAACATTAATATGATCAATATGGTTGCTCATCACATACAGATATACCAATTCAGAATAATAGTTCATGCATGTTATCAATTATTTTAGTCCACAGCAATATTACTCCTATGAAAAGAATGCAGCTTTGGACAGTAAATAGTGGCACCCGTGGATGGCACAATGATATTTATGCCTATAATATGTATGAATAATGTTCCTCTTCTGGCTGCACTATATACACATATACACACATAGATATATATGAATAATGCTGCTGGTTTATAGCGACAGAGAAAAAAATCAATCTGATTTAGACAGCTAGTCTTTTAGTACAGGTATGGGATCTGAAACCTGTTATCCAGAAAGCTCTGAATTACAGAAAGGTTATCTCCCATGGACTCCATTATAATCAGATAATCCAACTTTTTAAAAATGATTTCCCTTTTCTGTGTAATAATAAAAGAGTAGCTTGTACTTGATCCGAAATAAGATATAATTAATTCGTATTGGAAGCAAAACCAGACTATTAGCTTCATTTCATGTTTATAAGATTTTTTAGTAGACCTTAGGTATGAAGATCCAAATTATAGAAAGATCAATTAACCAGAAACCCATCAGGTCTTGAGCATTCTGGATAACATGTCCCATACCTGTTCTCAAAGGATCTAAGCATGAGAGTCTGAAATACATTTCTTACTGTGTTAATGACAAGGGTTAATCAGTGCAGCATTAAAGGGGTCATTCACCTTTACATTAAAGATAATATGGTGCAGAGAGGCATATTCTGAGAAACTTTGAAATTTAGCTTTTTATTCACCAGCTCTCCAGTTTGCAATTTCAGCAGTCAGGTTGCTAGGGTCCAAATTACCCTAGCAACTACAAACTGATTTGAATGAAATACTGGGATATGAGTTGAAGAGAGCCTAAATAAAAAAAGTAGTATCAAACACAGATGTTACGGTGACAATTCTACGTATAAATACCCCAGAACTCAGAGCAAGATG
>CM044434.1:45387572-45412985 GCA_024363595.1 Xenopus borealis | reverse complement strand
TTCAGGGACGCGGGCCCCATCCGGGGTGCAGAGGCACGGACCCTGGTACAGCCGCACCCTCTGCACTCCCGGTAGTTCCGCCACTGATGCGCAAGATGCAAAAAGATAAACATGTAGGGGTAAATTTATCAAAGAGTGAAGGTCCGCCACTAGAGGGAAATTCCGCCGCTCTCCATTCATTTCCATTGGATTTTGAAAGGCCTATTCATCAATGGGTGAAGTGAAAGTTCAGCCTTTGATAAATACACCTTTAAAAATCCCATAGAAATTAATGGAGAGCGGGGAAATTTCCCTCTAGTGGCAGAACTTCACTCTTAACTTCACTCTTTGATAAATATACCCCGTAGTGTGCCCAGTTGGGGAGAGAGAGGGGACCAGACATGGCACGGCGACAGAGCAGGTACTTGCCTGGCACCCCCCAGCTTTGCTCCCTAGGCACGTGCCTCCTCCGGCCCTGATATGAAGGTTACATAAGAAATAGCTGTATTTAAACTATTAAAGTAATATTTAAGTAATATTTTCCATGGAACAGAATTATAATATTTTATGGATGTAGAAGATCATAATGGGACAAATTCACTAAGGGGCAGCTTTATCAAGGGTCGAAGTGAAAATTAAAATTTCGAGTTATTTTTGTGTACTAGCAAATTCCGAATTTGCTAAAAATTTGAAAATTTGAATTTCAAAATTTATCATGTACTGTCAATTCAAATTCGAGGTATAGTTTTCTTTTAAGATTGGATAAAGCAATTAATACATTTCTAAGATTAAATGTGTGGAGGAGCAGATGTGTATTTAGTAGGGTCTATTTATCAATAGTTGTTGAAAGGGTTGGGTCACTTTTAAGTTAACTTTAATTATGTCATAGAATGGCCAAATCTAAGTGAATTTTTCAATTGGTCTTCATTATATGTTTTTTAATAGTTATTGAATTATTTGCATTCTTCTTTTGACTCTTTCCAGCTTTCAAATGGGGTTCACTGACCCCATCTAAACAGCCAATGCTCTGTAAGGCTACACATTTATTATTATTGTTACTTTGTATTACTCATCTTTCAATTAAGGCCCTCGCCTATTCCATATTCCAGTCTTTTATTTAAATCGGTGCATGTTTACTAGGGTAATTTGAACCCTAGCAACTATATTGCTGAAATTGCAAACTGGAGAGTTGTTTTATGAAAAGCTATATAATTAAAGGAAAACTATACCCCCCCAAACAATGTAGGTATCTATGACAAGATATTGTATAAAACAACTCATATTTAAAACCCTGCTTCATGTAAATAAACCATTTTCATAATAATATACTTTTTTAGTAGCATGTGCCATTGGGTAATCATAAATAGAAAATTGCCATTTTAAAAAATAAGGACAGCCTCCTGGGATCCTAGGTATGTTTGTGTGCAACGGTGCACACAAACATACCAAACAAACATACCAAACAAACTATAAAGTTAGGTCACACGAGCCAATTAACAGACAGAGTTGTGTCTTTTGCTTCCATACCTCTTCCTGTTACAGTTAGAGTTGAAATATATCTGGTTAGGTGATCTCTGAGGCAGTACACAGACCATCATGAAATGGGGGTTCATGGCAAGAGATGTAAAAGGGCAATATTTATTTAAATATATATACCAGTTTGGTAAGATTCTTTGATATGTCACTTAATTTGATATAAACTATCTGTTGCTCAAGTATTCATTTTTGGGGTATAGTTTTCCTTTAATAACCACAAATAATAGAAAATGAAAACCAATAGGAAACTGTCTTGAAATATCACTCTCTACATGATAGCTTAAAGATGAACAACCACTTTAAGTATTACTTTGGTCGGGTTTATGAACTTTAACCTCATAATTTATTTTTTTCAGGGGATCCTGTGGCATTTTCAGTTCACAAAAAGTTGTATATTTCCACCTAGATGTGTTATAGACTTGTATAAATCTATTTATAGAACTCTTTACCAACAAACAGTAGTAGACAGGCTTCCCTATTTGTTTTACGAGACTTAAAAGGAACACAATGCCTTAAATATGCTTAATATAATATATTACCTGAAATTACTTGGGCTAATATATAAATAATTCATCCTCATAGCAACATATGCAGCCTTTATGCATGGCCTCTTAATTAACAGCCTTTTGCAATCTACAGAAAAGAATAGCGTAACATCTCATGTATCTCAGATTTGTAGAACACAGCTGGCCCTGACTTAACCTAATGCAATAACAAATGTACCCTGGGGCATGTTGGCATACAGAAGTGAACTCTGGTTATATTATAACATTCACTAGATTATGCCTATACTTTTCTTTAGCTGCTGGAGACTATAAAACAAAGATAACTTCAGTATTAAACTTACTATTGGTAAATTAACTTTTTTTTAATATGAGAACAACCTTTCTCTAATTATTTCATTTGCCTCTTGAGTTCCTCCCCCTTCAAAGCCATATTTTGTTACATTCAATGTGTATGAGTTGATATCATATGCCGGAGATGACCTTCAGAGTTCATCTTCTAAATCTGCATAATTTGAAAACTTTCAAGGAAACCCATCTTTTATAGACTATTATCATTACAAATTAGCATTTGAAAGGAAAGTTGTATTATGTAACAAGTTAGCAAACCAATGTCAGTCCTGGATTACAGATTGCTCACATAAGACTCCATTTTCCCTGCACTGAACAATAATCTCAAAGGGATACTGTCATGGGAAATTTTTTTTTTTCAAAATGCATAGGTTAATAGTGTTGTTACAGTAGTATTTTGCATGAAATCCTTTCTTTTTTTTAAAGAACAAACAGTTTTTTTTTTATTTCATTTTGAAATCTGACATGGGGCTAGACATATTGTCAATTTCCCAGCTGCCCCAAGTCATGTGACTTGTGCTCTGATAAAATTCAATCACTCTTTACTGCTGTACTGCAAGTTTGAGTGATATAACCCCTTCCCTTCCTCCCCCCCAGCAGCCTAACAACAGATCAATGGGAAGGTAACAAGATAGCAGCTGCCTAACACAAGATAACAGCTGCCTGGTAGATCTAAGAACAGCACTCAATAGTAAAAACCCATGTCCCACTGTGTTCCATCCAGTTACATTGAGAACGAAAAACAACAGTCTGCCAGAAAGTAGTTCCCTGCTAAAGTGCTGGCATAAATCACATGACCAGGGGCAGCTGGAAAATTGACAAAATGTCTAGCCCCATGTCAGATTTCAAAACTGAATATAAAAAAATCTATTTGCTCTTTTGAGAATTGGATTTCAGTGCTTGACCACCAAACTACTTTTATGGAGTCTATGAAGTCAATGAAGAATTTAAAATTTCATATAAAAAACCTACATTTTTAGTAGGCTTTTTTGTATGTCCAGATTTCTGTCAATATTTTGTCATTTTACATTCATTTCCTTCCTGAAAGCTGCTAACAATTTGTATTCACTGCTTCACTTTCTTAGCACTTCATATTGACTAATCGTGATTCATAGAATAAAGACCCTTCTCATCATGTGCGCTAATAATGTGTCAGATATATACTGCCTACTGAAATCCTCTGACTCATACAATTATAAGTTAATATAGTATACTTGAAGGCAAAGAAAAAGGTTATAAGTGAAAGTTGCTAAGAAAAAGGGCCAAAAAACCAAGAGGCATACACTTTGAACAACTGCATGCTCTCACACCATTGTTTTCTGCAATAATGTACAATGCTTTAATCTGATGGCACAGAGGCAGTGTCAGACTGAGATACCAGGGGCCCACCCAAAAACCTTAGACCAAGGGCTCCCACTGAGTCCTATTATTTTTCCTCTCCTAACTAACCCTCTATTCTACTAGTCTCTTTTTTGCATTCTATGATCTTTTATTCCATCTATTTAACCTCTTTCTTCTCATAGAAATAGGGAATCTCCATGAAATAGGCCAAGTGTTTAGCAGCATGAGGGCCCACTGACACCTGGGCCCACCTGGAGTTTTCCTGGTATTCTGGTGGGCCTGTCAGACAATGCACGTTGGATGCTTTATAGCTGGCTAAACTGAGCTTATAACTGTCTCTATAACTATCCATCAGCTTATTTGGAAATGCTCAAAAGTTACAGCATCTGTATGTCAGTTTGAAAAACACCAGTATTGGTGCTTCCATCACAGTACCAGTTTGTAAGTACTGTAGGTTCTACAGAATCCATTTGTTTGGGTAGAAGTTCACTTATTGCCCGGAAAGGAATGGAAGGAATGGAAATGACATGTTTTATATGACACTGGACAATGGTTTGTCATCAGATATAGTGCCCATAGTGAGAGACACAGTTGTAAATGCTGGAAATAAAATGTGATCAAAATAGTAAAATATAACTGGATATGCCAAAACAAAATGATTGTGTAGAAAAATTTTGATCAGGGTGGAGAAACTGTCATCCAATTTACCAGCGGGAGGAAATAAGTAATGGTTGAATGAGCAATGCAGTGAAAATGTGTTTTATGGTTTATAGGCAACATTAAAGATGAGTGTTAAGTTCCTGTTCTCTTATGCTCCTGTCAGCTGCTGAATGAAGAGCTTCCTTGCTGTTATTTCCACAATAAAGATTTCATTGTAACAGTTCCTGGTTTCTATTAAGTATTGATGTACCATAATACACTCCTTGTTGGTAACATGCTTTCTACTGTCTTGCTGACAGAGAAGGAGTAAAGGCCCCCATACACAGGCTGATAAAAGCTGCTGACAGACCAAATCAGAAGCTTATTGACCTGTGGGGCCATCCGAAGGGCTTCCCCAATCGATATCTTGCCATTCTCAGATCAGATCTCGATTGGGCAGGTTAAAAAATCCCGTCAGATCACTGCTGCATCTGTGCGTTGATGCAGTCCCACAATCTGACTGCCCGTATCTCCTCCATTCTGATCCAATCATTGGGCCCTAGGGCAATGTGGGCATATTGGGGAGAGATCCACTGGTTTGGTGACTTCGCCAAATGAGCGGCTCTCCATGTGTATGTCCAACTTTAGATATTGTGGTAGAGTGACCAAGGAAATGGTTAAAATGATGTGGGTTTTCCTTTGATTTCTCCCCAGTAGGAGAGGTAGGCACCAGGGTGTTAATAAGCAGAGAATATGTTCTCTGTTTAAAGGCTTTGGTGGCCAGGTCCTGGAAACTGGAGTATTCTGGAAAGAACAGGCAAGCCAGGTGCTCCAATCCAGTAGTCCAGTCCACAGATTCATGCTAACTTTCCACAGGAAGGCTCTCCTGTGGAAAGGTACAGGCCCAGACTGGGGGTTTGGGCAAATGCCCGATTGGACCACTTACTTTTAAATGTAAATGGACTTCTAAGCTAAAAAATGCAAATTAGGTCTGTATTTAATATGTAAATGAGCCAGGGGCGAATCTACCCAGTTTCGCTTCGCCGAAAAATTAGCAAATTTCCCAGCGAAATTCGAAAAACGACGCGTGACTCGTTTTTTCGCGAATTTTCGCTGGCGTTTCGCGATTCGCGGGAATTCGCCCCTGGCGAATAAATTCGCCCATTACTACCAATCACTTTAGAAATGTAAATAATAGCCAGCCACAGCTAAGCCGATGCCTGCATTTGTTAATACTCATGCCAATACTGGCATATGGGAGGAACCAGGAATTCTGACCAACTTCAGTTAGTAATTAGAGTTGCTTGCTATATACCCAATCCCTTCTGCTTATGATAGGTATGTTGGCAACAGGAGGATCCATGCTCAGAACAGTCACTTCAGCCTGTATATGGAATACTGTGATTTGTAGCATTAATTGCATGAGACAGTCTAGTCTCTTCAAGTATGACACACTTTGGCCCTGTGATACACATGGTAATGAAGTCCTCTTATCTGCCAGGGTGCATAGTCTAGCTGGGGGCACGCAAAGGAAAATCTAGGATATAATGTAAATATAGGGCCACTAATCCATCAGATAGAACAGCTGTGATAGAAACAAGGGGGAGATATAATAAGAATATTGCTGGGGATTATATGGTAATGGACACTTAAAATATCTAATTATTAAAACTAGTTCTAGTTAACCTTGGGGTTGTAAATGTATCATGCTTTGCATGTGCGGTAATACATGGGCTTTGATGCTATTGCCAGGGCTGCTTTTTCATCCCAGTCCAGCCCTGGAAAGTTATTTAGTTCTGGTGAAGCTGTTAGGGAGCTTTCTAAGAGCAGAACACAGAGTAGGAAGGACCTGTCTGTGTGAGGAACTCCCAGAGAGGCTGGGGGTTCCATTGGCTACTGCAAGGTGCATAGAGAGAGAGACGAGAGGGTCTGTGTGACTGAGGAAAGCCAGGAGGCTGAGCAATCCCGACAGGAGAATTGTACAGTACAGAGTACAGGGGTGACCCCAATACAAATAGGGTTGCCAACTTTAAAAAAAAAATAAAAAATACAGGCTAGTGCTGGGAAGGGGGTGGGGAGTGACATAACGGGGTGGAGTCATGCCAATGACACACAAAAGGGGTGTGGCTGTGATGCTTAAGGGGGTGGAGCCACCACAGCATCAGGGAACACATAAGTTTAAAGTGAAGGGCCGAGGGCTTTTTGTAAGGGTATTACAAATTACCGGCAACTACATTGCAGGTAAATTTGTAATACCGGCCCTGGCCCTTGCAGGTAAAATACCGGCTGGGTGGCAACCCTAAATACAAATGTTTTCTTACTGGTAGTCCATGAGGGGCCCAGTTTAGTAAGGGAACTCTTCACGTGTGAAGGTAGTGCCCAGTGGGCAGGATTTATTCTTGTGAGCTGTTTTGTATCCTGAAATGGTCACCCGTGTGCGTGTAAATAAACTGCCTCAACATGAAGAAAGTGTCTGTCGTGGATCCCGAAGCTTACAATATGCTCTGCTAAATCCTAATGTAGTTTTATTTATTATTTTCCTTCTGCTTATTTGAACTCTCAGGGGTGGATCTATCAGATTTGGCACCCTAGGAACCAGATTCCCCATTGCTTCTGCATCCCCCTCCCCCAATAATGAGAAGACCTCACTTGCCTTTGATACTCCCTACATGCTGCCAGGCAATCTTCTGTCTGTGCTATACGGACCTACTTCCAACCTCTCTGGAAGACCCTTTCATTTTTCATGATATCATAATGAAGGAGTTGATTGAATTATCCTAGAAGCCAAAGGGGGTGGATAAATGATCCATGTAAATCAGAAGCATGACTTCCTTTTAGTCTGATTAATTACAGTTATGTCTGCTGTGTAAAACACAATACGTATGTGTTTATTTTTAGCAGCCCATCTTATGTCATAAAGAGGGTATTTTTGCCTAAGGGTTATACATGCACTCCTGTGCAGAATTTGTAGTGAAGCATGAATGAAGTAATGAAACAATTAGCCTCTTTTTGGAGCTTGTTTATATTTAGATATTTTGGGGTCATGTGCAGTTACAAGACAAGAAAGAATAAGGACCAGATTTCATCTTCTATGCCTGTCACACTCAGTCATTATAAATTCCTTCATCATGTATAAATGCTGCTTATTAGCTAATGAATGGGCAAGGACCTTTGTACTGTAAATGATTTTGGTTGTTTGGTTGGTTGATGAATGAATAAAGAAATTAGTGATATTTCACTGTGGTTGGTCAGCCTCCATTAAGAAAGCAAACGGCACTCTGTGTGAGGCTAATAATGAGGTCCAAACACAATACACATACAATTAGTATATGCATTTATGTAAAGTAATACCTGTCCTATAACACCCACAATATACATGATTTGGTGCTACATAAATAATTATTTACATTTTAGGACATTAATATGGAACAATCTGCATATTTTTCCACTAGGACCAATCCAAAATGTTCCAGTTTTTGAAACAAAACCTACAGTGATAGTTATGGCATTTTCCCTTTCAAAAGCCTGCTAATCCCACTGGCTTTGTTAGTGAAACACATCTGTTGCTGCCCTTTTTATTTGAATTGAGGTCATGTTTGGGAACACATTCAGTATGTGCAATCCATTCTACTTTTTATTTTGTAGCCTGAAAAATTTAGACCCTTGTAAGGTCTGTGACAATAAAAAATGCCCTTTTACTATGAGATGAAATGATGTTCTTTGAGGGACTAGAGATGCTTTTTGATTTTGACAGATCAAGCAATACATCAGCTAGCATGCTAAACAAGAGGATCACATTAAATTGTAATTTCCAGGACGATGTAGATAAATTTATTCTAAGTCACAAATGGAATGATTCATGGGGAGGGGTATAAACAGGGGTTTAAGTAGTGCAAACGAATAATGTATGCCCTATTATTATTATAAGGTGCTGTGAGGTGTTGACACTTTAGAAATATTTCTTAATAATTTATGATAAAAGCCATTAAAGAGGGTTTGTCAAAAGCAGCTTCAGTCTAAAACCCGTGCTTTGCGTGATATTCTTGCGTCCCTTGCCAAGCCCTGCAATTAGCCATGATATCAGCATAGCACAGTAAACATATTCACAAGGGATTGATGTTATTAAAATGCAGCTAAGAGAACCTAGAAATTGGAAGAAGTGGAGTGCATTAGAATTCAGCTCGCTAAACAGAAGGAACACTCTGATAAATCTGGTTATTTACTGACTGTAACCTCTGTGCATTCAATAAGCGTGAGGAGCACGAGGTTACTTTGCAAGCTTTCCCTCGGCAAGACAAACATCCCACCGCCTCTCTTTGTATTAGCTGTGCACATGCAATGAAAAAGCAATAATTCATTGCAGAGAGATGCCATTTCGTTGAAAGACTGATGTTATCCCTGCAAGGCTGCACAGAAAGAGAAGAAGCGGGGATCTGCCATTTAAGTCAAATGCTGTTTCTTGCTTTCCCATCACTTAATCCCTGTGAATGGTGGAAGACATCTGTATTATTAAAACAGGAAATCCTGCTATGATAAGCAGAAATTCAATCAAAAGAAAAGGCCAGCTTTGAGTACCTGTGAGGGAAATCTGTGGATCACTTTATGAATCTCTCCCTAATGTCGCTAACTTGGCTTTTTAATTTGGAATACTTATACCCCTTCTGACTGCCTCACTGTCTGCCATATATAAAACTTTTTATTGAATAATGGCTCTACCAATCTTAAACAGATTAAAGGGGTGGTTCACCTTTGAGTTAACTTTTAGTATAATGTAGAGAGGGATATTCTGAGACAATTTGCAATTGGTTTTCATTTTTTATTGTTTGTGGTTTTATAGTTATTTAGCTTTTAATTCAACAGCTCTCTAGTTTGCAGTGTCAGCAATTTGGTTTCTAGGGTACAAATTACCCTAGCAACCCTGCATTGATTTGAATAAGAGACTGGAATATGAATAGGAGATGGGCTGAATAGAATGATAAGTAATAAAAACTGGCAATAACAATTCATTTGTAGCCTTACAAAGCATTTGTTTTTAGATGGTGTCAGTGACCCCCATTTGAAAGCTGCAAAGAAACAGAAGAAAATTGCAAATCATTAAAAAAACTATGACAAATAAATAATGAAGACCAATTGTAAAGTTTCTTAGAATTGGCCATTCTACAATATACTAAAAGTTAACTTGAAGGTGAACCACCCCTTTAAGCAGGAAATAGCTTTGCTGATGAGACAATAAGTAACATGTAGATGTCAAGTTGAAGTGGATTTGTAACCCAGAGATTTGATACCCATGCAACTTGTATATACCAGTTATATTCCCCTTTTTAGCACTTAATATTTGCGTAAGCAAAGACTAGGCTTTAACAGCCATGTGCTGCTCTAAAAGGGAGCTGACCTAATCACAGAGATGGTTTATGTGTAAGCAAGTAATAAGAACTAGTGTTCTTTAAAATGATACTTCATATACTGTACAGTCATTTTTCCATGTTGAGAGTACAGAAAAATCTTGAGACCACCACTACTGTAGATAATAAGGGCTTATAACATTATAGGTGATCTATGGGGTTAGTTAGGGAAGCTTTTGGCTGAAAGTAAAGCCCTGGACCTATAAATGCAGGGGCTGCATAACAAGGGATCCAAATGACCAGCAGCAAAATTACACTGGATTTTGTTTACAGAATCAGATATAGTTGTGATTGAATGAAAAGGAATGAGTTAAGGCAGGGGAAAGCTGGGTGAGGTGCAGAGAAATAGAGGGAAGCAATTTTAGAGGACAAAGCAGCTCACTTCCTAATCTTCTGGGCAAGTAGAAATATCCTGCCCACCCTCCCCTATTTTTGTGAAAATGACAGGAGTTTTTCTTCTTTATGATCTCATATTATCTATATTATCTATTAACTGAATGTTTTCCTGCATGCACTGTTATATTGTGGCTTTGGCATGGTTAAACAGTATAAAGGTGAGAGTCTGCATGGTATTATTCGTGTTAAATGAATGTCAATGATTGATCCATGGAATGTTTCCGACCACCATTGGGGGTCAGGCAGACATTTTTCCATTCTCGAGGCATATTTGGCACTGGCTTCAGGCTGTTTTTTTGCCTTTTGGATTAAAACAGTGTATTTATGATCATGTATTTTAAGTTTTATTTGTCAAATCACTGCCAGAGTACTGCACAGGTAAATTTAGAAGAAGGAGATTCTCTCCTGTGACTGCCCGGTGGGTTGATTGATACAGACAATACTACTGCTTGTGCTTGGGGGCAGCCTGCTTGGCAAAAGGTATTCCAAGAGAGCTGTTTCCAGAAAGAGTAAGACTTCTGGCAAAACAAAGTATTGTGTTGGTAATATATGCCATAATGAAAATGTATGTAATTGAAATGCTGAGAACATGTGTTAAGGTAATTAAACTGTAGTTAAACCCTTCCTTTGATGATTTGCTTATCTGCCGAAACTGATATGACGAAGGTAACAAAAAAAATTGTGCTTGATGACCAAAATGATATGCAGTAGATAAACAAAAACTTAATTACAGATGCAACAGACCACTGGCTTACCACTACATTATGCAGTTTTTTCTAGACTCCACATCCCAGAATACAACAAAATATTAATATCAGTGTGTGCCGCAAGCAATTCGATAAGCATTCAACTATCGAATGCTTATCGAATAGTTCTAGGCTTTTTGCTCGATATTCGATTTCTCAATTAAATTGTACGATTGAATACCGATCGTTTGATTTCACAAACAATCATAAAAATTGTACAATTCGAACGATCCAGTACAAATGGTATTCGAGCAGGTCTTTGCAAAAGAAGCCTATGGAGGGGTTCCCATAGGCTTCGATTGGTATTCGATAGGTTCAATCTGGCGAAGTAGGCATTCGAAGAAATTTAAAAATTTAAAATCCTTCGATCATCGAATGGTCGAATGATCGAATATTCGATCATTCGATCTTTTCGATAATTCGAATATTCAGTATTCGATGATCGAAGTGGCCAAATTTGCATATTAGAATATCATAAAAAATCATATGATCGGTATTCGAGCGAATTCGATCGAACTTCAATCTCTTCACACGAATGTTGTAAATCTGCCCCATAATGTATAGTTTCTAGCACAGATGCTATACTAAGCGCTGTATCCACTCTTGTTACGGTATGTCTGATTTAAATATAAAATTGAGAATGTAAAATATGTCTGTTAGATAAAAGCAATAGGATTGACATCCTGGAAAGTCATGGAAAAGCAGAATTCTTATGGCAGGCAACACTGTCGGTGCCCACATTTATAATGCAATACTGAGAATTTTGGGGAAATGCAGCCTTTTGGGTATAAAACATGTATACTTCCATCCAAAAACTACACTTTGCACCATGTCCCCCTTTCATAAATGAGGCATATTATGTTTAAACTGTCAGGAAATTACCATGGAGATTAATGGCTGGAAATGATGCAGCATGTGTTCCCATTAAAGTATCACCACTAGTAGGGATGAGCAAAAAATTTTTGCTGCAACAATGCTCATAGACTAATGTAAAGTAAAAAATAGTTTCATGGTTTGAAAAGATGTTGCATTTGATTATTTTTTGCCATTTTACCAAATTTTCTGGGTCAGATTTACCCATCTTTAAATTCAGTAGGGATTATTTATGCATGAGCACACTTCATGCAAAGTGCAAAAAAACAGGCTGCAATCGACCAATTTTTGCTATTTTCTACAGATCCTTGACTAGAGCACTATCTTGGAAGGCCACAAGCCTGTAGCTGGAGACATGAACAAATATATTATGGACTACAAGTTTGGGAGCTGAGATTTCTATTGCAGGGCAGCATAGCCTGCTTGTATCTTCTTAAATTTACATTTGTTTAAAGTTGTATTTAAATACAATTAATTAAGAAAGGAAGCCTATACAATCAAACAGTAAATAGTCCTAAATATATTTTAGTGAATTTGCACTATATCTCATTCCCATGTCTATCATTCTATCTTCACTTTTGTAAACAATGATAATTTAAAGGTAAAGGCTTATTAACTTGTTTCACTATTCTGGTTAATTCCAAATGTCACCATACGCCATATGAACCTCATCACACAATCCCGTGTCACAGGATGTACACAAAATTATTTAGGGAGGTTAAAAAATAAATATAATATTTATATATGTAAAATAGCATGACTGTAAAACTTCTCTGTGCAAAAAAAAACAAAACCATGTAGTACCTTAGCAACGGCACAATTTCTTCTTGTTAACCGTCATTTATATAGTCTGAACAAATTATGCAAGGTTCTGTGAAGTCATATCACCCCTTTGAGTAAATGAGGGGACCCAGAGGAGGCTCATGCAGACAAGAGAACAACTCTCAGACTCCAAGCAAACAGAGCCCTGATTGAAAGGCCTCAGCTCTGCAAAGCCGCCTTGCCAAACACTGAACTTGGTTTAAGTCAATCTTTCTTTATTTTCAGCCTTAATATTACTTGCAGAAGTTGCAGGCTGTGATTTTTAAACAACTGTGGCATCCAGCAGTCAATCGTGCAAAGAGAACCTTGGGGATCTTGTTGTTTACACACAGTATTTGGCAATACGCTGCATAGGGAAGGTGACTGCGGCAATGTCACACAAATAGACCTGTTCTCTCCCTTAGCACAGGTTGGAAATCACTTCTTTAAATGATCAGATAGGGATAATGCCAAGGTAGCAAGCCTCAAAAATAAAAGAAAGTTATTTACTTTTTTATTTTAATAGAATGCCGCCTATGCATTGAATATATTCCCTCTCTGATGTATGGTCTATTCAGAGAGTTTGATGGATCACCCTGTAGTAAGCGCAGTGCTAGATAATTCCAAGCTTCATTGACTGGTACATTCTGTTATCTGCTTAAATGTCACCCGCTACACCTGCAACTTACCACACGATATTTGTATCTAGATTGCTGATAAATCAAACGAGCAGAGTAGGGCTCATAACAATTTGTTAC
This sequence comes from Xenopus borealis, assembly GCA_024363595.1. Lineage (NCBI taxonomy): Eukaryota > Metazoa > Chordata > Amphibia > Anura > Pipidae > Xenopus > Xenopus borealis. The sequence continues at coordinate 45,399,660 of CM044434.1, read as the reverse complement.
CTTTTGTTACCCAGATTTTATCAGCAGTAAATAAAAACATGAAGAAGTTGGCAGCAGATGGCATGGAAATGAAGATAATGCAATGAGACTAAATCAAGCAGGGCACACTTTATCCAGTGGCAGAGACCTATATCCCATTCAGCTGCACTGATTAACAAAGAAGTTACAATGCTGCACATCTGCTCTTCAATATCATTTAGCAGAGAATAGGGATGATCTATTGCCTTAACCTCTTGTTGTCAGAATAGATAAAAAAAGTAGCAGGAGCTATCTAAGATTATAGGATGGTAAGTAGTAATAAAACACAGAGGCAATAAGGTCCAGTGGGTAGTGCTCAGTACTGTGGAACAAGTATCCAAACTAACCGAAGCCGAACATTCAAAACTCATGATCATGTTGAATTTAAATAAAAGATAATTTATAAATAACTTGGGTTGTACATTTCTTTGTAATCTAGCAGTTCTTAATAAGGGCACAATAACTAACAATAAGTAACAAGTAACAATTTCACTTGGTAACAATTGGAAAATCTCAGTGCAGGTATGGAATCCAATATCCGGAAACCCATTATCCAGAAGCTCCAAGTTACAGAAAGACTGTCTTCAACAGACACAATTTTAACCAAATAATCCAAATGTTTAAAAATGAATTCCTTTTTTTCTGTATTAATAAAACAGTACCTTGTACTTGATCCAACCTAACATATAATGAATCCTTATTGGAAGCAAAACCAGTATATTGGGTTTATTTAAAGTTTAGATGTTTTTCTAGTAGATTTAAAGTATGAAGATCCAAATAACAGAAATATCTGGAAAACCTCAGGTCCCGCGCATTCTGGATAACAGGCCATACCTGTATTTTAAATGGCTAAAAATCAACATCATATAAAGGCATGGGATCCCTTATCTAGAAACGCACTATACAGAAAGATTAGAATTACAGGTAGGCCATGACCATAGAGTTACTTTTAAGCAAAAAATTATATTTATAAATAAATTAATCTACTTGATTGTAACCAAGTGCATGAATTTGTATTGGTGGCAAGACATTCCTATTAAGGTTCATTTAATGTTTAAATGATTTTTTGCAGACCTAAGTTATGGTAAACCTAATTATGGAAAGATCACTTATCTAGAAAACCCCAGGTCACAAGCATTCTGGATAAAAGATCCTATATCTATATAGCATTTTTACTTACATTTTTTAAGATTTAGGGTGGTGACACATGCTTCGATTCGGGGAGATTAGTCGCCCAGCAACAAATCTCCTCCTCTTCCTTTTCTTGAAGGTGTCCGAAGTTGCCGCATGAGGAAACTTTGGGTGAATCTCCCCTGAATCACCAGGTGTAACACCACCCTTATGTACCCCATACACAGGGCGATAAAAGCTGCCGACAGATCGGGTCAGCAGCTTATTGGATGTGTGTGGGGCCATCTGATGGGCTTCCCCAGTCGATATCTGGCCCAAAAGTCGGCCAGATCTCGATTGTGCAGGCAGTGTCGGACTGGGACATCAGGGCCCACCAAAAAACCTTATACTTGGGGCCCAACAAAAGATTTTAGACCAGGGGCCCACTCTCATTACTATTATTCTTCCTCTACTCATTAAACCTCTATTCTTCTTGCTCTACTCATTCAACCTCAGTTCTTCTAGTGTATTTTCTTAACATACTATAATGTATTATTACATCTATTTAGCCTCTAGAAATAGCAGCATGAGGGCCCACTGACACCTGGGCCCACCGGGACTTTTCCTGGTATCCTGGTGGGCCAGTCCGACACTGTGTGCAGGTTAAAAAATCCCAGCAGATCGCAGCTGCATCCGTGCTTGTATTCGGTTCTGCGATCCGACCGCCTGTTTCGGATGCATTATGATCCAATCGTATGGCCACCTTTAGTTTTCCTTTAAGGGTAAATACATTTAGGGCATTTTCATTTCCTGATGTACTGGTCCTTTAACTGCTGCTCTTGTTCTTACTCAGCATTACCACTAACTGTATCTTAGAGCAGAGGGTGGGGAGATTATTTGCCTCTTGCACTATGATTATCACAGTGATAATCTGCCCTGTTTACAGTTCTGGAGACACTGATGTGACAACAAGGATTTATTGTTATCTAGAGCACAAGATCGATGTAATTAATTGTGGTACAGATTCAAGAAGGGGTCTGTGTTCAGGCACAATGTAAGAGGAAAACACAACTGGGGCCACAAGGGAACTGATTAAACTACTGCTGAACAGAGTTTGAGAGATGATGCATACTCCCTGGATACAGAAGTTATCTACTGAAAAGCTGTACTCTTTATATGTGCAACATATCAACAAATTGGTAGCTAACAACAACACCCATGTGCAGTTTGCCATTTGGAAGCAATGTAATACATACAGATTTTAGAAGAAATGAAAAAGAATGTTATTTAATGAAATGTAAGCTAAAGTTGTCTTAAACAAATAATTTATGTATTATTCATACTTGGCAGCTTTTATTCCATACTAAAGCCGTACGTGCAAACAGTGTGTACACCAAGCCCCATGGCACACAGCTGTATACTGTAGGTGACTTTTTTTGAAGATGCTGCCACACTTCGCCACTACACTTAATCACTAAAATGTGTCTCTGCAGCCGACCTCTGGCAAAGTTTCACTAGAGTAAATTTCATAGCGTACTTTCGCTAACGTTCTTTTCTTCCTACCGAAACGTCATTAGTCTACTTCCACTTAGGTCAATTCGAATTAGGGATGCACCGAATCCACTATTTTGGATTCGGCCAAACCCCCGAATCCTTCCCAAAAGATTTGGCCGAATACCGAACCGAATCCGAACCCTAATTTGCATATGCAAATTATGGGTGGGAAGGGGAAAAAATTTTTACTTCCTTGTTTTGTGCCAAAAAGTCACGTGATTTAGCTCCCTGGCCCTAATTTGCATATGCAAATTAGGATTCGGATTCGGTTCGGCCAGGCAGAAGGATTCGGCCGAATCCGAATCCTGCTGATAAAGGCCGAATCGGTGCTGATAAAGGCCGAATCGGTGCTGGATTCGGTGCATCCCTAATTCGAATAGTACCATTAGGAGGCTCTTTTTAACAGAATCCTGGATTCGGTGCATCCCTAATTCGAATAGTACCATTAGGAGGCTCTTTTTAACAGTACATCCGGTTTTTATGCAACCAAAACTTACTTACAGGCCAGGTATTAAAGAATAAGCACCTGCTTTGAGGCCATTGGGAGCAACATCCAAGGGATTGTTGCTCCCAAGTCACCGGTTGGGGATTACTGCACTACCATGTAAAATAAATGAACAGGGCTAGATACAGTGAACATCCCAACAAGGGAGGGATGGGGGGTCCAATCAGGGGCCCCAGTGGCAAAGGAAGCCCTGAGCAGGGTTTGGGCTGATAATAAGTACATTCTGCATAACTGTTTGGGGGGATTGTTGGAGTGGCTATGTAGGCAATTTAACTGTCAATTTTTTTATTGGGACTTTATTCTACTTTGTTGCCAGGGCCCATCACCCAAGAGTCTCAGGTGGGTGGTGAAGTAATAACTAAGGCCCCCTAATGTGGAGGGCCCTGGTAACTAAATAATATGGGACCCCAACATTTCTGAAGTCTGTGACCTCATGAATTCCAAATTGCCAATTCAACTTCTCTGGTCCAGCAATGGGTCTGCATCATCTGCAATACATTTTTAACTCTTTTAGAGAACATCAGTAGTTAAATTTATTTAAGATGTCACTTAAAACGGAAAACACTGATCTGTTGATCACACTGGCCTGTGTTTCTGGTTTTCAGCCAACAGAGCAAAGACAAAATTCTATAGTGATTAAAATCAGTAGTTTGACTTTCATTTAAATGCAATTTATCCATCTACTGTATGCATGGCCTTTTTTGGCACAATATTTAACTGCCATGCCCATAACCCCTACAATCAGCCTGTGTTCTACACCTTAGACAGGAGAGTATACCAATAAATTCTAATCCAATTTCCAATACATTTTTAACTGTACATTTGGTTAAAACTGTAAATGTCCTGAGGTTTTCTAGGTCATGACTCATGACTCATCAGTGTACTCAAATAAACAAAGTTAAGTTCATTAAAGAAAATCAATATTTTAGTGATTTTTTTTTCACCTCTCATGAGATTGAATATGTTGTATTGATGAGGAGAAACTGCTGAAATGTTGATTTCTTTCATAAACTCTTTTTAATTATTTAGATTTATGGGAACAAGCGCTATGACAGAGTCAACAATGCTTAAAATGCCACTGGTTCTAGTAACTTTAATTTTTTTTAACATTTCTATTTAGTTATAATTGTTTTCAGACCAACAAAATGTTCAGACTCCCTAGAATATGACATTAATATCTTTTGGACTGTAGATATATGTGCCCCATTTATATGATATGCTGCTTTGAGACCAGGGGTGCTCCGCCAGTGAGGCGAGTTGAGGCACTCGCCTCAGGCTCCTGGTAACTAAGAGCCGATTTTTTTGTTTTCAAACCCGGAAATTTGTCTCTTCTAGTGCAGAGCGTGCATATCAAAAGTGATATCTCTAGGATTGCCCCTGTTTGAGACTATTTAAACATGATATGAATGTCTTAAAACATCAGGGGTGATTTGAGTCCTTGGACTGGATCACTGACCATGCACTTGAGTTCCTGGGAACAAACTTAAACCAAGTAAGTGTCTTGTAGCTAACAAATATTGGACTATGGACTGATGTATACAACTAGTTCTCTTAGGCATACTCTAGAACAGTGATCCCCAACCAGACTCTCATAAGCAACATGTTTCTCACCAACCCATAAGATGCTGCTCCCATTCGCCTTAAAGCAGGTACTTTAAATACCTGGCGTGGAGGCAAGATTTGGTTGGCTAAAAACCAGGGGGCACATTTACTAAGGGTCAAAATTAATTTTCAAATAAAATTAGAATTTTTATAATTCAAACTTCGAAATAATTTTGGGCTACTTTGACTATTGAAAATTCGAATTGAAAAAAATTGAATCTTGAAGTACTGTCTCTTTAAAAAACTTCAAATTCGACACTTCACCATCTTAAAGCTGCCGAATTGCCATTGTAGCCTATGGGAGACCTCCTGGAACCTTTCCTGCAATTTCATCTAAATCCTGGAAATTTTGTATTTTGAATATCATTCGAATCGTTCAATTTGAACTATGCTTTCTAAAGATTAGAATTCGATTGAAAACAGACCTATGGACCACAAAGATTTTTCGATTGGTCGAATTTCTAATTTTTTTCTATTCGAAATTCGACCAATAGTAAATCTGCCCCTAGGTGTTCTGCCAAATAAGACTGTCAGTCCACATAGGGGTTACCAAATAGCCAATCACGACCCTTATTTGGCACCACCTAGGAAATTGTCCTAGGAAATTTTACTCATTGAATGTTGCTCACAGCTAAAAAATGGATGGGGACATCTGCTCTAGAATGAGAAATTGATGTTCCATTGTGTTGCTAATAACAACCAATCATCAATTAATTGCTGGATTCCCCACTCCAAACGCCAATGTGGCTGTATATGAAATGCTAACCCACTCAGTGAAAGTGTTTGGCAAGGCACTCAGGTAGAGGCAAACCAAAGCAGAAACAGCACTTCAGTTACTGCTCACTACCTGTAAACTGACATCTATAGGTGACACTTTTGTGTCCCTTAATAGCCAACATTTGGGGTTCCCAATGAGGCAATGCCAAGCAGATCTCTACCTCTGGTTCATGCTAAAGCAGACTAATTATATTTTTGTAGACATGACTGTACACAATTATTAGTGTTATTATCCCAATTAATATTCTGCACCAATTTTCTATGATTATACATCATACCCAGTATGGACAATTTTCTCTACCTAAACCTGCCTGTATGTTTTTAACATGAAAATATATTCAACATGTTCAAAAATTAAAAAGTGCTTGACAATGTCTATTTTTCCACTATGACATTTGACATAACTGAAACATATACATGCATGCATTAATACAGGTACTTGCACCGTGCAATAAAACGAGACAGTAATTCCAAATGTTTAATCCTTATACAGTATGCAGTGTATCAAGTAAAACATCACACTGGTCTTTTTATTTAAATTTGCTTTAACTAGTATTCCTCATAAGCACTAAATAACCTTTTGCATTATTCTGTTATAATAGCATATAATGCTAAACCCATACGTATGTATTTCAATGGGTTTAATAATAAGTTTGTGCATTTCATGCAAGTAAAAGTTAAGGCTGGGCACAGAAGGCTAAAATTCGTGACTGTATATAATATCTCAAAGCTATGGCCACCTAGTGACCTGTGTGTCAGCCGCTAACTTGGAATAAAAAAGCAGGATTGAGCTTTACTTGCGTGCAAGTTGCATGGAGATCTGGATGAGTCTGTGGCCACAAGATCCAGTCACATAAAGATCAAAAGGTGAAAAGGACAAAGCCCATGGTAGGAGCAGTAGGAATATTGTATTTGCACAATAAGGAAGCAGGCAGCTAACTAATCTGTGGAGACAGATAGTACACGGACTGAAGACGAAATGCAAAAAGTCAACTGAGGTTTGGAGGAAAGATTTCTATACGGCTGGAAACCTCTAAGTCTAAAACTGCTGCTACTCTTTCTTCCCAGAGAAAGAATGAATCTAACTCAGTGCGATCATTCCATATAACCACACAACTGTTAATTACATTAGTGTTGGCAATTTCTTGGTGTCCTTAAATGACTCCATAAAGATTGTCTTGAAATGGTGTTTCAGCCTTCCTGCCTTTCATCATTAACAATTTAATATTAGGAGTGTGTACTTTTATTTCTGTCCACAATTAATTGCTCCAGTTGGTGCTGAACTACAACTTATAGTATCCCTACAGCTTTCAATGAGAAATGAATAGTATTTAATTTCAGCATAGAAACTGCAGATTGCATACTCCTGTATGTATTTACTGTATATAGATAAATATTCCTGTAGATATGTATATAGTGGCAGTTTGTAGTAAACTGTTAAACACGGCGGGTGTGTATCTTTTGTGCTTTTGAATTCCTTGCATTAAGGGGCTCTTCTAAAGCTGGCAGCTTCTATATCAGAATTGCACAATATGTTGCCACTCTAAAAATACATGTTAATAATAATAATCAATATCTATTGCATTTACTAATATATATATATATATGTTAGGGATATACCGAATCCACTGTTTTGGATTCGGCCTAACCGCCTAACCGCCGAACCGTCAAATCCTTACCGAAAGATTCGGGTAAATACCGAACCAAATCTGACCCCTAATTTGCATATGCAAATTATGGGTTGGAAGGGGAAAAAAATTTTACTTCCTTGTTTTGTGTCAAAAAGTCATGTGATTTCCTTCCCTGGCCCTAATTTGCATATGCAAGTTTATGATCATAACTTTATAACTTTATATATAAATATATATACATAAATAAATAATCAATTAATGCATAAGTGCTCAAATTGTTTTTAAGTGTGCTTTTTAATGCCTTGCTCATTGATTAGAACCCCTCTTTAACAATGACATCTTTCCCTGCTGTAATCATTTTGCTTACCTTGAGCTCTTGTTTGAAGAACTGTGATCACAATTTCAAGCAACTGGCATCAAAGCTGAGATGTAATGAAGGCCCATGGGTCCCTTCCATTACTACTGTGTAACTAATTAAGACTCAGGAGTATCTTATAATGCTAGATAAATGAGTATGGGTAAGATCTTTGTTAAACAACATTAATGCAGCGTTTCTGGGTTTTTACATACTGTAGGGTTTTAATGAAATGTTTTATTAAGAAACTGCAGGGTGTCTATTACAGAGATCCTGCACCCATTAGAAGATATCAGGCTTCTTCTGGCATCCTGCAACTAAGCCAACTGGAGTGAGGAACTGGATATCAACTTGTTTCTTCTGTCGCCCTAAAGCTTACAAAAGGCAATTACTATTTTATGTGGACTAATTGCTTACAGTTGCTAATGCCTGTGGGTAGCTGAAGTCTCCTTGTATCAGCACAAACTTTATAGAGAGATGTGGTGTGAAGGAGAGAAAAAACACAGAACACACAATACATTTCTACCCACTGCTGATCCCTGATATTACCCTTTTTGTTCAAGCATGTCATAAAACATAATATACTAAAACACCAATTTCATAGTAATGCCGAGAGAAAAATACAACGCTAGAAATAATTAATCATTATAAGCACAGAACAGAGCTAGCCTACAACCTACAACATGCTGAAAATAAAACCCATACACTCGTACAATGTGCTGAACCAAGTTTGTATAATAACAAAATCCAATGTACAATATGAATTCCTTCTTTTCCATTGACAAGATGGGAGAAGGTTGCCCAGTCCTCTGCCTTAAAGGGGTGGTTCAACTTTAATGTAACTTTTAGTATGTTATAGAATGGCCAATTCTATGCAACTTTTCAACTGGTTCTCATTATGTGTTTTCTATAGTTTTATAGTTATTTTCCTTTTTCTTCTGACTCTTTGTAGCTTTTCAAATGGGCATCACTGACCCCTTCTAAAAATCAAATGCTTTGTAAGGCTACTGATGTATTGTAATTCATTCTTCTATTGATATTCCAGTGCCTTACTTAAATCAGTGCACGGTGGCTGGGGGGGGGGGGTTAATGCGGACCCTTATTCCAGATTGTTTAAAATGCAAATTGAAGAGCTGCTGAATGAAAAGCTATATAACTCAAAAACCTTATCTCAAAGGTGAACAAAGGTGAACAACCCCTTTAATAGCAATATATGGTGGATCTTTAGACTAGGAGTACAGGGCTGTTCATTGTAATAGCTAGTCTTTTCTACACAGGCAGATAAAAGCCAGTGATCCCATTCACTTCTTGCAAGTGCACTGACAGACATGGCTTCAGCCTGTGAATTCATAAACAGAGTGGATTTCTGTGCAAAAATGCAAATGTATGTCTGTGCCTATGCAGATAAACCTTGAGAACTAGCATACTGTATTTAAGAAAAACTCAGAATTGTCCCATTCCCTGTGCAGTTTTTTTTGCATACATTTCATTCATTCATTTTCCAAAAAAAATCTTTAGTTTTAATAAACTGAAAAACAAAAAAACAATAAAGTTGCTTAAAATCTTCAGAGACCAATCCCATTAAAATGTATGCACATTTTTGGTATTTTTTGTTAGATCACAAATATTCAAGCTTTCAAAAACCAAGTATATGTTTCCATTTTGCATTTTTCCTTTCAATTGCAAAATACTTGTCTCGAATTTTGATAAATTTGCCCCAATAATTTATATGCACAAAATACAAGAACTGTATAGATTTGTCTCCATAATTGTAAGTTATGGAGTTGCGGGACGTCAGCCAGGATGGCTTTGTTGTGGGGGCAGTGTAGAAGGTGCAGACCAGAACTTGCTTATTTTAAGACATGTAATACATGAAACTAGTCAGTTCTAGTTGAGGAATCCAATTTCTCTACTGATGTTTCTATACATAGAAAATTCAAGGCCCAGAGGGTGTGCAGGGAGTATCAATCAAAGTTTGACTCTCACGCCGACCAGCATTATCACCTGAGTGAACTCTTTTATTAAAATACCAAATATGGACATTTGAATATTTCACATAAGGAATGTTTAAAAATAATATTTATTATTTATATCTATTTATATTTGTCAAAAGAATTAATAATAATCAATTAAAATTTTGATATTGTGATAATTTCTTATATTTTTCTATATACTGTAAACAAGTGCCCTTTACCATCTCATCTCATTTTTTTGTTAATTTCATTAAAAAAACTATGTAGTTCATATTGTATAAAATTAAAAACCTGAATTACATAAATATTTAATTACATTTGAAGTGCTTTATTTAACACACCTCTACATTAATGTTCTCATCAGTGCCTTTTTCCCAGTGGTTTCTGGCCTTCCTTTTTATTTACAGATCTATACACTGTCATTAAATTGCCTTCTATATACTGGGCAATCCTAAAATCTAGCATGCATCTTATGTAGCCCAACATGCTTGAGTGCACAAAAATGATGAGAGAGAACCATAGAAACACAGCATAGAAAATCCATTTCTCTCTGATCTTCTGAAAATGTATTTATTGAATTATCATTTATTTGGTTGCTACTGCCCCTGAAGAAACATAATCATCACTTTTCTCTGAATTTGATTGCAGCTACTCCAAAATTTATTGTTAATTAGCAGCTACCTTATGAAGATCTTTTAGATATTTTGGCAGCCGATGATGTGTGTACCTTTGTATTTGTAATGCCCTGCTGGTAAATCTGTATTTAGCATGCACAACTGGAAAACAAACATTCCTGTTGTGCTAATCCCTGTACTCATTTTAAGTGCAGAAATACAGATGCTTGTCACCCCTCATTGAATTTATATGAATCTCATTGATTTCAACCAAAGAACTTATATAGACCTTAAAGGAACAGTTCAGGGTAAAAATAAAAACTGGGTAAATAGATAGGCAGTGCAAATTAAAAAATGTCTCTAATATAGTTAGTTAGCCAAAAATGTAATGTATAAAGGCTGGAGTGACTGGATGTCTAACATAACAGAATACAACACTACTTTCTGCTTTTCTGCTCTCTAACTCTGAGTTAGTCAGCGAATTGAAGGGGGGCCACGTGGGACATAACTGTTCAGTGAGTTTGCAATTGATCCTCAGCATTCAGCTCAGATTCAAAAGCAACAATTGTGACCCATGTGCCCCCCCCTCAAATCTCTGATTGGTTACTGCCTGGTAACCAGGGTAACCAGGCAGTGTAAACCAAGAGAGCTGAAGAGCAAGAAGTAGTGTTCTGTTCTGTTAGGTTAGACATCTAGTCACTCCAGCCTTTATACATTACATTTTTGGCTAACTAACTATATTGAAAACATTTTTTATTTTGCACAGCCTGTCTATTTACCTAGTTTTTACTTTTATACCAAACAATTCCTTTAATTTGATTCAATGCTTCAAGAAATGAAATTAAAAGTGAATAATTGACTGGTTTTGTTTTCCATGGAAAGGAAGGAATATTGCTCACTATATTGATCAGTGGTTACAGTGAGCCAAGGAGTTTGATTATTTGCATGTCAAATAATTACTTATGTATATACAGTAAAATAACACAGTAGAGGACAATAGTGCATAAATATTGTATAGCTTCTGTCCCTTAATCTCCTTATATCAAGTGCTGCTTCTGTAAAATCTGCCAGAAGACTGCCAGAAGACTTTTTATTTAATCCTTATTTTCACATCAGTCTGCTGAAATTGTATTCATAACATTATGATGCTTGGTCCCAGAAAACCTGCTGCACGTAGATCTGCTTATTCCTTTAGGTGAACAGTGTGCATATATGAATAAACAGTACAGCAGTTAATAGTGTTATACAGCATCATTCAATATTTTATGCTTATTTGCTACAAAGCAGATACTGGACAAAAAAGTCTATGAGAAACCAAATTAGTCTTTACTGGAGCAGCCACATTTTGATATGAAATTTGCCAAGAGGGAAATTAGGATTACTGTATATCCTTTACTAATGCCAAACCACACACTCTGGAATATCAGTACTGATAAAGAATAAAACTCTGTGTATGCAGATTCCCCGGAAGCCTCATGACTTGGATGGCTTCTGTTATCAAGCTAGCATTGGTCAATAGTACCCTGGCCTTGAGGACAGAGCCACCTCTTTGACCATACCCACTGGTAACTCCCTTTTACTACCATACATGCTCATTTCTTAAGTTCCTAAGTATATCCCTAGTAGATCCCTAGTAAGGCCTCATCTGGAGTATGCAGTGCAGTTTAGGACACCAGTCCTTAGGAGGGATATATATGAGCTGGAGAGAGTGCAGAGACGTGCAACTAAACTGGTTAGGGGGATGGAAGACTTAAATTATGAGGGGAGACTGTCCAGGTTAGGGTTGTTTTCTCTGGAAAAAAGGCGCTTGCGAGGGGACATGATTACACACTACAAATATATTCGAGGACATTATAGACAAATATCAAGGGACCTTTTTACCCATAAACGGGATCACCGCACCAGAGGCCACCCCTTCAGACTAGAAGAAAAGGACTTTCATTTGAAGC
>CM044434.1:45307755-45342566 GCA_024363595.1 Xenopus borealis | reverse complement strand
ATATATATATATATATATATATATATATATAGATAGATATAGATATACTGTATATCTATATATATATAAATGTGTGTGTGTACATATAGCAATGTCTTTGTCTCCCTGTACTGTTACACATGTATGCATAATTATCCACACTTATTTTAAGAGCTGTTTCCTCATGTTGTAGTTATTCTCCCTGGATTTATTTAATCTACAAATGACTTCAGGATAATATGTGGCCACACACATAGGGCTACAGTAGGAAGTCTTCTTAAGAAGACCAGAGGGTAATGCTGTTGTTTCATTGGAAGCAGATTGTATTTGGTTAACCTGTGTGCATGCTTAACTATGGCTAGGCAGTGTAGAGTAATCAGACAGAGTTATAAGGAATATTGAATGAGCAAAGCACAAAATAAAAAAAAATAATAATTAAAATTTTCTAGTGCCTCTACAGCTCCATACTTTTAACCATAACATAATATGCATATCTCTTTCTAATTGCAGTTTTATTGACTGATCCTTTTCTCTCCCTCCATCTCTTATCTAGCCATATTCATTCTGGGAACTGATAAAAGTCCTCTGTTTGCAAATTCATTTGTACCTGATGTCATTCATGAAAAACATTGTTTCATTATTAATGGTTATGATGTCACACTTATAAATAATGAAAAGGAATCCAGCGTTTAGACAGCTGCTGGTTGTTTCATTATCTGTCAGGGCAGAAACAAAAGCAAAAGGAAGGGCTAAAAATAACCTGTGAAAGGGCAGGGAGAAAACAGCGAATAATCAGAAGTTATCCTGAATAGAATGGAGATGAAATAGTCTTCCCAAACCACTACTGGTGTTTTTTTATTGCTCTTGCATGAAGGGAAGACCATCCTACGCTTCTTTCATTCACAGATACACTAAATTGTCTGTTATATAACAGCTGTACATGTTTCATTAGCCATCATATATTATAGCACCATATATTTATATCATGTGGTAGCCCTTCTTGGGAAACTTGCAAGAGAGCACAATTGTCTGCACTAGCACTGCAGGAGTTGCCTCAGACGGCTCCTGCATTAGAATCAACACTGCCTATTTTGTGCACGGATTCAAGGTACATGTGTGGTATACATTATCCGGAAACCCGTTATCCAGAAAGGATATTATAGAAAGGCTGTCTCTCATAGAATTGATTTTATTCAAATAATCAAATTTTTTTTAAAATTATTTCCTTTTTCTCTGTAGTAATTAAACGGCGCCTTGTACTTTATTGTAACTAAGATAAAAGTATTCCTTATTGGAAGCAAAACCAGTATAAAGGGTTTACTATTTACATGATTTTCTAGTAGACTTAAGGTATACAGATCCAAATTATGGAAAGATCCCTTTTCTGCAAAACCTCAGGTCCCGAGCATTCTGGATAACAGTTCCCATACCTGTATTGAGGTATTGAGTGTTCAGGACACTTTGACGAAGGTCGGTAAAAGTGTAAAACTGAAAAGGCAAAGCAGGGCATGGCTGAGAGTAAATGGGTATGCTTGACATAATTGTGGTCATGGTCAAAAATCTCCAGGAAATTCCATAAGGGAATTTAACACTTGTGTACATCTCTGTGTTTTTTCAATGAAGGCTCAACAGACTCCTTCTAAGATAGAATCTGTTGGGGCTCTCCTTAGAGCACCCACAGTGAGTATTAATTCTTTCTGAAACCAAGGTTACCTTGCTCTGAGATTGACGGTACTTCTCCTTCATCTGCGAGACCATCAGACAACCCAGCTTGGAGGTTCCCACACAGACATCACACACAGCCACAGATTTACAATAATTGCTCACCCTAGGCTGGCCTCCGTACAACATCTACCATCTCCACATGCATGAGTGGTTGATCCATACTCAAGTTCTTCTCATTAGATGCACCTCGCTATAGTCTCCTGTTATTTCATTTCCCAGACCTCCCAAAACCCAAATGTGGCTGGGCAGCATACCGCCAAAATCGCTCCTCACTAGGCTGAGGCTTTTGTGGCCTCCCACAAATCCAGGCCTGCACATACTGTACATTATTCTGAGTGTTAGTGCAATAGTTTGTAATGTAAGCTGGAAGACATGTAGTTTTCTTTATGTACTGCTGCACTTACATTGTCATGTGTTTTTCTTCATCCGTTCAACAAGAACATAGTAAGATAGAACAAAGTAAGAAATCATTCAGTAACATAAGTCCAATGCCTCAGAATTTGTCTGAAGGAATTTCTATGGGTAAAGTATGTATCAAAATGAGGGAACATGGTAGAATGAACACTACTGACATTTGGATGAACAGAATGCTAAAAATATTGTCTCCAAATTTAAATGCATAGAGCAAGTTATACTGAACTGATTTTTTCCATGTATAGTAGAATGATGACATTATTGTACATATGAGCTAATGCATCATGGCATCTTTTTAATGCTTTTTAAAATAATCCTATATAATAAAGTTGAAGTGTCTCTGCGTCCAGTCACTGTGTCCGTGGAATTCGCTACTGCGCATGTGCAGACAGACCGAATTTACCAGTTTTGGCCACTAGAGGTTGCCAATCACTAGCTAATGCTATCAGTACCAGTACTTAGACTAGAGGCAATGGAAGACTGTGGTGAAGTGTATAAGGTAAATGCCTCTGACCAGTGCTTTTAGTGTTCAATTCCCATTGAGTGATCATTTATGCTAGCAAAGTAGATAGACGCGCAACTTCGCACCCTTACGCTGTGGTGTGTTTTAGCATTGTGGGTGATAGACTGAAAAACGTAAATACGTTACCGTTCGCCGACTAGAGTGTAATTTCGCACGTTAGTGAATTTGCGTAGCGCAGGCAAAAATTCGCCTACAACAATTCTGTTTTTATAAATGTTTGACTACATATGTTCTAGCGCCTGTTAATTTAACGGGATTAATGTAAAGTTCAAGTGTCTCTGCATCCAGTCCCTGTGTGCATGGAATTGTGCTACTGCGCAGGCAAAAATTCGCCTAGAACAATTCTGTTTTTTATAAATGTTTGACTACATATGTTCTATGTTTAATGTCTAGTAGTTAATATAAACTAAAAGTGAGGGTAGACTTTCCTAGCTTCAGGAAATTAAAGATATATTATTAGCAATGATACAGCAACTGTGTGTGTCAAAATTCTTCTCACCCTTTTCATCCACAAGACCAGTTGTAATGGTAGGTCCAGGCAATCATCAGTTAACCTGAGCACAGCATACTATTAAAGGAAATAATACATATTTTCATGAATAATGCCATTCATGAATCTGCCATTTCTAAACAGAGGGTAATAAGTGACCAAAATAGCATGTACATCAGCAAGGGACTATCTTTATGTTTATTCATTTTTTTTCCTCTCCTCTTTTAGTATTTATTAATTACAGTTAAACCATCAAGAGAAAAATGGTAAAATCACACGGCATGAAAAAGATCAAAAGTGTCTGAGGTTTCGCTTTGTGGGCAAAAAGTTACAACACCAGTTTCCACATTAAAAAGGCTTACACTGAATTATAACAGTATATTACTTAAATGTGTATTTTACTGTAATTTGCTGGAGCCAACATTTTGTTAACCTGTTTTGGCCATAAACCGCCTTCTTTTATCTGGAAAAACCTTCTTTAAACATACTTACCCAGCAAGCGCAATGGCCCATTGTCACTTAGTCAATCAATGGGGGTGTTTTATCAACATTCAACTTCACATTTTTTTATTTTGACTTCGATTGATTTTGACTTTACTCTTGCATCAAATTAGACTTCCATAGCCCTGAATGTAATAATATTTATTAAGTGCAAAAAAATTAAATAGTTTAATGGTTGACCTTTGGCATCTAATGGGAGCTATCTTATAATAAATTTAAAGCATTTTTTCAATGCAAGTTTTCCGAATTTCTTTGACTCCCTGAAAATGATACAAATTTTATTTGAGTTATGTTTCATTATTTTATTCAATACATTTTTCAATATAATTTTTTATATTCAGATTTTTTAATCAAACATTCATTTTTTTAATTAATTCAAATTTTCACTTCGAATCAATTCAAGCCTTAGTAAATATGCCCCTTAATGTTTAAATATTTGCTAGTAGGCTTAAGGTATGGTGACCCAAATAACAGAACATTCCTCTTCTGGAAACATAAGGTCCCAAGCATTCCAGATAATAGAGCCTATATAGGTAACAGTGTTGTTATTGGACAGAACGAAATCCATAAGGAAATTTAGAATTTTGAGGCACAGGTATTTCAATAAATGGAGCTATAGAACTTTAGTTTTAGCAGTGATCACAGTTATGTACTGCATATACAATAATTTACGATATTCAAAAGACATAAAAATAACATATCCTCCTGATAATCTTAAAAATACATAGAAATTAGAATCAGAAATGTTTTAAAAATAATAATATTCTATTCTTAGATTCTACATGGCAGTTTAATAGAATGCTGCACAGAAGGTGGGAATTCCATCACGTTAAAGCTAAAAATATCATATACTTCTCTGTTTATTTATTTTTCTTATGTTTTAATCAATTTGCTGGGTGTGGGTGTAGGAATAAAGCTTCCCATAGTTACTGATAATGCCAGTTTGTGCAAAGGCAATTGCCACAGAACAGATCATAATTTTTTTTTCAACAGAAACAAATGAGAGAGCGGGAAGACCAGTGACATCAAAAAATGAAATTGTTTATCCAATGTTATCCAACATGGCATAATACATGTGTTAAAGGACATGTAAAGCCTACATTTTCCTACCCTGTATATAAATTGGGTACACCTTCAACACCCAAACTGCATAATTTGTACTGCATATACCCCCTCTGTTTGCCAGCGCCATCACATTTTCCTAAAACAAATAGCAGCTTTCACCTGGCGGCCATTTTCCCTCTGATACATGATCATCTGAAATAAGACATGTATGTAAGAGCAGTGACATCAAAAAATGAAATTGTTTAAAGTAATAAGAATATAATGCAGTGTTGCCCTGCACTAGTAAAACTGCAGTGTTTGCTTCAGTATTACTACTATTGTTATAAATTAGCTGTTGTGTAGAAATGGGGCAACTAGTCAAAGGAGAAAAGGCTCAAGTCACACAGCAGATGGCAGATAAGCTCTTTAGAACATAATGTTATCTGTTATCCATTACTTATCTTGTGCTATATACTGTAGACGTTTTTCAGTTTCGCCATTGCTACTTAGAAGCCTGTTTATATGAACTATAGTAGTGTTTCTGAAGCAAACAGATCAGTTTTAACAGCGCAGGGCAACACTACATGATATTTTCTTTACTTTAAAACACTTACATTTTTTTGTGTTACTGTTCCTTTAACAAAACAGGACTGAACCTAGGTAGAGCAGACGAGCATTTATATGAATTTTTCAAATGAAGATAATTTAAACAAAAACATATCTGCAATTAGTGATGGGCAAATGTATTCGCCTGGCTTGAATTCGCACCGAATTCCAGCGATTCGATAAATTTGTGAAACGCCTGCAAAAATTCGCTGGTGTAAAAAAAAAATCGGACACCCGCATCCAAGACGAGATGCTGTTGGTGTTTGGACTTTTGAACAAGTCCAAAATGAGACGCTGTCGGTGTTTTATGAATTTCTCGCCATTTCAAAAAATTCGGCGAAGTGAAATGCCACAGATTCGCCTATTCACTATCTGCAATATCTTTGATAGATGTAGAGCTGATTAAATCCAAATTAATTTGCTTGTACTTGTATCGGTGAAGGGATTGTAGCATTGGACCAAATTTATTTAAGGCAAAGACTGAATTAGAGAGTACATGACATGCTGTATAGATAGATATACTTATGAGATGCTTTTAATTCACCCAACATTTTATACAGGTATCGGACCTGTTATCTAGAATGATCTGAACCCAGGGGTTTTTGAATAACAGTTTTTTCTGTAATTTGGGTGTCCATACCTTAAAGGGCAAGGAAAGGCAAAGAAATAAAATCCAATTTTTACTTTCTTTAATGAAAAAGAAATCTATCTCCAATATAATTTAAATTAAAAAATGTGTACCGTTTTTATAAGAAACCTGACTGTATGCATGAAATTCTCCCTTCATTTACTGCTGTGGATAGGAATTGTCAGACGGTCCCTAACTTCTGGCAGGGAAACAATTATACTTATGAACAGCAGGGGGAGCCCCCACCTTACTTACCAGCCATGCAGAACTCAAGCAGCTTTGTTTTTTATCATTTATGACGATCCCTAAGAAGCCCAGACCACACTGAGCATGTGTATATAGTCTAGTCTTGCAAAGATGTATAACAAAGTTACAAGATGACAGCCCCCTGTGGCCAACTTTGAAAGCATAAATAATTTGTTTGATTAGGCTTGTGGTGCAGTAAGTTCATATTCATGTTTAGTATACAAAATACAGCATTTCTAGCCTTATTCTATTTTACACTTTCCTTGCCCTTTAAATCCACAATAAAATAGTTTTGTTTCCAATAAGAATGAATTAAATCTTAGTTGGTATCAAATACAAGGTACTGTTTTATTATTACAGAGAAAAAAGGAAATCATTTGTAAAAATTTTGATTATTTGGATACAATTTGAGTCTATGGGAGATGGCCATTCCATAACTTGGAGCTTTCTGGATAAGGGATCTCATATCTATACTTCATTTTGGTATTGGATATTGTCCAAGGGCCTTCTTTACAATCTGGTATTGTTAGACATGCCTGGGGGTCAGTTTAACATCTATTTTAAGTTCTATGTTCAGCTTGCATATCTGTTTACCCTGAAATAGAAATATAGACAAGAAAATATTGAGGCACAGCTGCTAGTCATTTGCCATCACCATAAGATCACTCTGGTTCAAGAAGCAATTAGCTTTTGGGGTTGCTTCTTTTTCCTGGACTACCCCACTCATCGAAATCCAGCTATCCAAGCGCATAACATCTACTTTAAAGCATAGTTTTTTTTTTGTACTTTTAATTCTTTATTGATATAAGAAAAGCTTCTTCAGTAAAATAAACAAAAAAAAGCTAGATGACCCTGTCAAAACCTCCTAGATTTGAAATAATGTATGCTCCAGTTTATTATCTGCCGTTTGTTGTAATTTTCATGGAAGCTAGGGCACCAATAGAGACATAGCAGGGCCTATTAGTTGTAAACTGATATAAATTAGAACTGAAAATTCTGGAAGCCAAATCAATTTGGTCTAAGAAATTAAAAAGGGTGTGAATGTTTCCAAAGATTCTTGTTAGAATGTATAAGAACCAGTGAATTTGAACTATAGAAGTGTGTTTGTACTGTTGCTTAGATATACAGTAGCTTTTGGTGCCCCTGGCTACATCAGGCAGCTCCAATGTACCAGAAATAAAAGCAGTCAGTGGCTGCTCTGTCATCTCCCACTGCAGCAAGAGCCAAATGGAAATGATTTCACAAGGAGCCTAAGAAATGATTTCTGATATATCTAAACTGGAGCTGCCTGATGCAGCTGGGATACCTGAGGCTATATCTAAGTACCAGTAGGAAAGCTAAACAATACTATATCACAAACTTGCTCTTTTAAAGCAGAATTTGTTAACATTTCCCTTCAAAAGCCCAGTTCTCACTTACAAAAGATTTTAGATAATTTCACTTCCCAGGCCCAGTAAGGAAGAAATTGGTGGTAGTTTGCATATGATTTAACCTAAGTGTATTCCATGTAATTAAAAATGACCCTTTCTTCCAGAATTCCCTCTGTCTTTATTTTGCAGTGCTGTTGAAATATTGTTCCACAACATTACATCTGCTTTATGACTCGCTTTCTACTCATACAGGTATGGGATCTGTTACTTGTTATCTAGAAAGCTCTGGATTAAGGTAAGGCTGTCTCCCATAGACTCAATTTTAATGAAATAATTATACTCATTAAAAATTATTTTCTTTTACTCTGTAATAATGAAACAGAACTTAATTGATACCAGCTAAGATATAATTAATCCTGATTGGTGGCAAACAATCATATTTGGTTTATTTTAAGTTTAAATTATTTTTTTAGTAGACTTTAGGTATGATGATCCAAATTATGGAAACTCCCAGGTGCAGAGCATGCAGGATAATGGGTCCCCATATGTTTTGTTGGCCCCAGTATGTGTAAGGCAAAGACCAGAACCTTATTTCAATCTTCTCCAGTACCGAAGGGTAAAATAAAAACAATACATTTGTATTATTTTACATACACACTGATCTATGCAAATATCAGAGAAGAAGGAATGAAGAAAAGTTGCCACGTCTAAAATTTGATATTGCCCAATACCACAAATTCCAAACCATTACTCATACTGTATGTTCTTGGTTCTACAAGTAGCCTGCAACATGCATTGGCTCCAAATGGATTTCCAAAGTAATTTCTGATATAACAGCAATTGAGAGAATTTACTTTACTTCACTCCTTATAAACCTTATTGTTTCAAACTAAACTGAACATTTAATTAGATTTTCTCATAATGGAACCAAAACTGAGCATTTAATAATGTAACAGTAGACTTTAGGATCTCAATAACCAAACAAAAGAGAAATTTGCAGAAAACAAGTGGCCTCCTGCAGTCAGATTAATGTGAGTTATATACAGGTAAGAACTAGTCATCATTGTAGAATAGCCGTTTTGTGAGCCATAAAAAAGAAGTGATGCGAATCAGTTTGACACATTGGCTCAGTAGAGTTATTAAAAGAAAGAGTAACGTGTACAGTTTTATATATATGATTATGGATACTGTATTGGTATTTCAAAACAGCAGATTGGTACATTCACTAGATGGGTTATATATAGAAGCCTATTTATTTTTGTGCGTTTACAAAATCTTTGAAAAGTTCTAAAACCTTGAAGTAGTTAAATATTTTAAGATTTGCTAACAACTCCCATTGATGTCTCACTCACTCACTGCGAAGAACCATTTGTATTGCTTCAGGTGAAAATATTGTTCAAGTGGCCTCGAATTCTCCAACTTCATTTTAGCCCAGTTCTTTTTAATTGTTTAACGGCACATTTTTGCCTCCCATTATAATCTTTTCTATGGACTTGGGCCCAAAATTGGATTGCATACTCAAAGTGACACCACATCAGGAATCTATAAAGATAGCTGTCAGGGCTGAAACTAGGAGGTAGGCACCAGAGGCACCTTTCCAGGAAAAAACATTTTTTGGAAATATGGTGAAATGATTTCCAAAAAAGCTCATTGATGTTTATTGCTTATTATTGTCTAAACCCAATGAATCAATTACAGTTTCTTCTCTTTTCTCTACGGTCCGGTGTAAGTTGGTATTTCGGACAGCGTAGAATGGATCCGTAGTACAGTGAAATGCTGATTCCTCCTCTGTTACTTTTGTTGGGCTCTTTTGTGTGTACTGAACTATGTGAAAGTAAAAAAAAAAAAAACTATACTAGACATTTGCATTTAGCTGCATACATGAAGATGGCTTTTCTTTTGAGCATTACAGTTTAATAAATGTTAAAATAAAATTAGGGAAACGTTAACTATTATTAACTTATAATATACAACAGTTATAAGTAACCTGTAATACAGTATAGCTGTTTATTAAAGTTGCTTAGTTACATGGTTAAACATTAGTGATGGGCGAATCTACCCCGTTTCGGTTCGCCTTAAAATTCACGAATTTCGCTGGCGAAAATTGGGCCTAGGGCCCGCGATCGGATCACCCAAATATCGCTCACCTCAAAGTTGGCATATCGGGAAGCATTGCCAAACGAGCAGATCTCTCCGTGTATGGCCACCTTAAATTATACAATGTCCACCAATGTGCACAATGATAGTTTTCATAAGGTGCAACACAAATACAGTATATATGACAAGATTGAAAACACATATACTGTATGTGTAAAATATGTAATAAAATGTTAGAATTTTGTTTATCAAAAAGCATACATTATACATATTATGAAAACCTGACCTTGACACTGTTTCCTTCAGGGAACGCATAAGAATTGGTTGAATTGCCTCTGGTGAGTCAAGAAAAAGCAACCAGACAAGGGTAAATGTTTTATTAATGTCACACTGTGTCGTTTATGACTATTAATGATTTCACATTCAACAGGATCAGCAGAGTAGTTCACCCAGGAATTTATGTACTCAGGAAGGCTGGATCACTTGTTGTGGTTCATCTTTTGCTTTAATTCGGATAACATTTCCTTCATCATTACCATAGAAGGTGTTAGGCATGAAACTGATCTGGAATATGTTAGTGATGAGCACTTGAGGAAAGAATGGCAAAGTTGGTGTTGTTCACATTGGAGAACAGGCGCTTAAGGGGGGGATATGATAACTATGTATAAATATATGCAGGGGATCAGACTTAAGGTTGAACTTGATGGGCATTTGTCTTTTTTTAACCTAACTTACTATGTTAATGTAAACGCCTCAGGATACAACTAAGAGTAAGATGCCCATTTTTGAAAACCCATCAACACACAGTGGGGTCCTGCAGCTCAGATGAAGAGTAGTTGGATCCTAACCATTCTCCAGTACTAAAGTCAAGAAAGTGTTATGTGCAATTTGTCCACCAAATATGTGCTAAAAATGATCAGAGCACAGCCATTCCCCAGGCAAAAGTGCTCCATGCTTGAGCACTAAAGAGGTGGCACTAAAGAGGTGATATATTGCACGCCTTAGTGCCCTTGCACTTCTGACAGCACAGCATGCCATATTTGTTCCATGCTGTATGTTTTAAATAACAATTACTAAAACACCGGTTTTGCTTTACCAGTTTATTGCTTTTGAGAAAAGATTTGTGAATTTGTTTTTCCTTCTCTCTCTCATCATAACCAAATCAATGAATCTAATTAAGAAGACATCATTCCTATTATCCATAATAGGAATCCACATATTCATATTTCTTGTGTGTGGTATGTAGTAATAGGGGTTGGAACTCTTGTTACGGCCAGAAGAAGTGAATAATCTAGCTCTGCACTTTTGTAGAGCATGGTACATTATATTGCTATTACTGTATGTGTGTCAGGTGATAAGGAGTGCGACAGGCCCATCTTTACATTTTTTTGCAGGGGGGCCACGAGAACTCTGTGCAATAGCTGTAAAAAGTGATATGGATTATCTACCCTATGCCTTGTGCTTAAAAAATCAATTTCAGGCTCCTAGCTATCTTGTCAGCCATATGGTTACACACTTTTGTTCTCACCCGTGAAACATATCTATGAAAGCAATAACAGCAAAAATGGTAATGTATGTAGTATTGTTATAGGAACTGCACATTAAGAGGATTACATTATAGTTGAGGACAATAAACCAATAACAGGAGTGCTTGAGGGTAGCAGAAAAAGAGATTCCCCTTCAATGAGAAGTGAAATCCTTCTTGTATATTCAGCTGTTCGGGAACAAATGAGACACATATAACAAAAAAATTAGAATTTGACACTTCGCCACCTTAAACCTGCCAAATTGCTGTTTTAGCCTATGGGGGACCTCCTATAACCTCTAAGGAGTGTTTTTGAAAATATTTGAAGTTCGAAACGAACGATTCAATTGAATGATTCGAACAATTTTAATTTGAACGAAAACGGACCTATTCAATTGAAAAAGGTAAATTTTTGATCGAAAAAAAATTTCGCCGTTTTTTCACTTCGAAATTCGACCCTTGATAAATCTGCCCTGTAGTGTAGACTTTGGAAGCACTTTGTATAAAAAAATCTATTCTGTAAAAATAACAGATATACTAGTTGTACTATTTCCATTATTGAACTAATTGTATCTAGGCCATTGATGAAATTGACTAAATGGGACCAATTATAGTGGAAGACATGTATTTTTATTTTTTTTATGTATACATATGTCTGTCTGAAGTAAAGATACACTAATTACTGGAATGCCTGGGACCTGTAGTTTTATACCTGCAAAAAATATCTGTTTAAACATTCACGTGACTTAGTAACAATCAAAAAAAGGTACAGTTTCATTATTACAAAGAATATGGAAATAATTTTTAAAGATTAGAATTGTTTAAAATGAAGCCTTCCTGTAATTCAGAGATTCTGTATGACAGGCTTCTGCAGAAAGGATCCCATACTTGTAAACAAAGGAGGAAAAAAATTGTGGTTCTTGTCCAAAAAATTAATTTTTAAGCAAAACAGGACAGAGTCACCCATCACTATTCATTAGAACATTGACAGTGGCAGCCTTATATTAGACCTGTGTTAGACCAAGGCAAAATCTAGACACAGACTATTCACTAAAATAGTACAAAACAAGTTTTTCTAATATGGAAGGTTGGTTCATTGAAAGGGAAGTTGTGATGGGTGAAATAAAAAAAAAATATATATATATATTAAAAAAAAAAAAACTCAAACTAAAAGAAAATGTAAAGTAAAAAAAAGTCATAAGATAAAAGGGAAGGTTTGAAAATTGAATTTGCCGATCCACCATGTTGGCTAGTGCATTGTGCCTGAGAAAGCTGACCAGACTGGCCAAAACTAGTCAAATAAAAAGAAAAGTGGCCATAGTATTCATGAACATGTATGTTTCTTTCTGGCCAAAACATATCACATATTACATGGCATTTCTCAATGTCACACAGATATCCCAAAAAGGTGAAACTACCATGAAGGCAGCTTCATAAATAGTATCTATGATGTGTTTTATAGTGCAGTTTTCTTTAAATAATTCAAAACTGTAAATTAAACCCTAAAATAATCATTGTAACACGAGAAAGAAAAAAAGAAAAGCATATGCCCGAGTCTATTTAATGTTAACAAGGCATTGAGACATTTATTTGAAATTGAAAAAATAACCAGACACTTTGCAACACTTAGTTGATTCCTCTACATCTGGTAACTCCGATTATTAGACTCCTGTACATTTTATCGAGTAACACGTGGCCCTCTATTGATCGTACTAAAGATCATTTGGCTTAATCAAAGATAGCAGGTCAATGCAATCGAAATACATTAATGTTACAAGGATAGTAAAACTGAAATAGAGGAAATCATTGTAGAAATCAAGAGACAGAAGGTTATAAGCGCACAATAGATTTCATTTCCCATTACCAGGAGAACGTTAGTAAGGAAATGTTAGTTAAAAGATTATTTGCCAAAGATAAAAAAAAAACAATTACTATTGCTACAACTAGAACAACCTGCAGCCATTTTTGTTCACAGTGAAGTGAAGAAGCCTGAGTGAAGTATAAAGCAGGTTGACAAACTATGAGCTAAGAATCACTTAAATTGCTATTGGGAAAACATTTTATGTTCTCAATTAATAGGGATGCACTGAATCCAGGATTCAGATCTGGCAAAATCCAGTGCCAAATCCAATGGCAAAGATATCTCTCCCTGCCAGCCATATGTATGTGTCTAGAGCAGTAAGCCACTATAACATTAGAAATAAATATCTTGGAGGAAGCGATCTAGTAATTGTGTAGAGTACTGCTCCAGGCCCTGAATAAGTACAATAACAATACCAAATTTAGTAGTATTAGACATAAACTTTGATTCATTCCATAAAACACAGAGAAAACAAAAAAGAAATATCAGGCAACAGAGGTGCCTCTGTTCTCCAAGGTTGCTAAGCTCTTGACACTTCAACAGAGTAACAACAAGGTGGAATACTCCTCTCTATTGGCACAATAATATAGAATACTCCTCTCTACTGGCACAGTACTATAAACCACAGGGACCTGTCAGTATCACTTAACAATGTTATTAATTTATATCAATGAACAAAAACCTGAAAATAGAATATGGCTTGAAATACTGTGTTCAGCATTCCTGCACCAGTAATGAACCATGCCTTCAAAGTTGTTCACAGCAGCTCCTCATCTACTGATACTGTGAGGCCATCTTTTAGTTAACAGTGACAATTCACAAGCTCAGTGTGCTCTGGGTTGCTGTTGAGAAACTTACATCATTAAAA
Organism: Xenopus borealis; assembly: GCA_024363595.1. Classification (NCBI taxonomy): domain Eukaryota; kingdom Metazoa; phylum Chordata; class Amphibia; order Anura; family Pipidae; genus Xenopus; species Xenopus borealis. Next base: position 45,328,689 of record CM044434.1, on the reverse strand, counting down.
CATTGTCAGAAAATGGGGTTACAACCATGTAGCTCAGATAACAGCAGCTTCTCAGAGCATGTGCTGTAATCCACAGAATGGGAGATGGGGGGCTACTGGGGCAATTTTCAGAGACCCAGATTTTTGCTGCTAAAGGGTAGTGGTGCCTCGCGAGTCAATTTGGAGCGATTTCAAAAATCGCGCCGCTGCGTGTGAATAGGCGCCGGCGTTTTCAAGTAACGCCGGTGCGCCTCAGGACCTGTCTATTCGGGGAGGTTCGGGGGCTACAAGTCGCGGCTACAAGTCGCCAGGCGACAAAATGCCCCCGAATCTCCCCGTCTGCCCTAGCCCTTACTGTTGGTTTAATTTTAGGATAAAGGTAGCAGTCGTGTGCTTGCCCAGTTACAAAGGTTTCCAGATCTCTGTTGACCCAGAAGATAATAAAGATTTGAAATCGAAGAAAATTAATTATGTGCTGCTTTTTAATCTATTACTTTTGAGAAAAGAAATCTCATTTCTCCCATTACTTGAATGCCCTTGTTGGTTCAATATTCATCACGGCTAGCTTTAGACACAACGTAGATACTTTAAAGCAGTTCTGAAAAGAATTATTGAAAATAAAAAAATGTAATCCAGAATGCTTGGGACCTGGATAAGGGGTCTCTCTTTAATTTGTCTTAAGTCTACTAAAAAATAAACTTTTATTCAACCCAATGGGATTGTTTTGCCTACAGTTAGGATTGATTATATCTTGGTTGGGATCAAATATAAGGTACCATTTTATTACAGAGAAAACAGAAATAATCATTAAGATTTTGAATTATTTAATTAAAATGGAGTCTATGAAAGATGGCCTTCCAATAAGAGTTTTCTGGATAACAGGTTTCCAGATGAATCTCATACCTGTAATAACAATAAAAGGCATATAAAATAACTTTGGGAGTAGAAATGACAACTAGTGATGGGCGAATCTACCCAGTTACGCTTCGCTGAAGAATTGGTGAAAAAATTTGTGAAATGAGTCGTGGCACGTTTTTGACGCGTCACTTTCGATGCACGTTCAAAAACGACGCGCAACTTGTTTTTTTGGCGAATTTTCGCCAGGTGAAATTTCGCTGGCGTTTCGCGAATTCGCCGCGAATTCGCCCCTGGCGAATAAATTCGCCCATCACTAATGACATCCCAACAAAAGCTTTCTATATAAGTTATGAGTGAAAGCAATAGATCACTGAGTGACAGCATGTAAAAAAAGACAATTATTTGTAATATTGATTAAGGAAGATAGACTTAACAGCTCTAATAAAATATCTAATGTACTGTAAGTAATTCTAAAACAACTGGACTTTCTGAGTAATTATTGCAGACGTTTCACTACTCACCCGAGCAGCTTCTTCAGTTCAACTGACCTGTGTCTAGGAGTTGCATGACACATTGGTAATCCCATCACAGTAACTACACAGAATCAAATTCAGATGTCACCTCTTTGAAGAGTTACAATGTGCCATTGTGATTGGATTAGTGGAAGAGTTTATATGCCGAGAACATCCCATACCAGTCAGTAGAATTGAAGAAGCTGCTCGGATGAGTAGTGAAACGTCTTCAATTTATTACTAAGCAAGTTTAGTTGTTTTAGAATTACTTATATTAGATATACCAGGACCTGGATGAATGAAAATCTTCATAGATTTAATAATTTATATTCAATAATAATAACATAGTTCCATACAAATCATCTTGTTTTTGTACAGACACAAAATATACAGTGAAAAATTTATTTTTAATAATTAATGGGACATTAGCACTAAAATCTGACATGGAAATAGCTATACTGCATCATGGCCATAGATAAAGATGCCCATAATTCTTCTTACAAAGACTAGAATTTTTCCTCTTGCCTTCCTGATATATAAAGGCAAATAATGAAAATAGTAAGTCATAGTAAGAGGAAAAAAGAGACAATTGTTATTGAGCCTCGTTATTGCATAAGAAAATCAAATTGAACGGGTTCTTTTAGGGGGTTATTTATCAATTATTAAATTGATTTATTAAGTTCGCTTTTTTTTCTGGTCAGACTTTTAAAGGGAAAAACCACTTTAATTTTTTATGATTTATTAAACCCAGATGGTGTTTAAAGTCTGAATAAAAAAGTTCTCCAACCAAGTTCATGTTGAAGCCATTGATATCTTGATCTGCACGGGGTTTTGTTCAATAATCCGAAGATTTTGTGTCTTGCAGGAGTCAAGTTGCAGTTTTCAGTGACAAAACCGAAATGTATTGTTAAATAGTAAGTGTAGATTTGGTCTGAGTGTTTTGATATATAACCCCCTTAATATACAGGTATAAGTGTGTTTGCCTCCACTCATTCAGATATGGTTTGTTGTGTGAAACATTGAAACAGGACCATTGGAAGAGGAAAATTAGACTGGATAGCTGGGCACATCTAAACCCTGCAACTGCTTACTTACTTTGCTTACAGGCTAAGTGATGTCCTTTAAAGATTAGTGTTGGCTCCACGGCCTCTTTTTCCATACAGATACAGTATCATTTTTCTCTTCTCAATGCATGGTTGCTACTTAACAGATAAAAATAATAATGTTCACCCTAATTTTATTATAAAAAAAAGCAAAGTACAAACATCAATGCTACTGCTCACCTACTAATAAAATTTAAAAATGATTTAATCCCCCCACACATATACATCGTTAAATTGCTTCTCATCAGCAGGCATTATGATTATTATGACTACACCAACACAACAGTATTAGCAGAATATCACAATATATATTGCTATGGCATGTTAACATTCATTCTAATGCTCTAATACTGTACATTCATTGAGAGATTACCTTTCAATTTGAGGCAGTGTTGGACTGGCCCACAGGGATACCAGAACAACTCCCTGTGGGCCCTCTTGCTTCTAACAATTTGGCCTATTTCATGTTCACTAGACTAGAGTATAGTAAGTAAGTCTAAGAGAATAGGAGAATAAAGAGGTTAAGTGAGGAGAGAAGGAATAATAGTTTGGAAAGTTGGTCCCCTGGTCTAAGGTTTGCTGGTGGGCCCCTGGCATCCCAGTCCGACACTGATTTGAGTTACATAAGCAAGTAAATAGCATTTGACCAAATGATTCAAAAAGTACACACAGGATGTTTGCACTTTTGCATTCAATATACTCATGAAAAAAAAGCAATGTAGTAATCATTAATTTATGAAATGGCAGAGCCAACACATATGACATGTAAGAGAGTGTCTGATAAAAGAGTGCCTGAGCTTGAGAGTGAACAAGTGCCAAGGGACCTGTGACTGTGCCTGGAGAGAGGCTGAATGTTTTGATAAAGTGCAGCAGTGAAACTAACTTGGAACTGTAAGTAAAAGGGAGCTGACCTTGTAGTGGACCATAGTCTGGGAGAGCCCTGGGGTAGTCAGAAAGACTACATTTTCATATATAAGAGACTGCTATATTTTGATGCTATATTGCCATATGAAGACAAACACCCTGTTAATGTGTTTTTTATTTAACATTTAAAGGCAAAGTCTTATTTTTATGCATTTTTTTGTGTCCCTGTCTCTTCTATGCATAACATACCTGTTTGCCTACCATTACCAAAGCTAATCTTCCCACAACATATGTTTTCCCTCACACAGGCTGAACCAGACAGCAGGTGAATCCCAGGTTACTGCCATACACTTTATTATAGAACGATCTTGTTTTAAAAAGCTAATAGGGTTCATATATGGATGCTAACACAGTTGCTGAGATATGGTCGTTGAATGAATATACTTTTGTCGAAAGTCGATTCTTGCACTTCTGAATAGTTATGCTATTGCTATACTGCATTCCACACTCCTCCTTTTCAGTATTATGTGCAAGTGGGTCTATTGACACTATTGAACCCTGGAGCTACTACCGCCTTGATAAAAATGACCCAATCCCAACAGAGCATTTTTAGCACAAATACATACAATTGTCTTGAAGTACAAGCATAGTCTCTGCTTGTGGAATGAAATGGTGATTTGAGCCCTACTATCAGTATAATGATCAGTATTGTGAAGACCTTAATAGACAAGTAGGGACATATTTATCAAAGGGTGTCAGCTTAAAGTAATTAAGAACAAGAGCCATACAGAAGCAGGGCCCCCTCCTGCCATGTCACAGATGTTTTCTTTTTATGTTTTTTTTTTTTTTGCCCTAGAGATGCAGCCCCCACATTGACCCACTCCAACACTATAAAGGTAAGCATACACTGAATAAGGAGGGGGCAATGCAGCTGCACCCTCAGGTGGTGGCAGCAGCAGTTTGCCATTTCTCCTCTAGCAAACTTGGGCAAGTTGCCTGTAAGGAGGCAAAATGTGATTTGTTAAATAGATAAAGTATAGTTAGTTTGGCTACTAGGTGTATCCTAAATTGAAGTGTGAAGTATTAAGTTGTTGGTACTGAAAAGGGAATAAAGAAAATAGGAACAGGAAATATACCATTCTGGCAGTGATAGAGGAAAGGACAAGTCTATGTTAGGGAAAGGTGAGGTGAAGGGATTGCGCCACTATTTACCTGTTATGAAGTCCATAAACATGTTCATGCAAATGTCTTACACATCTCAAGGTTACATGCCTGTGCAATAGGGTTGCCATTTGTCAGGTTTTGACCAAGACAGCCCGGTTTTTGAAGGGCTATATTCTCTACAATTGACACGGCAATTATAGTGTCTTAGCCCCGCCCCTCCAACATCATGGCCCCATCCCTCCCCGGCTAAAATGTGGCAACCCAACTGTTCACCCTCATTATAATCAGCCCAAATGTGAGCAGACACATTTATCTGTAATTGTATTTTGCATTTATGTATGATGTTGGCATAACTATACAGTATTTGTATTTTTCTTATTCAATACTTGTACATCGAAGTTTCCTAAAATGAACTTTACATCAGGTTCCTTACATCTCTAATAATTTTTCAGCTGCCCTGCTGTTATGTGCAATATTAAATAAATTATGTCTGAATTTAGGAGCCTTTCCAGACAGATAATTACAAAGAGTGTTTTGACTCTTGCTTGGAGTGACATTTATAATTCTAGGAGCTGTTTAGAGACCAATAATAATTGTCAGCACAGAATATGTATGCTAAACTGCTTCCTGACTGATGAATACAAAACATCACAATCTGAAATAGTAGGAGAGTAAAAAGCAATTAAAGATAGTCCTGCATTAATTTGCAGTTCTTTGCTACCACTTAATGACCAGTGTTACGGTATCTACAGTTTAAATAGAATAGAAACCTAAAAATAAAAATTTGCAAAATGAAAGATTAATTTTGAGTAACTGTTCGAAATACAGTTACAGTACTAATTGTAATGTCTTGTGGCACAGTAATTGGGAAAACCCTAGAGCAGTGATTTCCAACCAGTGCCTGGTGAAAAATGTATTGCTCACCAGCCCCTTGGATGTTGCTCCCAGTGGCGTTAAAACGTAGCGTTTTTTTGCTTCTGACTTAGAGGCAACTTTTGGTAGCATAAAACCAAATGTACTACCAAACAAGCTCATGTATTCTCATCCTAGACCTAAAGGGGAGGAATTTTTCAACAAAAGATGTGAAAAATAACAAGGAATGTGTTTACACAAACTGACAGGCGTGGTGTGCCAATGAGGTGAGTTGAACAATTCTCCCTAGGTTGCAACGCTAAACATGTTACCAGGGTTACCCGGCCACCGCAGGAAAGGTAAGCGAGTGAGGGGTCAGCATTGGAGCAGCCTACCTCAGAAACGCCCCTGCAAGCTGAAAAAGCCAATATGGGTTTTGGAGTCATCATATGTGGAAAAGGGAAGAGGCTGTGAGTGAGTTCTAAGTCATAAGGTGGAACCATGAAGCAAGTGTATCTAAAAAAAATTTAATCCAACAAATTAAATTAAAGGTTTCTGAGATTGACAGTGGACAAGTGCCTGGTCTGTGGAAAATGCTGCAGTGAATAAAACACAGGTATATACTTCATGTTTCATGTCTGAAAATTCGTGTGTGAAAATTCTGCTAAGTGAATTCCCAGAATTTTTTAAATATAATTTTAGAAATAGTTGTTTGTAAATGTTTATACAATGTTTCTAAATGTTTCTATATTAACAATATGGCTAATAAATGGTATGAATAGTTACACACAAGCTGAAAGCCAGCAGTTCTAGGCCATGGGGCGAGCAGGAGAAGAGCTGAGCCCTGACCTGCCCCCAGGAGCCGGGCCAAACCCGTCCAACCCGCATGTCCTGCGGGTTTCAGGCCGAGCTGCACATGTTTCAAGAGACAAACCAGTAGTGTACAAAGGGTCTAAACTGCACTTACGTTTATACATAACTTTAAAACCAATAAAAAGTATGATGAATATTTGTTTAGAATGACATTTACTGTAATTCGGCAAAGTGTTATTTTTGGGATCATCTTTGTTTAACAAAAAATGTCTGTGCCATTGTGTTATGCATTAAATACACGCATTTGAGTTAATGAAGCAATTAACAACCTGTCAAGCTAAAGGGAGATCTTCACTTTCCATGCTCTTCAGCTTCTTGACATATCACAATGGACCAGTCATATAGTTGTCATGATCGGTTTGCAGTAAGTAAACCCTTACAACGAGGGAAGCCACAGAAGGCATATTTAGCAACCAGAAACATCTTTACTGATCTCCTGGACTCTTTTGCTAAAAGTCAGTTCCATTTTAATTACAACCTCTATTATAGATATATAATACACAAAAGCTGTGAATATGTTGTAAATTATATCCTTATAAACGGTGAGTTCTGATGTCATTAGTTATAAACGGTCATTTCTGTCACATGACTCATTGAAACTTGTGTATTATAATAAATAAAGTACTCCCAGTTGCAAAATATGAGGATATTAGAAGTTACCTCGGAGTTCCATGACCTTTTTTATATGGTCATGAAACTCCTCGGTATCTTATAATATCCTTATATTTTACAAGAGGGGGTACTTTATTCACTATATAAACTTCAGATACTTTCAGTCAAAAAATAAGGGGCAATTATTACGTCAGATAATAGATATTTATCCCTATTTGTCGAACGTCAACAAAAATATACTGTTATCTGTGCAATTTATTTAAAATTATTCAAAATCAAAAGTATCTGAAAATTTGCCAGTACTGAATAGATCAGTGCCACAGAATTCCAAACCCAACTTTATGAAAAGTTGGTGATAAAAGCCTCAAAAGGACCAAATGTTTTTTGGGAAAAAACATAAGGGAAAATAAGATTGGTTTTGAATGGGTGAAAACAATATTTCCAAATCAATTTTTTTAAATAAAGAGGTCATTACAAGCATTTTCAACTTTGTTAAAAGGCACTAAGAAATTATTGGTGATCAAAATTCTGTATTTGCCATGTCTTCAACAAAGTTTCTTTTGTTTTAAAACAAAACGCTACCCACAAAAAGAATACTTATGGAACAGATTTACAGACAGAATCTTACCAAACTGGAATATAGTGCCCTTTTACTAGTTATGGACGAATTTTTTCGCCCGGGACGAATTCCCACGATTCCTTTTGGACGCGCGCGTCCGATCGTACGATTTAATCGGATGATCGAATGTGCAAATTTGGCCACTTCGATCAGCGAATATGCAAAATTCGAATGATCGAATAGATCAAATGATCGGATATTCCATAATTCAACCATTCGATGATTGAAGGACTTTAACTTTAAGATTTTATTCGACTGCCTACTTCGCCAGATTGAACCTACCAAATTGCAATAGAAGCCTATGGAAATCTCCCCATAGGCTTTTTTTTTTTTTTCAAACACATGCGCGAATACAATTCGTAAGAACGAACTCCTCGATCGTTCGAATCATACGATTTTTTCGTGAAATCGAATATTGAGGTAAAAATAGCCTAAAACTATTCGATAACCATTCTATAGTCGAATGCTTATTGAATTTAGAAGGAATTTGAGGGTTTTTAGGGGAATAACATTAAATCTGCCATTTGCCTACGGAGCTATAAAATGCTGGGGCAACAAAATGCTGCTGTATGCCATTGCTAACAATATTCTCCCAGCCCACTTGCCTTGCAGGAGCTGAGGAGGTGGGCTGCACTTCTTTTGCATTGAATTTGACAAATATATAATTATACACTGTAGACACTGATACACATTAGCATAATAAGCAGGGAAATGTGGAAATGGTTTCACTTAATGAGCTGTCAGAGCAATTTCAGCAGCAATGTTTACTTAATAATTGGCATAAGGACTAAATATATATAAAAATAAATAAATAAATATATATATAGCATCTCTCTGAAAAGGACACTAGTTTGAGGTTGTAATGATTTCTGTTTTAGTCTAAGACTACATTCACATTACAGACAATTCCTTGTGCAGACTATATCTGACTGAAAGCAGAGAGCATCTCAAATGAGTTAAAAAGAAAACAATGAACTAAATGTGCCTGACATGTCCTTCAGTCCTGAGAATTGGATGAATTGTGATCAAAATGCTTAAACAGACCCAATGTACCAACTGACTAACTGTTTTTTTGTTGCTACAGTTGCAGGGTTATGAAATGAAACATAACAAGCGCAAAGTATAGGGCTAAGGCGATTAAACTTTTATGATTCATATTTTCAGATGAAAAGGATTGTACAAATCCTTTCTAGCTGTGAAGGATTTGGTCAAGTGTTAGGGGCAGATTTACCAATGGTCGAATTTCGAATTTAAAATAATTCGAAATTCGACCATGGGAATAGTGGGGAAGTAAAATCCTTCGAATTCGACTATCAAATTCGAAGGATTTTACCGCAATTTGATCGATCGAACAATCGAATATAAAAAATTTGATCGATCGAATATTCAAATTGAATATTCAAACGATTTTAAGCGATCAATCGAATTTTTTATATTCGATCAAACCAACACCGTATTCATTTTGTAAGCTTGAAATACAAATAGACTAACGTAATCCCAGATATTCAGAGCTGGAATTGGAAATTCTTTTTTTTCATTTTAGCTTTTTGATAGCTATTTGGCTATTCAGAGAAATTGATGGTTAGGAAAATGTTACCAGCTCATAATCATATTCTGTAGGGTTGGATGGAAGGGCAACAACACAAAACTCAACATAGCATAACTGTACGTTATAACTGGAAAATTAAAAATACATCAAATAAGTTATGCAGAGCCTTTAACAAATACTATAGCTAACTGGAAAAAAAAAATTTGTTTTATTTTTGACAGCCAATGGAAACATAATTGTCCGTATTGAGTTATTGAGACTTATTCAATACCCTTCAAATAATTCATATTGGAATTACTAGGTAGTTTTTATTTCAGATAAAATATTAGCACATAATTGTATATGGTTGAGTAATATCTTAAAAGGAACATGGACAATCAAAGTGTCGCTATATTTTGTCTTTAATAAAGATACTGATGTTGCCACAAACATTTTATTGGTCACATCTGTTAAGGATTCTGCACTGTTATTGATGAAACAGTAGGTGAGCAGAAACTCCACACATTATATATCCCTTCTGTCACATTGTTCCACTGTATATTAACTCAAAACTTCACATATTTCTTATTGTCATGCTAGGGAAACATCCTGTTGGGCATTCAAACACCTTCTATACGAAGCTACTCAAACCTGATAGCATTGTTAGCAGTTTCACCAATATTATCTTTCTCTTTTCCATCCCTTTGATACTTGGAACCAGAATTTAGTTTCATTTTATAGATATTTTTGGGTTCTAGTAGACATTGCCAAAGATAATTTCCTTTTGGTGCCAGTAACTATGAACACAAAATAGAAGAATTTTTGAGTGAAAGTCATAGTGTGATGTAATCTATAGTGTTAGGTTCAAAGGGAATTACTACCTTCAAATCATGGATATTCAGAATTTTATTTCATCAGAGAAAGCACATAATATAGACCAAGGGAGAGCTCTCCCATCTCCCATCATTACATTACTTTTTATAGTCAGAATAAACATCATTAACATATTATGATCGTTATCATTTGATTTGTTACATTTCCCATGATCTGAGTAAGTGCAAATATTATTAGTATACGTATTTTACCATCATTAGTTACTAAGTCAACCTTTGCTCTATTTTGCAAACTTCTGCTTTTTATCAACAAATACTTCATATCAAGGGGCAAATTTACTATTATTCCCCATAATTAGCTCGACCAAATTCGCAATTCGATAAGCATTCGACCATCGAATGCTTATCGAATTGTTTTAGGCTATCATTTTGCTCACAATACGATTTCTCGATTCATTCGAACGATCATATACCGATGGTTCAATTTCACGAAAAAATTAAAAAATTTCCTTCGAGAGTCTGAAAAATTTGTACGATTCGAACGATCAAACTCTACGATCATACGAAAGGTTTTCGAGCAGGGCTTAGCCTCAGAAGCCTATGAGCAGCTTCCCATAGTCTTCTATTACAATTCGGTAGGTTCAATCTGGCGAAGTAGGCAGTCGAATAAATTAAAAATTTTGATTCCTTCGATCATCGAATGATCTAATGATCAAATATCCGATCATTCGATCTATTCTATATTCGATAATCGAAGAGGCCAAATTTCGGTATCGATCAAATTCGATTGAACTTCGATCATTTCATGGGAATTTCGTAAATCGGCCCCTAATTGTTGATCCTTGCAATGGTATGCTTATCATAAGACTAAACAATAGATTTAGGTTAACACAGCTGAAGAATAATATTTTTGTGCAATAGCCATTCCATAGCAGGCACATCCCTTTCAATATAAAACCCTGTTGCTTTTTCTTGCAGCTACATGTATGGGATCTGTTTTCTAGAAACCCGTTATCCAGAAAGCGCTGAATAATGGAAAGGATGTCTCCCATAGAATCCATTTTATCAAAATAAGTCAAATATTTAAAAAATGATTTCCTTTTTCTCTATAATAATAAAACAGGAGCTTGTACTTGATCCTAACAAATATAATTAATCCTTGTAAGCAAAACCTATTGGGCTTATTTAATTTTCTAGTAGATTTAAGGTATGAAGAGTCAAATTACAGGAATATCTGTTATCCAGAAAACCTCAGGTCCCAAGCATTGTGCATATCAGATTCCATACTTGTACTTGTTTAAACGGCCTTTGAGCCTGGCTTTACAAAGTGTAGCTTTGTGTTATGACCTCTGTTTATGGTCTGTGCAACCTCACTACTAGATATGCCACATCATCTTATTTTATCTACCATTCCAGGCAAGATATGCAATAAGGAATATCTCTTCCTGCTAACTTAGACAAATGCATTATCTTACAGAACCAACAGAATTATTCTAGTGAAAAATACACAAGGGTTCATTTACATTTTTAGGGCTAGAGCACTGATGGGTGCAAACGTGAACCTTTTAGTGCTCACCTAACAATTACTTGTGCCCAAAAGCTGCACTCTGCTTCTTATAAATGGAGCACAGGGATTTGCTCCCAATCTTCAACAGCAGAACAAAGCATATAAAGTGCAAAAAAGGGCAATTGTTCTTTTTGATAGCACCTTCTCTTCAAAAAGCTTTTAAAAGAGTTGGGAAGTGCTTAAAATTAAGTATACCCAGTGGGGCACATGGGCATTGCCTCTTTGGAGGAATTATTTTAGTGGACTACTCAAGAAATCTCATGTCTGTTTAGTAAACTCAATTTGCTGGGTTTCTTCCACAGTCTAGTGTTCCTTTACAGGAAAAAATAAACTGTACCTTCCTTGATAATAAAACACCCAATCACAGGGCTAAACAATCATATTCAAAAGGACATTTGTTTAACATGATTCATTGGTAATAATGTCTGAGAATAACTAGCATTAAAAAGGCAAATGTAAATGTCATTCTTAGCAAAAAAAAAAGCAAACCTTTTGATAACCTCAGTATTAATATGGACGACAGGTATAGTTCTTCTGCACTGCGCTAGCCTTGTGTCATATTTTCTATGCAGAGAGACAGAATGTCCCTTTTCTCTCTTCTGATCCCTGTGTGCAGCAGTAATGAATCTATGAATGTAATTGAGAGCTGGTCTTCTCAGAGAAAGGCTTCTGATATCTGCTTAGACACAGATGCCTTCATCACTTGCTTTTGTCTGGGTGCATTGTAACCAGGATACTTATACTGCAAAGATTCCCAGGCACCAAATAAACTGAATTATATTCTCATTAATAATGCGAATAGAGAGGTTTGCATTTAACAACATCAGTGTTACAGAATTTTAACAAATAACATATAGTACAATTTGGAAATGGTATTTTTTTTTACAGAACAGGGGTATTTGTAAGAGGCTCCAGGTGCTTAGTACTGTAGATCACAACTGGAAAAATAATACATTGTGACTCATTATCCTACAGATTTAAAGGACAAGTAAGAGCAAATATGAAGGTAGTGTGGAAGCATTTTCCTTCATTTGGCAGCACTTTATTAATGAGGGGCAGCAGGCATGTGAGCATTCTCTTGGCCAACCTAAAGTGCAAGTCAAAGAGCAGCATTGGGCACAAGGTGCTAGAAGCTAGAATGCCTTGAACTTACGACCATGACTGAGGTTATGTACAGATTCCCTTCAATCACAAAGCACAACAAATCTCACAGGTGCAAAGGCTATGTGGATGGGTCCAACGCAGTCCCACAAAATCTTAAAGGAGAAACAAACCATTAATAAAAAAAACCCTACATTACATAGACACTCTCCCTCCTCCCCCAAGCCTAGATGCCCCCGCCCAGGCAAATGACCCTAACGCTTTACTTACCACTCCGTGAAGATTCTATCCAGCGGAGTTCACAGGCGCCATCTTCAGCCGCTTCAGTAATCTTCAGAATGAGACTAGTGCTTTTGGAATTTTCGGCACATGTACAGTTGTCACAACAGAAAAATGCTCCAACTGCGCATGTGCTGGTACGCTGGTTTCCTTTGGAAGGTTACAGAAGAGAAGAATAGGGTTGCCATGAACTTGGTTGGATAGAATCTGCACGGAGGGGTAAGTAAAGAGTTAGAGGCATCTGCCTGGGGGGCAGCTAGACTGGGGGAGGGGGTCTATGTAGGATAGGGTGGTAGGGTTTTTTCTATTATGGGTTTGTTTTTCCTTTAACCCACAACTGCACAATGTTGCTATTGTAGGACACAAGTCATCTAAATCTCTAGGTTACTACTGTGTGTGCCTCGGTTCTAGGTGTAAGGGTGCCTGTTAATCCCTGCCGGCGTCGAAGTCGGCGTGTGTCAAAGTCGGCGCGCGTCAAAGTCGTGACGCCATCACGCCTGCGTCCGTTTTGGCGCCAATTGGGGCCTATTTAAGGAGACTCTTTATGCTAGATTGGTGCCCGATTATAGGTCCTCCTTCGTGGTTCCTGGGTGCGCGGATCCTGACTTTCCTGTGTGCTTACTCATGTATGACCTTGCCTTGTTCCTGGACTCCTGAACCTCTGCTGCCTGAACTGAACCTCTTGCCTGGATTTCGACCACGATTTATTCCTGACCCTTGCCTGTACTGTGCTCGTCTGGACTGCTGTTTCTTCCTTGGTCCGCATCCTCTCCAGAGCCTGCTGTCCTTACACTAGGACCCTGAATCTTATAGAGCAGCGGAGGAATGTGCTTCTCCAGATTGATCTGCACCCTACCCTAATCCACATTGGTCACCCAACTTTCAACCCCAACTGGTGGTCAGCCCATGGGTCACTAGTCCTAAGATCCATAATTGTGGACCCTTTTCAATAGTTCTCTTGAATTTGCTCCTTTGGTATTAGACCTTAAGCCCTTTATAGTCATTTGAGCATCCACAGCTAAAATGGGTTTAAGCACTAAAGCACATTTGCTATATGTTACTGCCTCAACCTTTGCAGGGTTCCTTGAAATGTTCTGTGCTGTTCACATTTCCGTGAAACCAATTCTCAATTTCCCTCTTTGGTTATGGATGACTACATAATACAGAATTTATCTCTGCAACTTATCATTTGTCTAACACTTCAATGAAGAGTTACTATTCTTCAAGTGCCTTAGGCCTACCTGTTAAAAGCAGGAAATGTTCATTTAAGGTGACTTCAAAATGTGGGCCAGGCAAAAAATAAATAAGCTCTATGACCATAAAAAATAATAATGAATGGAAATAGCATGACTGTAATTTATACTCAGCTATCACATGCATGCGTGTGTTAGCTAGTGATAAGCAAATTTGGCCCGTTTCACGAAAAATTTGTGAAACACATTGAAGTCAATGGGTGTCAAAAAGAAATTTCCGTACAACAATTTTATGATGCACACAACATTTGTTTTCACTCCAAATGCATTAAAGTCAATGGTCATTTTTCTCTTTTTCTTTTTGTCAAGTGAATTTTTTGTTGCAGGGAATTTTTTGTGACAAGTTTTTGCCGCAGTTTTAGAAATGTGCAGAAGTAGTAGATACTCCCATGGATTACAATAGCAACAACATTCTTCTCCAGCCTTAGCAGCCTCACAATTCTACAGCTCAGTTGTACTAATCATATTGTTCAAAATAATTAAAGGATGAGTAGCAACACCTTTCATGGACCTGGAGCAAAGTTACTTCACTTGACTTCACACAGTAAGATTCTGAATAGAAGCCATTGTCTATTTAGCAAAAGGAGAAATGCTCCTACAACCATACAGTACATGAAAAAAACGATGCCAAAACCAGTCTAATACACCTTACTCATATTTCTATTGATGATAAATGTGCATGTTTAACTGAGAGACAATTGTTGTAAGGTGTCGGAATATTTGTTTTGGTTACCCCTCAGGGGATCTTGACCGATAAAACCTAAATCATCATCTTAAAATTTAAAGTGGCGTAATCTGCAATGGAGATTAATACTAAATCACATATACATTCATACTGACCCATTAGACATAGCAATTCTAATTAATATGATCAGAATTTATGCAGAAATTATTCAAGAGTAAGATTTAACATTTACTTTCCATACACCTACATTTCTGATGATGGTTATCTGGGGGTGCTGGGAGTTACTCATCAACAGCAGGTTAAGGATTGTAGGGAGGACAAGCTTAATAGGAGTCATTGTATGAACAACAAGAATAATACTGATCTCCATTAAATACTGCGCTGGAAATAGTTAATCTCTGATCAGCTGTTGTTACTGCACAAAATCTCTCTTATCAAAGCAACATACCTGGTATAGTCTAGGTGCTGCATAAAGCAACACTATACATATCAGGTTCACTGTTACTACACAAAAAATCCATAAAGTGGGGGATCACCTTTACCTAACTTTTAATATATTGTAGAATGGCCAATTCTAAGCAACTTTTTAATTGGTATTTACAATTTATCTTTTATAGCTTTTTCAGTTATTTGCTTCTTTCCAAATGCAAACCAATGTTCTGCAAGGTTACAATTGTACTATTATTGCTACTTTTTATTACTCATCTTTTTATTTTTATTCATATTCCAGTCTCTTATAATAGCTAAATAACTAAAAAACCACAAATAATAAGTAATGAAAACCTATTGCAAATTGTGTCAGAATATCACTCTCTACAGCATACTAAAAGTTTAGTCAAAGGTGAACATCCCATTTATGCTTCCATACAGCTTTATGGAAAATTTTAATTCTGAATCTGCAGCTATTCTAACGAAATGTAGCCACACCTTCTAGAAATCTGCAGTGGGCGTGCACACCATTATAACAACCATCTTTTTTCATGCTATTGTGTATCTTTCTTTAATATCCAACTAAACAACACAGTTGTAGCATTCAATACACAATTAAAACTTCAATTAAAACTAAACGCCCATGTATATGTTTAGCACCCATTTGCAAGCCATATGTCACAAACTGTCTTTTCTTCAAGAAAATGTAATATCTCAGTATTAGCTACTAAAAAAAAATCACATTGTGAATGTGAAGCCTCAGGCTGCTGTTCAAAAACTAGATCTACTGGTGCAGAGCTGGAATCTCTGATAGTCTTAAAAAGAAAAACAAGGAGCAATAAGCAGTATCTGCACCAACACAATTTCTCTTGATTTACAAAAGTTTTTCTAGACAACACTCACCATACAGTATATGTTTTTTTCCTCTGCTAGCCTTTTATGTCCTTAGTCTGTTAGGAACACAATTAAACAAGACAGCAACATACTGTACTTTCCTGTTTCTATGGAGTTCAGAAGTGCTTTGGCTATACATGAGGAAGTATAGCTGCAGTGTTGGAAAACTGCAAGTGTGTCAAAATCTCCTATAATTTTTTTTTTTGTATAATCTTTGTTTATTATTTTCCAAACAAGGGGAAGGGTACAGAAAGGAAAAAGGGGAGGGGAGAAGGGGGGGAATTTCCCATGCATCACTTTATTATCCAATCTTAATATAATATTCAGCAGTAAATGATAACAAGTCATTTCTAGAATTAACATCCAATAAAATAAAATAGAGGACATTCAAATCGGCATTTCAGTGTTGTATCCACCTGTGTGAAAGAGAGTTTTATTTAGCCTTTAGTTTTCTAATGCATGTGCTCTTAATTTACGTTTGTTGTATGTTCATATAGTTTATCCAGGGTGCCCAGGTCTTCCAGTATTTTGGGCAGTTGTTATGAATAATATGTGTCAATTCCTCTATTTTCCTGGTTTCTTCTATTTTGGAAACCCATTCTATATATGTAGGTGGTTTGGTATCCTTCCATTTCCCTGGTATAAGAGCAAAATCTCCTATAATTTAATCTCCAACAGTCTGATGTTTAAATGGATCACAGCAAGGTGATGGCTGAAATATCACTACATTTTTCATTCCGCTGTAGAGAAAGTGTTGGTTCGTACACAGACAAGGGAGCATTTATCAGATCTGTCCTGCTGCTGCTGCAAAAACTAAAAGATGAAGAATATAGAAACACAAATGGGATGTCGAACAGTTTGGCTGTGCTTTGAATTACTTTCAAAATATTTGGACAGAAGACACTCCTTTTCAACCTAAGCTCAATGAATAGGGCTTGTGCTGAAAATACCTTTTGCCTGTTGTTTTATTTAAGAAATATCTACAGTATTCAGTATCTAGTAAAATTAAAAGGGTGGTTCAACGTTATGGTAACTTTTAGTATATTATAAAATGGGCAATTCTAAGCAAAAATTGGTTTTCATTATTTATTTTTTATATCTTCAAAGTTATTTGCCTTTTTCTTCTGACTACTTGCAGCTTTCAAATGGGCATCGCTGACCCCTTCTAAAAAACAAATTCTCTGTAAGGCTACAGTTGTATTGTTATTGCTACGTTTTATTATTCATCTTTCTATACCCTCTCCTATCTCAAAAGTGAACAACCCTTTTAAGTCAAAGGAAACTGGACATTTACAGTTTTTCTTGAGTTTTTCTCATCCAAGTCTTCTTTAGTTGAACTGAATTAGTGGTGCAAACATTTCAATAAAAACACTAAGGGGGTTATTTGTTAAAGTTCAAATCCAAAAAAGTTTTTTTTTACTATAAAATCTGAATTTATAGTGGAGAAAAAATCTTGAATTTTCCGAGGATTCAAAGTCAGAATCTGGAAATACTCCATCTGTAAACTTTCTAGGTCCTGTTGAAGTCAATGGCAGAGGTTCTATTTGCAATTTTAAGATATTAGGGTCTGCTCTGGGTTTCGTACGATAATCCAAAACATTTTGGGCTTTTCTGACAATTTTATGAAACATTTTCACTTTTCAGGCATCAAAACCGAAAAATTCTGAAAACTTCAGATGTGGTTTTTGTACAACAATCCGAAAAGGTTTGTTTTTTTCCCTTATCCAATTTTTTCATAGTTTTTTTTTTAAATGATAAATATGGGTAAATCATAGATAATTCTAATTTGGTTTCAGATTCAGATTTTGAAAAACCCCTAAATGTCCAATTGCCTTTGACTTAATTCTACTAGATACTGTATTTCATGACCTGTATAATTTAGAATATTCATAAACATCTACAGTTTTTCGTTATTTCAAGCACCAAACAAAAAAAAATTAGACCAGTTTCACTTGAGCACTTGGCCCAGTTCTGCAGAGAACATAAAAAGCTGGCAAAGCTACTCGCAATTTACATGATAATAAGTTCAAATACTGAAGTTTAGGGAAGGGAATTACCTTTTTATAAATGGAGAGGTAGTTTAGACAAAAAAATCAATTAGTGCTTTGTAAAGGAACACAACAGGAAAAAATTTGATTTTTTAATGAAAATAATGCATTTTTAAAACAATTCCTATTCCTATTCCATTTTTAGGCAAGGTTAAAACCCTCCTCTAGTTCTACTGATGTTCTTCCAGCAAGATATTTTAAGAGCATTTTTGATTGCATAGCCCCTCAGGTTTTCGATATGGTGAACTTATCACTATCGTTAGGTTGTGTTCCGGAATCTTTTAAGCTGGCAATTACTCAGCCCCTTCTTAAGAAACCTGGATTTTGAATGCAGGCTTTGGAGAATAATAATATTTTTGAAAAATTTCAGTCAGGCTTTAGGCAAAAACATCTGCACTTTTGAGGATTTTAAATGATTTATTAATGGAGGATGATTCGGGAAAAATTAAAATTTTAATTTTGTTGGATTTAACAGCAGAATTTGATACAGTGGATCATCGGATTTTATTAGAGAGATTACGAAATTGGGTGGGGCTTTCTGGGTTGGCTTTAGGTTGGTTTCAATCCTACTTAGAGAACAGTCAAGGATGATCATTCTTTAGTTTATGATCTTTCGTGTGGGGTTCCTCAGGGGTCTATTCTTGGCCCATTATTATTTTCGTTATATATGCTTCCTCTTGGATTCTTAATACGACGTTTTAAAATCTCTTTTCATTTTTATGCAGATGATACACAGCTTTATCTGTCTTTTAAGAGAAATGATCAAAATGCTATAAATAATTTAATGGAGTGTTTAACTGCTATCAAGACGTGGATGGCGTGTAATTTTTTGAGTTTAAATGAGGATAAGACTGAGGTGATTATTATTGGCCAGGAACAATGTCCTAATGCTTTGCATGTGGAATTGGGCACTTTAGGACCTCGTATAAGTACATCAGTTAGGAACTTGGGTGTTATTTTTGATTCAAACTTAAATTTTGGCTTGCATACAAATAAGTTAATTCAGTCATGTTTCTTTCAGTTGAGAAATATTGCGAAAATCAGACATGCTCTTTCTTTTAAGGATTTAGAGAGAGTGATTCATGTTTTTATTTCATCTCGTTTAGATTATTGCAATTCCTTATTTACGTGTTTAAGTCAAAAATCCTTGGCTCAGCTTCAGTTAGTCCAAAACGCTGCGGCACGGCTATTAACAAAAACTAATCGTTTTGATCATATTAGTCATGTTTTGGCTGAGCTTCATTGGCTTCCGGTGAAGTTTAGGATTGATTTTAAAATATTATTATTAATTTATAAAGTTTTACATCATAAGGCCCCAGAATATATTTCAGAATTGTTGACTGTTTATAATAGCAATAGATTGCTAAAGTCAAGGATTATTGAAGATTCCTAGAACAAGATTAAAAGGAAAAGGTGATTGTGCCTTTGCCGTATATGCGCCTAGACTGTGGAATAATTTGCCATTAGATATTAGACATGCTAGTTCGGTGGATATTTTTAAAAGACGTTTGAAGACTTATTTGTATACTTTGGCTTTTAAGTAGTTTAAATTTAATGCAAATGTAAATGTGACCGTATTTTCCTTGTTAAGTCTGTTGTAAAGCACTTTGTAGCTTTGCTTTGAAAGGTGCTATATAAATAAACGTTTACTTACTTTACTTACTTAATACATCCAAGTACTGTGCCTAGTAAGTTTAAGTATCATGTAGAGCAATGCCAATAACTCTTGCCATCCCCAATATGATACTGATTGAATATATATGTGTATATTGTATGTTAGTTTTAGTAATATCATTAAAATAGAAAAGTTTTCACCAGGTCTAGTAACCAATATCAGATGTTCGTTAACAAGCAAGTAAATGCTACCAGCTGATAACACAGCTCAAATTGTGCATTTACATGTGTGTGCAGGTATGTTTCTGAATATTGTACTTACTTTGCTACTTTAATTGTTTGCATGTGACTAACATTAACACCTATCTTGACTCTCTCTGATCCATTCTAACAAATTTCTCTCTGTTCTCATATGCATTAATATCACAATACTGCACATCCCTTAAGGGGCATAGAGCAGTGAAAGTGTGCATAAAGTAACTGGTAGCTAGATAGGAGTAAGTGTATATTTTCTATGTTTACCCAAGTTTTAATGAATTTAATGAATATTTTAACAGAAAAATGTTTGCAATATACTATAGCTGTGAAAGATTATTTCACATCAATGTAGAGGCGATGAGATGCAATGCTGCAGTCATTAAGTATAGAATAGCTGAATTCAATCTTTATTCAAAATCTGGCTTTGGTGCCCTATAGCCGCATAGCAACCTCCTCAACTCAGACACAACACAGAAGTATAAGACTTGTGATGTGAATGCTCATTAAAAGGAAGTGCCCAGCATTATATACACATTTTATAATTTACACTTGAGTATTGCAAGGTTTAAATACCATTTAAATACTGTACTGTTTAAATACTGTAGATAAAGATAAAGCATACTTTTTACAAAGCCACAAGTATTCATGGGCTACACACTTAATCAAAAAGGTTTCAGTCATGTCGGCTGTGGTCAAAGGATTAAACCATAACTACTTCTTCACCAAAATTCTCCAGTGGTGGACTGAAAGGGTTTTTTTTTTGTTTGTTTCTGCCACCAAACAAGAAATTGAAACCAGTTTCATTTTAGCACTTCCTGGTCCTGCACAGCAGAAAAAGTTTATCAAACTTACAACCAAACCACAAGAAGCCATAATAGACTCAAACTTAAGAAGACTTAGGAAAGGGGGGTTCAAACAAGCACAATTTGCCCTGTTTATAAATGGAGAGGAAGTTCAGGAAAAAAAATAATTAGTGCTGTATAAAGGCAAAAAAAGAAATTAATATAAT
>CM044434.1:45238904-45258389 GCA_024363595.1 Xenopus borealis | reverse complement strand
CCCCCCCCCCCCGCAGCCTAAGTGTAAACTTCGGTAATTGCCCCTAAGTCTTTACCTACCTCCCTTTGCAGATTCAGTACATTGGAGGTCACGGGCACCATCTTTCGGCTCTGCAGCAATCTTTGGGTAGAAGATTGTGTTTGTGGGTGAGACTCTGATATGCGTTTAGTGCGCCATGGCCATATGGACATTACATTGTGCAAGTCAGTGCTGTTTCATTTATAAGCTAGAAATTTTTATACAGTGCCAGTCCTATATTTGTGGGCTACATCCAACACTGCTTACTGCCTTAAAGCCTCCAGTCTTTTCAAAGACAATTTAAATTTAATATTTATAAATTTAAACTTTTTTTCTTTGGGGACCTATGCATTTTGTTATTTTCTGACAGTGTCTCAATCTCAGGGTTCAGTTAATGCCCCTTTATTGTACAAGTATTATTACAGAGAAAAAGGAAAACACCTTTAAGACTTTGTATTATTTGAACAAAAAAATAGCCCAAGGGAGACAACAGAGGTTTTTGGATAACAGGTTTTTGGAACCAATATCTGTATAATGATATTGACGTCATTGCTTCCTGTATCTTTCCCTTTCTAGTAGAAGCTCTACTTGGGATCTTTATTTTCAAGGTGTTATGACATCCAAATCATAACAAACTGATTTGTATGTAGTTCAAGAAGGGATCTTTCTGGAACATAATTATCCACTTAGCTACCGTAGGTATGTTTTCATTTGTGTGTTTTTTGCTATAGCTATTGTTTTCTCTACCACAGAATTTTAAAATAATTTCTTGCGCCACCAGAAACATACATAAATGAAACCTCTCCCTCATCTTACTTATGCACACAGCAAAAATTATATTTTTACAATGACTCATCTCACTGACAATTATTCTTTTAAATTGGGCTGATAAGAGAAAATAATGATACTGTATTTTAGAGGCGGTCCTCATAACCACCAGATAAGCAATTTTGTTGTATTCCCATACCATCCTGTTTTTGACCTCTTTCTCTTAAATGAAAAGTAACTACAAAAAAAACAATTTTTTTTAAAGTAATACAATATAATGCAGTGTTGGCCTGAACTGGTAAAATTGCTGTGTCTCCTTCAGAAACACTACTATTGTTTATAGAAATAAGCAATAGCAACGGGGCAGCCATTCAAAGAAGAGAAGGCTCAGGTTATACAGCCAATAGCAGATAAGCTCTGTAGAACATAATGTTATCTGCTATCCACTATTTAACTTGTGCCATATAGACTTTTTTCAATTTCCACCATTGCTACACAGCAGTTTGTTTATGTGAACAATAGTAGTGTTTCTGAAGCAAACAGATCAGTTTTATCAGTGCAGGGCAGAACAGTACACAATGTCACTTTAATTTTTTGGTGCTCCTGTTACTTTATAGCTAAGGGCAGGAGCACACGGGCAGATTTGGGGAGAATTTTAAAAAATCGCCTGCGGCAATGCACTCACGATTCAATTTCTGAAGTTGCCTGCAGTTTCTTCATGAGGCAACTTCGGAAATTGAAGTGCCGTGAGAGCATTGCCGCAGGTGATTTTTAATTTTAGCTGGTGGAAGGCAGGGGAAGATAGTTTGGGGAGATTGTCACTCCAAAGGCGACTAAATCTCCCCGAATCTGTCCGTGTGCCCCTGCCCTAAAGAGCTTTAACAGTAGCTAATTGTCTGTGCACACACAAATTATAAAGCCCATGCACACAACAAATTCTAGTATAGGTATAGGATCTGTTATCCAGAAACCCATTATCCAGAAAGCTCTGAATTACTTAAAGGCTGTCTCCCATAGAGTCAATTGAATCCAAATAAACCAAATTTTTAAAAATTATTTCCTTTCTTTCTATAATATTATTAAAACATTGCCTTGTGCTTGATCAGAACTAGTATATAATGAATCCTTATTGGAAGCAAAACCAGCCTATAGGGTTTATTTAATGTTTACATGATTTTCTAGTGTAGGGACCCATAGGGTTTAATCCACCCCTATGGCTTTAAGGCCCTACCCCTTTTCCTTTCTCCCTAGTTACTAGGCAAAAGCTTATGTATCTAATTCATATTTACATCTCCAATGCTATTGGCCAGACGGCACTGTGAGCACTTCCTGTCACACTCTGTATAGTGAATGTGAAGGGGTGGATCTTTGACTTTGGCTCCTGGAGCCTGATCGAGCTGGTGGTACGCAGGGGGGCCTGGGTACAGCAAGGCATATAAAAGCCATGTGCTCTAGAGAGATAAGTCAAGTAGCAGGGACCCCGTGAATGAGGCTAGTAAATGGCAGTAATATATCTGTAATATACTCTCTAGGAGAGTAAGGCAGAGAGGTAAGATAGAAAGAGCAGCTTTGTGCTCCATCAAGGAGGTGTAGCAGGGAGTAGCTTCCCATGCCATAAGATCGCCTACATCCCACCATCCAGAAAATCCCAGGTTCCGAGTATTCTGGAAACCTGTACCTATACAGTACATACAAAGAATGCTGTGTGAAAATATATAATTTATCAGTTATGGTTAGTCACCCACCTATCTGCTCATCCAGATTTGTAAAAATACCCAAAAAACATATTTTTTGCACCCACAGATTTAAAAGTGCACTTACAGGCACATTAAATAAAAAGGGCAATATTTTGTTGACTTAATATGCACTTATACATTACTCAGTGTGGAAGAAAACAATATATATGCATAAATGCAACCTTAATATATTGCTTAATAAAGGATAAAATAACAGAGAGTCTCATCCTAATATATTTAAGTATTATTTTGATATATTTGCAAAATGGAACATCTTCTGTGACATGATAAGAACATGTACTGTATCTACGTTGTTACATGCTTCACCTCCTGTATTAAACGGTAACCCTCAGGCACAAAATGGACAAAATTAAATTCCCTACTTGCAGTTAATGAGTTAAAAATGCCTTCCTTTTCCTGGGGCGTCTGTTACCATGGCAGCAGGAGCAAACTGTGTTAACAAAGCATTGATTTGCTGTTAAACATAAAAACATTTATGGTATTTTTGACGTTCTTGAGGATTATGCCACAAATGGCCTTTTGAAAGAGATTCAATATTATATGGATTGCAGAGAGAGGGATTGTGAGGGGTAGAAAACCACTGAATTATATGCCCAAAGTGTATTTGCCATGAACCCCCCCTCCCACTTTTTATTCATTTGCTATTTAAAGTCTTGTTTTTAATTTAGAAACCATTTAACAATGACTTGCCTTCTGCAAGCTCATATATATGCTGGAAAAAATAAATACTATCATCTATCTAATTGTTTATCTATTTGTTCATCTGTCCTTCTGTCTAACTCATGCCTCCCAACATTCTGAAAACAGAAAGAGGGACAAAAAGATTTGCCGCTTGTAGTGCGGCGAAATGTTTTGACCACACCCATTTTTAATGACTACATCCCCTAATCACCATGTCCATTTTACAAAATTTGGCAGGTTATGAAAGTTTGAACACATTTCTGTGGTTTTTATGTTTTATTACAGTTTAGTTAATGGAGGTGAATTGCCCTTTACGTTGTGAATAAGTTCTTATCTTATCTAAAAACGTAACAAAAGTATCTTAAGTGAGCATTATGGGCTCTCTGCCAAGAGCCAATTAAGTAAGAAACGTTGCATCTCTTTCTGGCAGTTCAGTGCAGCAGATCAAAGAGAAACTCAGGACATACCAGTACAAGTCCGGGACTACGGGTTGAGCTGTAAAAAATGGGACTGTCCTGCTCAAAACAGCTCTGTTGGGAGGTATGGTCTAACTATCCCTACCTCTATGTAAGTATCATCATCATCTATATTTATCTGCATATCTTTCTGTCTATCTATTTATCATCTATGTATCTATGGAGTTGCCATCTATTTGCTTTCAGATCCATATTTTCAAGCATATTTAATATGTGGGTAAGTTAGTGATTGTTTGTATATTGGGGGTACAGTATATAGGTGTGCAAACAAGCAACAAACTGTTAAAAAATATAGTAGTTGCTTTCTTCAAAAAAAAATTAAAAAAACATACAATAACGCATATGCCAAATTTGTAGATAGCTATGTGAGAAGGATGTTGCCAGTTTTCATAGACATTTGAAGTGGCTGTTATTTTGATGTCATATACATACATCACTGGCCATACCTGAGATCATTCCACAAAGCACAGTCACAAAAATCATAACAATGTACAAGGCCGCTATTTTCTATACTAAAGGGCACTAATTTTACAAATATTTGGATTGTAGCCAGTTTTCTTATATCTAGTTCTTATTGCCCTATTTTAAAACTGATAGAAGCTGCAAACAATTGCCTTGATATTCAGACTGTATTTCAGGAACAAGGGATTCCTTTGGATAATGATCTGACTGAAGTTGTTTGGTCATTCATTTGCAAAGCTGGTTATTTACAGTATGTGTGTGGTCAAAATTTACTAGAGATGCTTAGATAACCCCCAACCCAGCCTATGTGTGGCTGGCATAAGCAAATAAATTTAAAGGCTCAATAACTTTGTAGAAATGTTTGATTCCACAGGAAGTATTAAAAACCCTGTATTTTTAGCCCTGAGGTACTGTTCCCATACCCCGTCCAAGGTACAATTCACTTCAATTTGAAAAGATAATTTGGCGGAACAGACCAGGATCAGGCATTACTTTGTTGCAAAAACCCCTTTAATGACACAACATGTTAGGAGCCACTTGATAAAGAGCAAACTGGCTCAAAACATGTCTTTGAAGGAGTTTTTACAGCCAATTACTGCCTGATACTGGTCTGTTCTGCCAAATGATCTTTTTAAAGGCTCAATAACTGTTTGTCTCCAGAAGCCTCAGTATCTCAGAGGCCTTAGCAGTGGTATCTCAGAGGCTTATCTTACAGGTCAATCTCTGGGCTTCACCAGCAGTTTGGAGCAAGTGCCATATCATAAAGAGATTAACAGCATCCCTTGGGACTACACATTCTTAAAAGGTAATAGAGCTACTAAAAAACACATTTCTGAATGTAAACTATTCAAATGAAAGAGCACTACAGTACAACAAGGATATCATTGCATAGCCATTACTATTTTTTCTCTTGGTCTCTCTTTCTTTATTTCTCTCTACTGAAACACACAATTACACGCACATATATTATTAGACAGTTCGTTAAACCTAGGTCACAATCTTTCAGTGATATTACTATCCTGTGTAATTGGCTAGTTACATTGATCTTTACATCCTTGTGTGGAATTTTATTCAAACACACTTGCTTTTGCCCGCCTCATAATGATCCCTTGAGATATCAAATGACCACATGAGGTTAATGAGATACTGGTGATGTTCAAGCCAAAGATAGCCATATAACTATATGGTTTAGAAATTCCAGACCTAGAACAATTTTACTTCCAGACATATCCCTATTTCACCAATGACTTTTGAAAAAAAATATGCCCTGGTAATTACCAATATTTGTAATTATTTATCTGTAATAAGACAGTAAAATATGCATAAATATATTTGTTCTACTACACCAATGATACAGTACCAGAACATCTGAGAAATCAGAGACACTTGTAAAATAAAATCCAGCTAGTAAGGCTATATAAAATCTATTTAATTAAAAAGTAATCTGTTTCCATTTAGTACAGTGTAGCAAGTTGGATTTACTAGAAGTGGCCTTAATTTTTCAACTGGTGTTGCTCTGTTGCAACGTTAATGAACATTTCTTTATACATTAAACATATCCAGTGATATTCAAATCAAAACAGCAGTGCTACACTCTACAATACTTGCTTGACCATAGAAACAATTTAGCAGCTTTGCTCCTGTCAAGACTCCAGCTCACTCAGTGCGTTGCATGCTCTTGTTAGATTTTTTCATTTTAACAATCAGTACAAGGCAAGAAAAGCGAGGAGGTTATATTCATCCAATATTGTCTCAGCATACACAGTAGTTTATCAAACTTATCCGGGAT
This sequence comes from Xenopus borealis, assembly GCA_024363595.1. Classification (NCBI taxonomy): domain Eukaryota; kingdom Metazoa; phylum Chordata; class Amphibia; order Anura; family Pipidae; genus Xenopus; species Xenopus borealis. The sequence goes on along the minus strand of CM044434.1, from coordinate 45,252,438 downwards.
ACATTATAGAGTTCTAGCTGCTTATTAACTAGGGCTTTGCCTTTTGCCACTGTGGGGAGAGTGGGGCCCATCCAGTTCACTGGTACTACTTTTTCACATAAAATAGAAGTAGAAAAAACATTTCCCATTTTAGTTTTACTCTTGGGAGTGGGTCAGCATATTTACTCAATAGATTTCTGTAATTACTAGACACCACCTTCCTTGTGCTGGGATGGTGGAGGCTTTTTACCAGTGCGGATTGGACGACTGTACTTTGTAGAGACTGAATCTGGTAGGCAAGCCTTAAGGTGGCCATAGACACACAGATAATATCATCAGAAGATTTGGATATCAGTCGGCTGGTTGATCGGAAAAATTTGAACAGATGTCTTTGAAGGCACCCTTAACATCACCATTGTTAGTGCTGAATCGTCAGATACAGGTAGAATTCTATTGTTTCTACCTTTATATCTGACGATTCAGCTCTATACGTGTGTGTTGAAATGAACAATTTTTCTTGGAAAGATCTTTTCTGAGAAAGATCATAATTGTTACATCTATGGCCAGCATTATTAGCTGTAAGTATTGGAATAGTGGGAGATGTTCCATATGCTCTTGTAATTGGATTTTGGTTTTGAAATTCCCTAGCTGGAGCAGGTCTTGCAGTTTCCTGACTTTACACCTTGCCCAGAAGTTAACATCTGGGATTGCCTTAAATTCAGGGAGTCTAGAGTTGAACTATAGAGGAGTTACTGGTGAGAGGAGATTCCCTTCCAGGTCTAATATGGGTTGTGCAAGCTCCCAGGTTTTAAGGGTTGCTGCCATGACTGGCACCAGAGATATGCTAGAACCCTAAACTTTCTAGGTCTATAGCAAATGTTGCCTGGTGCCTCAGTAGATCCACTGCCAAGGCTTCTAGTAGTGTGACGGGTTCTCTCGATCAAACTGCAGCCAATCTCTGGCATGAGCTAATTGGGCAGACAGATAATATAAGTTACAGTAAAACATGGCAAGTCCAAACTGGTCAACATTCAAGTGCTCTGCTGAACATACATAGGTGCATTACGCAATATATACCTGCCTGGTTTCCCTTATTTGGAAAACCGGGCAGGAAGCATTGACCTGGGCAGCCCTTCAAAATACCGGGCTGTCCGGGTCAAAACCGGACAGGTGGCAACCCTACATGTACACTATACCCATGGTTTTATCAATGCTTTAGTTTTCTGCGGGGCATATTTCTTGATATAGTTAAAAAACAGTGCTCTTTTATATTTGCAATTGAGGCCCCGTATATTCTAGTATAGCAATTTAAGTTACCCCATGATGTCGATATTCCCTAATGAGACAGGCTATGCATGGCCGTGGTAGTCTCATGGATCGCCTATAATTAAAAAAAGATATTTCAATTATAAAAGTGGGCACTTTTATAATTGAAATATCTGTTTTTACCTTATTGGTCTGAGCCGTAAGTGAGCTTTGACATGCTGCAATTGTTCCCAGCATTTGTTCCAGGACGTCTATAGTGCACCCCGGCAATAGCAGCAATGCTGGGGCAGAGGCCTTTGCTGCGGGTTGCATGTCAGCGCGATTTTGAGTCACCTTTCTGACAAAGTGGTTAAGCTTTGTTGTTGCCTCTGGTTTTGATTTTAGCCTGTTTTTCCCCACTCTTACCAGTTCCCAACACACAGGGGGTCATAGTGAGGGGTTTGGGTTTGGTTTGGGGTATCACTGACGGCAGCATATTAATCAGTATCTGTGTTCCCCCAAAGAGAGCACCTCCACGTGCCTGTTAAGTTGTGCATCAAGCCACGCACCCAATAATACAATAGCTTTGTGGTACAAGTAGTCAGCACCAGGGCCAGAACAGGGGGTAAGCAGAAGAGGCAGCTGCCTAGGGCGTAATAGTAGGGAGGCGCCAGGCAGCTACCTCTAACATTGCCTACCCTTAGTCCCTTCCCTCCATCTCCCTCCCTGTGTCCCTTCCCTCCATCTCCCTCCCTGTGTGTGTCCCCTCACTCCCTGTGTGTGTCTTCCTCCGTCTTCCTCCCTGCATCTCGCCCCTCTGTTTTTGGTGCAGGCATGCACATGTGGCGCGGTGTCTGGCAGGGTTGCCTAGGGCGATCTAGTCGGCAAGACCCAGCCCTGGACAGCACAAGCATAAAGAGGTATGCTAGAACCCTAAACTGCAGACAGAGTAATATTTATTCAGCATTCCATAACTTTCATAAAAAATTAGGTGCTGGTGGTACACCATTATTCACCATCCTAAGGACAGTTATAAGGGAAAGAAATACAAAAATTAACCAAAGAAGCAGAAACGGTCTAGGTTTGCAGTTGGAAAAATGTACCAAGGGTTTTTACTACTGTGACCCAATTTTAGTCATATATTGATAAGGCAGTTCTCTGAGGAGCCCCAAACATAGTCAAATAAGCTACCAACTAAGTCTGGTGTATCTTATTTCAGCCCATGTATGATCAGTTTAATTATTGCCCCAAAGGTGTCCCATCAAAATTTTCCTGCAGGCTCAATCAACAAGCTTGAAATCTTAGGCATAGAGGCAGCACCCTGCCTCTATGCCTAAGGGAGGGGCAAGCAATATTTGATTGACAGTTGAACTTTTAAATGAGTTTACAATCTCCATGAATGCTTTAATAAAAAAAATAATTTGAATGTCATGTTTCATTTGAAAATGACTTTTATTATACAGATATATTATTATACATGTCTGTGTGGCAGGTCCCCTTTAATTGGTACATAATGGCATATACTTATTTCAGGTTTCAAGGTCATTTTAGATGCAATCCTTGTAGCCTACCAACTTGCTTCATTAGGCATTTTTCTTTATAACTGATCTTGTAACTGCAACCTATGCCACACAGTCCGGTAAACTACTTGTAACATAAATTGACTGAATGCCTTATATAACCAACTATATTTGCTTTGCAAATCTTATAAATTGGCTTTATTTTATAAATTGTCCTTTATTTTGAATTCTTTCTTCCACATTCCATTCTCTCTTTCTCTCTCTCTCTATTTCTCTCAGATGCATCTGCTTCCTCTTCATAAGTACTGTACCTCTTCTCTTGCATCATTATATACATTCTTTTCAATTTTAAGCTCTTCTTTCCTTTAAATCCTCTAAGTAAAACATAGTATTCACCCGTAGCAGGTTTTAAAAGCTCTTTTGCAATCACACTCATGTTCTTTTATTTAACCCTTCCAACCTTGATCTGACATGCCTCCTGGGCTCCTTTACTACATCCATATATTTTTTAAAGGAATTATTTCAATAGATATTTTTTTAGAATCTTGCAGAAATAAACATCTCTGCATGCCTTTATATTTTGGTCTTGTATTCTTGTTTTTTAAATTTTTACTGTATTCTTTCCCCTATTTTCTTTGTTTTGTGCCAGAAATATGAACTGCTGTCTAACTATTTGGACATCACCATTTGTGGTCCAGTATTTGTTTAGGGAACCATTGCCTATACCTACGTTTGAAATATCTGAATTTATACTCTGATATAGTGCTATCAATATATACAGAGTGAGCATTTGCATTAAATCATATCAGATTGCCACCCACCCCAGACACATAGACAGTCCAACAATGTCACTAACCCCAGCAACCAGAAAGCAAGACATTTTACTTGCTGTGTGAATTGCTAAGAGATTGCTAGCTGTTCAGCCTCAACATTCCATTGAACTGTTTATATTAACATCGGTGATAAGACAAATGAGGAATCAAAAGCAGCAAGTGCAGTAAAAGGTTAGCCAGCACATAGAATTGTATCTCCACTCTTTCCATAGATGCTAGCATATTCATGCACACATTCGATGCTTTGCTGCAAAGCTTGAGGCTAATACCAGCTGAAAGTGCAAACGATGGGTATATGTTTGGTTTCAAAATGCTAGCTGATACAAAGTTGAAATAGCAATATAAAACTGTGTGCATTAATCATAGACACACACTACTAATGATGAGATTGCACAGAATTTGCAGATAACTGTGCAGGAGTGTTATCCATGCATCTTTGGCATGGGAAATGACTGGATAGCCATACTGATGGTGGTCAATGCTTGACCAATTTATGTCCAGCTTCCCCAGTTACACCCTTCAGCTTTAATCATGAAAACACTATAGAGCAACTTTGCCAATATCATGTTCCTCAGGCAGCTGCTACAGCCATTGGAACATATGTACAATTTAAACAAACAACAGTTAATTTAAAGTTCAGTATAATGCAAAGCAATTCATTTGGTTTAACATTTTAAGATACATTTATACATACAATTGTTTTAAATTTCAGCACCATGGACAGAGTACTGCTAATACTGCAGCAGCTCAACGCCGTTAACACAACTGCAGTTTCTTGGAGAAAGCTAGAACATGCACAGTCAAAGAAACAATAAGCAAAATTTCCAGGAAGCACAAAAGAAAACATTTGGCCTGCGTCTGCACCAGCACCTGAAGGCTGAATTGAAAATAAAGGTATTCTCTTCCAGAGAATAACTGATTCCCCTTGATCTTTACTTCCCTCGATAACAGAGGTTTTAACAGCTCGCTTGGGAAAAAATTTCCACCTTCCAGCTGTCTTACTGCCTAGTTATTCTTGTAAAGGAAGGTATCAGCAATGCTTTGTTTCTCAATGTTCCTGTGGCTATGGAACTGACTGAAGAAGAATTAGTCTTGAAGGGCAGATTTTCAAATATAGGTGCAAGATTGCACAAGTGTAGATGCCATTATCAGCTGGTTGCTACTGGCAACTGCACTTACTTATTTTCATAAATTAGCCATTAGGGTTCGGCGATGGGAAGTACAGTCTATAATATTTTCTAACTACCTAAGTACAGTGTATATCTAAGAAACTGAAAATATTTTAAAAACTGAAAGATAGTAAACTTACCTGCATATATTATATATAACTATATATAACTCTAATAAGGGCATACTGTCCTTCAAGCAAGCTACAGTGTTTTGTGATTTAGAGATATACCCACCTAATCCAGTCCGTACATGCAAGTTTAACACCAAAGTTTTGCTTGCTTTCAAGGGTACACTTCCAATAAAAACACAGGAAAAGTAATGACCTTTGTATATTATATTCATACAGAAAATATGAAAACATGACATTAGAGCATTGATTTAAAAAAATACACATTCAAAGAATAAAGCCATAACTGATGCTACTTTCCCAAGAAACAAAGCATTTTTATTTTATACTGCTTTAATGGAAAAAGGATTTGCAGACGCTTATCTCTCCCCTTTTGTACTCTGTACAAGATAAAATGTCTGTAAATGTGGTACAGTGCTGCACAGGATCAGAGTGTCTTTACTTGATTCCACAGCATGTTGGTGTTCAGTAAAACAACACAGTTGCTAGATACTGTCTTTACTTTAGTTTTATTTTCTATCTTCAGGAAAACTTGCAACCTTAGAAATTAGGAACAATAAATTAAGAAAACTAAACTTTAAAAACGATTTAGGTGCAAACCATTTTAAATTAGCAAATATGTCACAACAATGAAAAAAAATGTAAAAGGGCCCAATTAATTTGGAGAATAGACTTTATCCATTGGCTATTTGTTCTCCAGTTCTGGTCCTATGTGACATGCTACTTAAGTACTTTGTTTTGCAACCATAGCTATCTTTTGTGAATGTAGCCCTATACCTAAGTATAGTACACTATCTTTACCCTCACTGGGATCATTTATAAATGTACTTTCTGTTCTTTTGTGCGCACACACATATACAAATTTTTCAGTTATGGATATAGTATTTCTCTTTCAAAATCCCATATTTTAAAAGCTCACACTCACAGCACTAGTGTTTTCCCACACCAGTGTTCTCCTCAGAAACAAAAATACACAAGGTGGGGAAAAAAATTTGCTGGGCAGAGGAGAAAAATAAATAGATAAATATGTGCCTCCCCAACACACCCACACTAAAATAACTATTTTTTTTACAAATTTCAATAGGACTGTGCAAACACAGCGCACAGTTCAACTGACTTCATCAGCAATGTAGGGTGGTACAGGGCCAGAGAGGAGACAGGTGGCAGGGGAAAACAGAGAATGCACAAATCTTTCCTACTTTTTAAAAATATAAACATGCACAGAGCTAATTTGCCCTTGTGCGAATTATTTAGTCCTGCACTAAGTTTATGTATGAGCCACTGTATCTGTTAATGATGTAATGTACATTAAGGTACTAACATTGCCGCTTCATGAGTCAAGCTTCCTGTCAAACTGAGCAAAAAAAAAATCTGTCCATTGACAAGAACTGCAAAATCGGAGACAGAGGGACAAATTTGCCTTTTGTTAATGACTAAGCCATTAACTCTTTTGTTCATATCCCTTCTTTTCAGTAAAAGGAAAAAGTGTAGGCTCATAAATAATTTAAGCCTGTTCTCTTCTAGATCAAGAATTATTAAAGTTATTGTACCAAGTATTATGTGTCCTTCCTTCCCTCTCTGTGCTGTAGCAAAGCTGATCTTATTTACAACTGCAGCTTAAACCCATACATGTATATAATAATGGGCTGAAACTAGGAGTAGGCAAAACAGAAAAGGCATGTGTCTAAGTCCTACTGTCTGCTCTCTGGACAAGTACCAGCATCATAATATCATAGTACAATTAGCCTTGTGTTGTATCACTTAACAAAAAGCAATGTATGATTTTACTTTCATAGAACAAATGACTTGAAGCAACGGATCAAGCATTTAGACTACTTTTACTAAATACTAATACAGTTCACACATCTTTTGAAAGCACGATAATTTTTTGGGCAAGGGGCCTTTTAGGTGGGAGTTAAGGGTCACAGGAAAGAGTAGAAGTGGAATATTAAATCTAAAGTAACATGCAGCAGTTTCCCCACCATCATTTTTCCACGGGTGGAGAAATCTCTCATTTTGACCATTTTGACCCCTTTTACTGCATGTATCTGTGCGATGAGAGGCAAACCACTACATATGACCTCAGCCTATCTTGGGTTTGGAGATTTCATTAACTGAAAGAGAGGTGAGATAGTATAACAACAGGGAGATGATGATTGGAGAGTAGTGATGGGCAAATTTATTAGCCTGGAGCGAATTTGCGGCGAATTCCCGTGATTCGCCGCCGGCGACTAAATTCGCAAAATGCCAGCCAAAATTTGCTTGCAAAAAACTCGCTGGCGAAAAAAAAAACTATTCGAAAATTTTTAGCCAATTCGCGAATTTCGAAGCAAACGGGATAGATTCGCCCATCACTATTGGAGAGTTGCAATACATTATAATGGGGAGCTCACCCTGCCACATGCTTGCATTGGAAGACCCTTACATTTTACACAGGTCAACAAATTCCAAGCAAAAAAACCCAGCAGCATATCCAGATCCTACAAAAATAAACACAACAGGACATTGCAATGTAAGTTTTTCACATTTAACCCCACCCCCCTAAGCATTGCTGCTGCGTTAAAGGAGAACTAAACAAAGAAGTAGGGCAAAATGCTGCACATTATGTTAAGACATAATGTACCACCCCAAGGCCACCACAGCCATTCAGCAATGAAAATCTGGCTTTTTCCCTATTTCCTTTTTGCTATTTATTCACTGCACATGCTTTGTGCTGCTGTATATTGTATATATAGAATATAAATATCACCATATATGACTGGTAATTAATTCAGATTCACAATACTTGACAGCTGAGAAACCAGTGCATTCCCTATCAGAATGTAATAATCAGCCCTATAGCATCCTTTCTATAACAGATGAACCTCATTTTCTGCTTGATAATTTGTGACTACCCCTAAGCTTAGCCTCGCAAAGTGCTGAGAGAACATTGAGCATGTGAGTATCACTGACATTCCTAGCATAATCCAAGATGGTAGGCTCCAGTGGCAGCCTTGAATGCTTGGACCATTGCTGTTCTAGGGATACTGAACCTTTAGGCTGGGTCCTTAAGTTAAGTATATAAAATTTGCAATTTCTTGCTACATGTTTAGGGTTTAGTTCTCCATTAAATTTATTCTATGGCATGTTGTTGGATTATTATGTGTGAGCTGCGCACTAAAATAGCAAGGAAAAAGAAAGTAAGTAATTTTTATTTAAAAACAAAGACCTTCAATACTGCATTACTTTGATTTTAGTCTTTCCTTATGCTTTAAGTATGTGCTTTAAATTCAAATACCAAACCAGTAAACTGCCCAATAGACATATACATAATTTTTGACTGTACAGGTTTCAAAGCCTTTAATTATTGTAGTGCCAAGGCTTTGGTAAGCAGAGTTATAATAGCAGAAACAGTACCTAATTCTTATAAGCATATTTTCCAAATGTTATAGGTCACCCAGAAGGATAAAGATGAATTTGTAGTCTATACCTAGTAACTGTGCAAATAATTTTACATAATTTTTACATATTTATTATTATTAATGTTTGAACAAAGATTACTATAGTTTCATCTATAGAAAACTATTTGCTAGTAGTGATGGGCGAATTTATTCGCCAGGGGCGAATTCGCAGCGAATTTCGGAAACGACGCGACGAGCGTCAAAAACGACGCGCAACTCGTTTCGCTAATTTTTTCGCCAATTTTTCGGTGAAGCAAAACGGGTGAGATTCGCCCATCACTATTTGCTAGTTTAATTAATTCATTGAGTTCTAATATAAATTTGAACTATATCGCTGACTTGGTTTAAATGTTTGCTTACGTTGCCTCTTAAGCCTATCACATTTTTAGCATCTCAGTTTAATTATTTTTAAAAAGGGAATTCAGAAAGAGGGATGGTGTTATTATTATTTAAATAAATATTTACTATCGCAGCTAAACCAACAGAAGGTTACTATTGCCAACATTTTGTTAATGAAACCATTCAAACATTCAAAACATTTTATTAATGAAACTCTTCAAACATTCAAAACCATTGCATACAGGGTCCTGATTGGAATCAAATCTATAAAATCGGCACTACAAGGCAGTACTGATAACCAGTGCACAAGCATGTTTCTGATAAAGCTATCCAATGGTGAATAAAAACTGGCAAGATGCTTCAGATTCTTAATAAACACTCAAAAACATTATCAGAGATGAGAGTTACTGCTAAAAGTAGTGACAAAAATGTATCAAACCAACCTTTCATAGAAGATCTGTAATTTTGAGTAGATTTAGATTTGATAGGTGGGCTCATCTCATAGAGGTTGCATCTACTGTATTTCTGCATTTCAAGTAACTGGTTATTGGTGATTGGCTGGTGATCATTTTCAATAGGGTGATGACAAATAACCACTGTTCCACTACTGCATAAGATTCTTTACCAAACTCCAGAATTTTCACAAACGCATTCCTTTCCATAAAAGATCTGTAGCACAGAATGTACAAAATACATATATTCTCTAAAAAGGGTTCTTAGTCTCCATTATGTTTTTGGAAGTGCTGCCCGGGTAAAAACAGCCAGCCTGGTTTTCCAAATTATAATCAGTGATTGCCCCGTCCCTGATGTCATGGCCCCTCCATGTCAACATCTTGCCCCCCACCAAATCACAGCCCCACCCCCTGCCCGGACTCCAGGGGGCAAAAAGGTGGCAACCCTAGTCTAGCTCCTGTTTAAAAAATGAAATGCATTTCATACACATGAGAAACTGATATCAGAAGTGAATTAATTTTGCCAGTACCCAATCTGTTTTAAGTATAAATTGGGGAATATAGAAGAGAACATAAGTATGGGAGCAGTATTTTCTTTAGCAATGGATGATGCTGGAAGAATGTAGACTGAAATGAGCAGAAACATTTCAAACTAAAAAAATATAATAATGATAAAACAACATTTTTGCTGGTACATAGCACACCCTACATAATTGCATTTGTGGTTTAAGAATATTAGAAATCAGGCTAAATGTTGTAATTCAGTTGAATTACCCCTCCTAACAACCCACACAATGCACAAACATATTTTTCATAAACATATTTAACAAAACTACCAGGCTGGTTCCCCCAGTGCTGCAAACACTTTCCTACTGATATACAACCCATGCATTAAGCAATATTAAACAATAAAATGTGCCTGGTTTACTTCTGTTGTCAGTATAAATGCACCCTCTTACTGTGTAAATTTTCTAACATTTTATTGCTTACATTTTGTAGCAGAAAAATAGTGAGTGTTTATTTTGCTGCAATTTAATTTAAATTCCAAAATAAATAGCTGTGGCAGTTGTGAGACAGTTACTTGTGTGCAGAGTAGCACAATTAAATGTAGCAGTGTGTTGTAGCAATGGATGCAAAACTTTTATTAATTATTTATAGACTAATTAATGGGCTAATTAAACTAGTTCATTAATGAAGTAATTCACATTTTGGGCTATTCTCTTGCAGACAATAGAGCTAAAAATCATCAGGACCTGATATTCATTGTGTGCACCCCTACACTGACCAATGTACCCCCTGCTCACATAGCGACACCCCCCATACCCTGGGCAGTCAGGATTTTTTTTTGACAGCTTCTTGAATTTCCCACCAATCGCACAGAGCAGTTTGAATGGGTAACATCACCACTAATATCTTGCAGCACTATTCAAGACCTTTGTGGCCTTCCCATAAATCCAGGCCTGGAAATGGTCACAATTGGTTCCCTAAATCCAGAACAGTTGCTAGGCTCCCTGGTCTCAGCTCTGCTTCTACCTGTAGCAGCTGCCTTTCACTTCGAGAGGAGCGCCCCCCACTAATCGGATGCCGCCGGGTCTTAATAAGAGAGTAGTCAAGCAAGAGTTCTGGACTGGCAAAGGGGCACGGTCGTTATTAAGGTTTTGGACGGAAGGTACAGTTCAAGGAATAGACAAAAAGTGTAGTCAGGCAGATCGGAGTCGGTGCAGGCAGCGTTCAAGGATAGTTAGACAGGCCATGTCAATACTGGTATCATCGGGCAGGCAGGAGTCAGGATTAGCAGAGTTCAGCATAGTCAGGAACACAAGGAGCAATATTGACAGAGTTCAGAATAGTCAGACAGGCAGGGATCAAAATGAGGAATCAATAACAAAGAAATTGCACCCAGGATGCTAACAAGTAGACCCAATAGCAGGCAACCAATTCTAGCCTAAAGCCCCTTTAAATATATTTGAATTTCCCTCCATGCGTAATGATGTCACACACTGCCGCATAAACCTGTCTGGCTTTCTTCCAAACTTTCTGCCTCTTCTCTTAAATATACATTTTAGAGGAGCTTACAGTGTACGTGCATACCTGTACCTGCTTAGCATGGAGTCAGTGTGCAATGTATGCTGCTACATACAAAACTCAGCCTCACATATAGCTTACTCTGCTGATTACTCTGTACCCATCCTTACACATTGTCTCTTAACCACTTCTCCTTTTTGATTGTAAGCTCTTTTAGACTGCTCTTGTATCTGTTATTGGTTTGGGAGTTTAATGTATACACTAATTTACTATACATTACTGTGGAATAGGTTGACACTTTATAAATACTGGTTAGTATTAAAAATAATAATAATAATCTGCATTACAGATGTTCTTTCAGGGACTCGGTAAAGCAGTGAATTCAGACCAACACAACAGTAATACACTTGGGCATCTGATAAGTGACACCTTACAAACAAGAGAGGGCAGAATGGCAATGCTATCTACTTGTATGAATATCTCCCATATTGGTATGCAGTTCTGACAACTAATGATAGAATTTTCAAAACAGAATGAATTGGTTGCTCTAATTGACAGATAGAAACACATTTAATTATTTCTGAAGCTTCTTTTTCTGTGCAGATCAGTTGCATGGTTCAAAAGTTCACTTCTTCCAGATGTGCCAAGACCTCTTGGTCTCCCTTCTGACAACTTTTATTGCACCAGTTATTAGGGAGTTGTATTGGCTGTAAAAGAAAAAAACATGCTTCTTCAGTACCAGGTGCAAGACAATTATCAGTGATTCTCCAATAGCTGAATTTTACACTTCTCTTGTTAATAAAGGAATCAAAGATATAAAAGAAAAAATATAATGAAAGATATACATATATAAACAAATATTGCAATTCTATTCTCATCCAAAATATACCTGATTAAATACAGTATATACCTATACATTAAATTGGAGAAATAGCATAAAATATGGAATGAACAGTAACCTTAATACAAAAATGCAAGTTGTTAGTCTGCATGACTTCATAGTGAAACACTGGATCATGAATTCCAATAATTCTATAATAACTCACAGAAGAAAGCAAGTGACTTAGGCAAGAAGATGTTTGTGTCAGTAGGTATGGGGATCTGTTTCTAGAAGGTATCAATAGTCAAGAAGTTAAGGAAGAAGTTTTGAGGGGACTGGAAAAAGCTGAATTATTTTGTTGTTGAAAGATAAAGAAGGCAATGGACTATGGAAAACAAGTATTTTGAATGTTATTGATTCTGAGAGGAGTATAGCAATCTTTCTTGGCTTTGGGGAGGGCCGTATTAAGACATTTTACAAAAAAAACACACTAATCTACCAGTTTCTAACATCTCATGCCAAAATCAAGGGTATTAATAAAAAGTGTGTCCTCATTCTATTGCTATAAGATCCTCTACTCTACTTGGAGGACATCAAGATTGTCTACCTGCAAGAAAAATGTGGTAATCCAAAAGATTTTATGGCTCCCTTGCATGCTCACAGTACCATACACCTATTTGTATGCCATTATATAAATGATAAGCAGTATTGCATTAGTTATTGGGAAAGAGCTGGACCTTCCCCAAACAGTATAAATAACATAATATTTATGTATATCTTAATGCAAAGCAATGTACATGGTTGAACTGCTTTTAATACAGTTAAATCACATAACAGCGACATATAGTGGCAGATTCATAAAAGGTCAAAGTGAAATTTTTAATTTAAAATTTTCATTTTTTTGTTCAAATTTGATTTGAGTTTAAAGAAAAAAATCGAAATTTGAATTTCAAAATGTATCATTTACTGTCCCTTTAAGAGTTGGAATTTGACAATTCACCATCTAAAACCTGCCAGATTTCTGTTTTGGCCTATGGGGGACGTTCCTAAAGGTGCCAATTTGTTCCACAGGTCCACAGAAAATTTAAACCCCAGAAACTCCTCCGAACAGTAGTGACGTTTTCAATCACCCTCATCATTTTAATTAGTGTCCAATCAAACAGTAAGAGAAAATAAACCAAGTCGTTCGCTGGCCACTGCTTTGGGGAATGTATTTAAAGCCTAGCCAACACCAGTCCAAACAATTATTAGTCCAGTTAGTTCCGATTAAAAAGTCCCAGGAGAAGTTGTCCGTCTTTTTTATCTTAGTCTCTTTCCAGAGCGGAACAGCAATTAACCCCGGCACTGCCTGATTAGAAAGTTGAATAGCTTACAACCCACTGGAGCATCAGTAACTTTCTGTGATAAATTGATGTTTAAGTTTTAACTATAATTTTTTTCCCCTTCTTCTCTCTAGATAATATTGTTGCCTTATAAATTATGGAAATACCATTGTAAAATATTGAAATCCATATATTCGGTCTACAGAAGGGTAAGAATTATATATGGCTGTTTGTAACATCGTATTTTTATACAATACCATGC
>CM044434.1:45201276-45224954 GCA_024363595.1 Xenopus borealis | reverse complement strand
GAAAGTCCTGTGTATGCACAGTGCCACCTGCAGGCCATTTGTATAAACACCACACCAGTGTTTTTGGGGCTGCAAGGTAGAAACATACCTGAATCTTGACTGTACTGTAAATTGAGCTAGGCTTGACCATTCAGGTGATGGTAGTCATTGACTTTTGCACATAAATGTCTTACATATTACTCAATCTACATAGTATGATGATGTGGAAAAAAGGTAGGGGAATTTCCAGTGGGGACAGCAGTGGAGCAGAAAACAATTGTTTTCATAACCTTAGTGAGTTTTCCAGGATGATAGCCGTTTAACAGCACTGTAATGGTTGTATCTGTCAGTGCTAGTCATCTGTCTGGGAATTGGTTGCTTGTGGGAAACTATGTTTTGATTGCCTTATTTCCACTGTGATTAAAATGCAATAGGCCTGAAGGCCACTATAGTAACTAATTACTTGTTCAACTCAAACCCTTTAAATATATCAAATTGTTTTCAAATGGAAATGAAATCTTAAACATTTTTGTAGATCTGTTATTTATTTTTTATTATGAGTAATTTTCTTTGTTTTTTAGTTTATCACATTTGTTAGTCCAGATTTTACTATTGTACTCTAGAACAACCGAATAATTAGATATCTTTCCATGCAGACAGACATAATCTTGATGGCAAATATTATCACTCTATTTCAAAATAACGGAGTTATTGGGAGATGCCAATCACAATGAAAGTTCCTGTCAGCATTATGCATTGCTTTGTTATATTGTACTTCCAGCCACAGACAGAAACATACTCCCCATTTTATTTCATTTTGTTTCTTTCAGTCACAAGCTGAACCATACTCCAAATGTTATTTCAGCTTCTTCTTGTCTCATTGTAACCTCCAGAGCACCCCCCCCCTCATTTCCAGTGTCATTGTGGCGTAATTACAATGAAATCTTTTTTTTTTCAGGTATCATCATTTCAACATTACGGAAGAGCACTTGGGCCAGAAAAATTATGATGAATTATGACAAACTCATAATTGTGACTTTTAGGGGCAAATTTCACGTGAAATGATTGAACAACGATCTTACGAATTATTTGTGAAATCGTAAAGTAAAATTTGGCCTCTTCGATCATCGAATATCGAATAGATCGAATGATCGGATACTACTTCGCCAGATTGAACCTACCAAATTGTAATAGAAGCCTATGGGAAGCTTCTGAGGCTAAGTCCTGCTCGAATACCATTCGTACCATCAGAGCGTTCGTTCGATCGTTCAAATTATACAAATTTTTCAGGCTTTCGAAGGAAATCTAACGATTCTTTCGTGAAATCGAACGATCGGTATCCGTACAAATTCATCGAGGAATCAGATATCGAGCAAAATGATAGCCTAAAACAATCAGATAAGCATTCGATGGTCAAATACTTATCGAATTGCAAATTTGGTCAAGCTAATTATGGGGAATAATAGTAAATTAGCCCCTTAATCTCATAATTAGTGATTGGCGAATTTATTCGCTAGGGGCGAATTTGCGGCGAATTCCCGCGATTCACCGCTGGCGAATAAATTCGCGAATCACCAGCGAAACTTTGCTTAGCGAAAATTCCCTTAAAAAACGAGTCGCGTGTCGTTTTTGACGCGACGCGCCAAAACAACGCGACGCACCAAAGTTGACACGACGCGCGTCAAAAGCGTCCCGCGACTCGTTTCGTGAATTTTTCGCCAATTCGCGAATTTATCTGGAAATTCGCTAATTTTTCGGCGAATCTCGGGAGATTCGCCCATCACTACTCATAATTATGACTTTTAAACATAATTATGACTTTAAAAAGTCGAAATTATGAATTTTAATCTCATAATTATAACTATAAAAAATCAAAATTATGACTTTAAATCTCATAATTATGACTTTAAATCTCAAAATTATGACTTTAAAAAGTCGAAAATATGACTTTAGAGCTCATAATTATGACTTTTAAACTCATAATTATGACTTTTAAACTCATAATGTTAAAAGTTATTATTTTGACTTTTTAAAGTCATAATTATGTGATTAAAAGTCATGAGTTTAAAAGTCATAATTTTGACTTTTTAAAGTCATAATTATGAGATTTCAAGTCATAATTTCGACTTTTTAAAGTCATAATTATGAGATTAAAAGTCATAATGATAAGATTTAAAGTCATAATTATGAGATTTAAAATCATAATTCCGACTTTTTAAAGTCATAATTATGAGATTTAAAGTCATAATTATGAGTTTTAAAAGTCATAATTCATCAGAATTTATTTATTTTTTGCTGGCCCCAGTGCTCTTCCGTACAACATGACTTTAGTTGATGATGTTCTCAAGAAAATTCAGGTCTTCTTCAGTCTTCTTACCTCCACTATAAATGTAGTATGACTTGTGTTCCTACTAATGTCAGGGTGCTACGTATAGCATTGTATGGCCTTTGCCTGTTACTAACCTTGTCTTGCCTGCTTCGTGCTTGATCTGTGCCTGCTCTATAGATATTATTGCTTGGCACCAGACCTTTGGTCTGACGTAATTGCAGTTCTGCCTTTCCCTGGGGCATGTATTGTTCCCACAAGTGATACTGTTGACCTTCCATGACACGTAGCTGTTAACCCTGTTCATCCTCTAGTCAAAACTTTGGACAATATATTTAAACCATTTCTAAATCAGTTGAAAATATTTAACATCTGAAGCAAGACTGTAATATAAAAGCTGTAAAAATAATTTATTTTACTCTAACACTACATAATGCAAGGATTTTACACATTTCAGGTTTCTTTAGAAATTGTGATTCTTTCTACACAATACACATCCACTCCACACAAGCAGGTTAAGAAGGAGAATAAGAAATAACATGCTGATGCAGAGAAAGGCATAAGCAAGCTTTAATGAACTCATAAAAGGAAAGATTGTAGATGGGAATTTTTTGCATAATGCACAAAAGTTATAAGTGGAAGACTCTGATCATTTTGGACTTTAATTAATGATATTTGTACTCATCTTTTCTTTCTTGTAAGTCACATAGTATATGATATGCATACTCATCATGTAACCTGTAAAGTTCTAGTTTGTCAAGTAGAAAAAAAGCTTAATCATATTTGCACCAATTTTTAAGATCAAAAAGTTTATTGGCAGTGATGTGCAAAATTGCTCTTTCACTTTTCTTAAAAATTCACAAATCCGAGTGCCAATTTTTCCCATATTTTTTCTTGCACCAAATGTATTTTTGGTGGGTTTCTCCCCTCTCCAATGGGTGCCAATACTTTTTTCCCTACATAGAAACTGATTTTCTTTCCAGCTAAACAAAATGCATGACAAAATTGTTGGGCAGATCAAAATGTATTTACCACTTGCTAAACAACAAACTGTGACTAATCCATACCAGGCAAAAAAGTCACTCATCTATATTAATTAGCTCCCATGTCAACTGTTTCCAAGTTTGCAATTCAGTATAATCTATAAACACTTGAAATTTATTATACATTATTTATCTGCTTTTTCTCATTCTTCTCTGCCATATTGTTATTTTTTTAAATCTGTATTGAGCAAGTTGAGCACTGATTCAAAAACTGTATATGATGAACTGGCATATCTAAATGGCAGCTAATTAAAACCTTAAAGCCTTAGAGAGGAAGGGGGATGGGTCACTCCATATTACAATACCCATTCCATGCAGTGTCTTAAATGGATTTAGTGCACATCATAATACCTGAGTGACTTTAAATTAAATGATCTCCAAGTTTCTCATTTTATCTCCAATAATTATCTCTGAAACATCCCCTATATTGATGAATTGTGGGCTTGGAAGGGTTATACCCTCAATATCTATGTATTCTTCAATTTTTATATACATGTTGGATTTTTCTTTCCATCTTTTTACATTGTTTTTGATACCATCATTGTATCACAATCTATGTATTATTTATATTAACTCTCTGTATAACTCTGTATAAGCTCCACCCCACCCCCAGCTTACTGATAAGCTTGTATGAACATGTTTTCTATGTAAAAACTAACCAAAAATTTTACAGGAATGAGAATGCAGAGTGCATTTTATAATATGCATTCAAAATGTATTAGCATATTATTTCTTTATTTCAATATTTTTTATTTCTCTATTGATACCATGCAAGCTTTGCAGCTATTTTGTTTGGAAGTGAATTTTGGAAAAAGCAATCAGTGTGTTACTGAACTTAGTTGACTCTGGACCTATGAACCTCTGTCTATTCATAAATGAAATTGTAACAGAGGCAAATCATTTTTAATTGTGTGGAGTAATCAAAATGCTCCCTTAACAATGCTGCAACTTTCATTTTAAACACTACAGAAAATAATGTATTTGATTTGGTTAACTAAATCTTAATTAACTGTGGTGAGGTCACTACTAGGATACCTGGGAAAGTCCAGGATGAAGCTTGGAGACCCGACCAGGTGCATCAAAGACCGTATGGAAGGACTGGAGAAACAAGTCAATGTTGTGGGTAAGAGGCAAATTCTTCTCCCATAAAGGAGATGCCAACTCCAAGGGCTTCCTTGAAGACGGGTAATCACAAACCCCACTTTAGCCCTCTCAGTAGGAAAATGCGAAGACTGGAGCTCGAACTGAATCTGGCACTGATTCATAAAACCTCGACAAGCCTGAGGATCTCCATGGTAGAGAGGAGGAGCTGGAACCTTGAGCCTTGAGGCATGAGTTGGTGAAGACACAACCTCTGGGGCTGCTGCTACTGCTGCTGTGGCTGCTGGAGGGTTGATGGATAACTTGTCCAATATGGCCTCCAAAGCTTGCCCAAAATGAACCTGCTGGGTCTAGTAGGTTTCCATATGAGAGGCCAATCCACGAAAAGCTCTCCCAAAATCTGGTACTCAGAAGGGTCCATGGCCCTATATACTATCAGGGCCCAAAGGCGCCGATTGAAGTGCAGACCAAGGAGGAAGCTTAGTGAAGATAAAGTTTGTGGTATCAGAAGGGTTAGGCAAAAGAATGGTCAATCCAGGCAAAGGTCAGTTCAGGCAGCAAAGTTTCAAGGTCAGGAGGTCGAAGAAATACAGTCCAAAAACACACCCAGGAACACTAAAGAGTAGAACCTATAATCAGGCACTGATGTAGGCCTCTGGCATCCTTTTAAACCTAATTTTCGCACCAAAACGTTTTGCCACAGGTATATATTCGCAGTGCCGTAATGGTGTATATTCGCGGAGCCGGAATGGCATGTTTTCGCCACGCCAGAATGGCGCACTGGCGTCTGACAGCCCACGTGGTTCCCCTGGGCGCCGTCATTTTGAGCGTTCCTCACATAATGCTGCAGTCACAGGGCTCAGGAATGAGCATTCTCCAGTAATTGTGCCAATATGGGAAGAATTATTTGCTAATTCAAATGAAACACCACAAACCTATAATCTGTGTCCTCAAAATGGTATATTAATTAGGGAATAATAAGAAAAGGTACACTTCACTCTTTTATTTCTGTGTTTTACCTGTAAGAAGGGACAAATAGGGTTAATGCTCCCCTGTGGCTTTAAATCTCTACACTTCATGGTTCTCTGGTTGCTCGGCAAAATCCCATGTATCTGCTTTTGCTTATTAGCATAATGCATAAGGTATACCATTGGCCCAGAAGCTGAGGCCGAGTTCCTGCTACACTTCTGTATAGTGTTTGACAGAGGGTGGCACTTCCTCCTTGGCCTTCCACTTCAGGAGGGAGTGGATGTTGCTGGGAGCCTGGGATTTAGGCCTCGGTAAGTAAAAGCCCCAATGGTGGTGAGGCCGTTGGTGATGTCAAGGATACAGGGATCCTAAGAACGAGTTGTAGTCTGGTCAGGGTAGTTCTCTAGAATTAGTGATCAAGAACAGCCTGTTGTAGGTGGAATAGCAGGGGGCTAGCTCTCTCCCATCAGCTAAGACTGGCCTTGTAATGTAGGGATCACAGCCTAATAGGGATTTAAAGGGATTTCCCTGATCCAGAGTGTGGGGATACACGTCATAGTACAGAGATCCTGAAGGTGCATCTAGCACTGTGGTACATTATCTCCACAGGGGTGTCATAAGGTGCTGGCTCTGAACTGATGTGATGTTACCTGACATGTCAAGTGACAAGTGACAAACCTCAATGATTGTGAGTATGTAACCCCTGATTTGTGCTTTAAGAAAACAAAGCCTGTTGCTATTTGTTTTGTTGAAGAACCTTCTGGCATCTAATTATTTTATTAGGTCACACAGCACAAGTGTAATTGCACAACACCATTTCTTCACCCTTTCATGTAGCAAAGGCCCATCCTGTGGAGAAAATGTCAAATGGAGCTGTGGAGGTCTAGCTTAGCCTAGATGGGGTTACATGTAAAAGTTTTGTCAAGCTTAAAAATTTTAGGGGTCAAAAAACATTGTGCCTTGCATTGTTTTGTCTTTCAGTTAATATATACATGCTGTGCTCCTTTAAATGGGTAATATCACTTTGTGATCACGTTTAGAAGGTTCACGCAGTCCATTTTTCCTGAACGCACTGCTGTGCCATCTCTCCGATTTTTGGGAATTTGCATTGTGAATAAATTCTCGCAAATGACTCGCAAGCGGGATTGGTATTTGCGTGAGTACAGGCACTTTGTGAGGTTGTTGTGCTCGAAAATAACTTTAACAGTAACTTAAAATTACAATTTGCAAAATTGTTTTGCAAATATTTTTTCTGCTACCAAAGTTGTGGTGTAATTCAAACACAGAGGGTGCGCATGAATATTTGCAATTTGCTATTTTTGCCATATTTAAAAAGCTCTTGTAGACATTCACAATATGAAAAACAAATTCGCAAATCTGTTTGCACACTCATTCAACTTTATAAATATAACCAGGCACAGGGCAAATATATTCACTTTGCGAACCAATCTGCCCTGCACAAAGCTGATAAATGAGCCCCTGTGACTTTTCAGGACACTTGTCCCTTAATCTGGCTACATGATGTTCCTTTATTAAGAGGTTTTTGTATGAGGAGAAAGCATCATGGCATCTGCTGCAGGTCTCTCGTGCTCTGTATGCAAATAAATTGGGCTGCACCTAGGCTATAGAATTATTTTATCTGAGGGATTTTCTAATGGAATTTGGCTTGCAGCAAAAGCTTTCCTCTGATACAATGCACAGTGATTAGTCTTGACAAATGCATTCATTTCCGGTTCTCAACTAGCTGTGGGGTGAGATGAATTTCTGTACTGCTTGCATTTTCAATCTGGAAAGGGCCAATAGTGCATGTGCATTTGAAAAGCAATATGTGTTAATATTATTAGCTGTAGTTAGTGCCAAAATACTTTATATCACTCTGTATTAGGGTTACATAAATATAGATGGCATATAAACAAAGAAACATTGGCCAAAACAAGAGCAGTAATGACTGCATTAAAAGTCTTTTGAAGCTAATGTTTCTGGCATCATCAAAACAGGTTTACAGTAATATAATATTCAAATATTTTCTGGAGTTAGGTAACTGCACCCAGTATAGCTTGCCTATTGCCCATGGTTACAAAGCAAGTGTGTTTTGCAGCAGCGTTGGGGGTCAGAGGGTATCAAAATATCCCAAGTTTCCTCCTCTGCTATATCCCTATATGGTTTTTGTAAAGTTTAATCACTACTCAGAATTTGCCAATTTTGATCCACTATGACCCGTATGGGTTTTGATTCCATTGTATATTGGGATGTAATCAGAAATCTTCCATTTTTGTTTTCTTTTCAATGGGTTTATTTACATTGTTTTTGGCACTTAATAGCCCTCCCCCCCCATGAGGGATAAAGCAGAGGAAGAAACTTGATAGATATTTTGAGGCCCTCTGACCCCCAACTCTGCTATGAAAAGAAGCCCTCTCTTTTTGCTCCTTTAAAAATGGTTGTTACAAGTGCACTGGTTGCATTACATGCCAAAATATTATCACCGGTCCGAGTTTTCAACATCGACATTCGGGTAAAACTATTTCTATCAAACATCGTATCACATGTACAAGCACCTATGTCATCTATATGTACAGTATATATGTAGGGGCAGATTTACTAAGGGTTGAATTGTCGAGGGCTATTAGCCCTCGAATTCGACTGGCCAGTTTTGAGAGCATATTCGACAATTCGCCAGAATAGTACAATCGAATAATCGCAGGAATAGTCACAGGAAAAAACGCTCGAATAATCGACAAAATCGTACAAATCGAACTTTCGAAACGTTCGATCGTACAAATGAAATTCGGCAAAAGACTTAGAAAAAAAGCCTAAGGGGGCTTCCCATAGGCTTCTATTGCAATTCGGTAGGTTCAATCTGGCGAAGTAAGCAGTCGAATAAAAATTTAAAGGGCAAGTTCTTCGACTGGCGAATAGTCGAGCGATCTAATATATATTTATTCGATCTATTCAATGCGCCCGAATATTTTATATTCGATGGTCGAAAATACTTAATTTGCATATTCGAATAGTCACACAATCCTATTCGAATAGTCGCTCAATCGAATTGAGACTATTCTCGACTATTCGTGTGAATATTCGAATCCTTCACATGAATTTAGTAAATCTGCCCCTAAATGTCCATGTGGTTTTATATATATATATATATATATATATATATATATATATATACAAACAAGGAAAAGTTGTGCTCACCACTAATTTTTAAATCCTTTAGGCGGGGGTGCAATGAGGCTGTGACCACAAAATACATATAGATAAATACAAGAGGCCCTCTGCACTCAACTCATCACCAATACACTTAAAGGAACAGTTCAGGGTAAAATTTAAAACTGGATAAATAGATAGGCTGTGCAAAATAAAAAATGTTTCTTATATAGTTAGTCAGGGAAAAATGCAAACTATAAAAGTTGGAGTGACTGGATGTCTAATATAATGGCCAGAATCCAACTTCCTGCTTTTCAGCTCCCTAAATCTGAGTAAGTCAGCGACTTGAAGGGGGGGCCACATGGGACATAACTGTTCAGTGAGTTTGCCATTTATGCTCAGCATTCAGCTCAGATTCAAAAGCAACAGTTATGTCCCATGTGGCCCTCCCTAAAGTCACTGATTGTAACCGTTACCACTCTGTGTAAACCAAGAGAGCTGAAAAGCAAGAAGTAGTGTCCTGTTCTTTTATGTTAGACTTACAGTCATGCCAGCCTTTATACATTACATTTTTGCCTAACTAACTATATTGAAAGCATGTTTTATTTTGCACAGCCTATCTATTTATCCAGATTTTACTTTTATACTGAACAATTCCTTTAAGACATTGAGACATCCTGTGCATACAGTTACCAAGAAATGCCCTACCCTCTAAACAACAGGGATTGTTTGTCCATACATTGCAATATATTCAAGTTGGCCAACTACGTCAGTCATCCCACATCCGGCCAGTCCCACACCCAACCCTCACCTGACCCACTAAGAATTCTACTGCTTCATTCCACATTCCACAAAGGGACCAAGTTCCACCCGCAACTTACCTGCCGCTTGAGTATATTGCAATGTATGGACAAACAATTCCTGTTGTTTAGAGGGTAGGGCATTTCTTGGTAGCTGTATGCACAGAATGTCTCAATGTCTTAAGTGTATTGGTGGTGGGTTGAGTGCAGAGGACCTCTTGTATATATATATATATATACAGTATGTGTGTGTGAGGGAAAACACAGAACAATTTGAGGGAATGGATGGGAAACCACCGCTCATCACTACGGGCCGCAGATATTGATAAGGCAGAAGTGATATTGTACAAGCTACTGTTTTATTATTATAGAGAAAAAGAAAATCATTTTTAAAAATTTTGATTATTTGATTATAATGGAGTCTATGGGAGACGGCCTTTCCGTAATTTGGAACTTTCTGGATAACGGGTAAGATATAATTAAGCCTTATTGGAAGCAAAACCAGCCTATTGGGTTTATTTAATGTTTACATGATTTCTTGTCGATTTATGGTATGAATAAACAATTATGGAAAGATCCATTATCCGGAAAGCCCCAGGTCCTGAGCATTCTGGATAATGGATCCCATACCTGTATCTTGTATATGATCCAAACAAAGATATAATTAATCCTTTTTGGAAGCAAAACCAGTCTATTGGGTTTATTTAATGTTTACATGATTTCTTGTTGATTTATGGTTTGAATATACAATTATAGAAAGATCCATTGTCCGGAAAGCCCCAGGTCCTGAGCATTCTGGATATTGGATCCCATACCTGTATCTTGTATATGATCCAAACCAAGATATAATTAATCCTTATTGGAAGCAAAACAAGCCTATTGGGTTTATTTAATGTTTACATGATTTTTTAGTAGACATATATGATGATCCACCGCACTCTTGTGGGTGCTGGTTCAAATCATAAATGCACAATCCTTCACATAGAACCACACTCCAGATTTTACTGAATGATTTAAATTTTATATGCATAAATCTAGTATACAACATTTCGACCCCCCTTGATAAAGGCCACAAGGGGGGGTAAAAACATTAGACACTAGATTCATGCAAATAAAATTGAAATAATTCACAAAAATCTGGAATGTGGTTCTATGTGAAGGATTAGAGAGAGAGAGAGAGAGAGAGAGAGAAAGAAGGATCCGCACACTCCTTATTCTGAGTGCTCAACTGTGTTTATTTGTTGAATTCACATCCAACGTTTCGATCCCTCTCGGGGATCTTTTTCAAGGAATATATATATATACAGATGCAGCCACTTGGATTTGTGTGTTAAATGTGTCCTGAAGAAACTGTGTTATCTAAAGTCATTTTAACTCATTTAATGCATTTAACCTTTTCATTAGTATACCAAAGCACCATTGTTTTCAACTCTTTAATTGGATGGGATGCTGTGACACAATATTCCGTGATAAGTGAGTTAAATGGGATGTCTGAGTCAAAGTGATACTGACACTAAAAAAATAATTTTAACATATGAATGTACAGTAAATGTTACTTATAGGTCATGTTGATCATTTTTTGCTGAGAGGTTTGTTTTTGTAGATAACTGTTAGCTGAAATGTCTAAGCCTGACTCTCTGACACTCTGACTTTGCCAACCTAACAGTCCCATCTTAAGCTCCCCATAGACGCAACGATATTTCCCTGCCGAACAACCGATTTTAGGGAAGTCCGATCAATCTGTCAAATTATTGTGCGGTTAGTGGGATACAAACGATCGTTCATCTTACGATTTTTCGTCCGACATTGGTCTGATGATTGATAGGCCAGGTAAGAAAATCTTTATCGGTCCCCATGCAATCTACCTATGTTTGCAGCGCAAGCAGGCTGCGATCCTTCAGTTTTGCTGGCAATATCGCCTGAAATGGTCTTTTTAGTTGATGGACACATCAGGCATTTAAACGATCGTTTTGAGACAATCGTGGTCTCACGATAACCATTGGATCTTTCAAAAATCTTTACGTCTATGGCCAGCTTTAGTCTGTTATTTACAGTTTCTAATGATAACAGATGCCTGCTGCACAAATATGGCAGCCCCCTCATACAGGAACATGGGGGATCAGACAGGTAATGTAAAAACATCATGCAAATACTTTATGGCAAAGTTAGAAGTAGCTTTCAAAGTCAATATTATAATAGATGTAAAAAAGAGTTTAATTTCAGGTGACAAAATATATGAAAAAGGTTGGCACAAACTGGATCACTCTCCACGATGTAGTTAAAAAATATATTTATTTAGAACAGCAACATACCAAATGCCTTACGTGTTTCGTGCCTTTTGGGCACTTAATCATAGGCTATCAGCCTATGTGCAAACACTGGCAGCATATTTACCAAACTGATTACTGCCCCCACCCAGGCATGGAAAAGTCCAAAATGTGCTGCATAAGAAGGATTTCCCAGTGTATCTTAAGTCACTATAGGACTCTTGCACCCCTCCTCACCTCTCTCTGAGGTAGTCCTCTAGATGAATACTCATTAGAAGAATTTCCATTATTCAGTAATGACCTCAGGTGAATCTCAGTCCTCAGTACCAACTGGGGATGCAGGATTCAAATGATCCCTGACAGGATTAGGCCAATCATTAGAAGGAAGAGAGTCACTCTGGGCTACATCACTGCCACTCTCAACAAGTTCAAACCTTTGCATATCCAGAAGGGTCTGTTGAACTGGAGGTAGTGTTTCAGTGGTATTGTGGAAGTCAGATGTACCCTCCATTGGATCCTCCTCAATGTCAACACCCATAGAAACATCACTAACTTGTGGTACTGTACAGGAAGTAGCTGATTCCTATGCCAGGCTTTTACTCAACCCTTTGGTCCCTTTATCTTGTACACAGAAATCCCAGGCAGCTTGCTCACCACATAAAACAGTTCAGGTCTCCAATGGTCAGCCAGCTTATGCTTTCCAGGCAATCCTAAATTCCTCAGTAACACTTTGTCACCTCGAAACAACTCTCTGTACTTGACTTTAAGATCAAACCTTCTTTTGTCGTTGTCATTCAACTTGGTAACATTCTCTTCAGCTAAGCAGTAGGCAGTAGCCAAGCTTTCTCTCAACCGGGTAACATGCTGAAAGTGGTTCCAATGTCTCACTCCATCTGTAGATTCACATAGCTGAATATCAAGGGGCAACCATGGCTCCCTCCAAAACAGCAAGAAGTATGGAGAGAAACCAGTGCTATCATGCCGTGTACTGTTATAGGCATGCACTATAGCCTCCACATTCTTACTCCAGCTCCTTTTATCCTCCACTGCCAGAGTACCTAGCATATCCAACAATGTTCTATTAAATCTTTCAGGCAGGGCATCTTCATGGGGATAGTAGGGAGTAGTTCTGTTCTTTTCAATACTCAACAGCTGCAAAAGCTCTTTAATGAGCTGGCTCTCAGTCTCTGCCTTGATCAGAATGTAGTCCATTTGGCAAACCATTATGAATGGAAAAATTATCCCATAATACTTTGGCTACTGTAGAGGTTTTTTGTTCCTTGGTGGGGAAATCTTGAGCATACCTGGTAAAGTGATCTGTGACTACCAACACATTGCCGATGCCAGTTCTCAATACAAAGAAAGTCCATACACACTAAGTCCATGGGCTCTGAAATCTTCAGGTGACCCATAGGGACATGTTTCTGAACTTATGGGGCAACACTAATTGCTGCCTCCCAGGGTGATTATGATATTGTATCACCCTGTATAACAGTGATATTTCCTCATAGAAGTTCATACCCCTCTTGGCAAACTCTTCTTGAGCAAAGCAGGATTTCTGGCATTAACAGCTCTCCACAGGGGCCCTATCACAGGATCATCCACTAGGTGAACTGGATAACAGTACATAGGTTTATAGACTCCAGCCCTCCACCAAATCCACAACTCTCAATTCAGTAAAAGCCACGTTGTCATCCACTAAAGCAGCTGTAGCACAGTAGGCCTTCATACCTGAGCTAGGTATCTCCTCCCACTCCCCATCATCTTCCAGGGCAGGCAGGCCCATTCATCTAGAGAGGGCATCTGCTCCAATATTCTTAGGCCCTGGTTTGTACTTGAGGGTGAAAGAGTAGTTTGACAGTGCCACTAACCACCGGTGTCCTGTGGCATCAAGTTTAGCAGTAGTCAAAATATATGTAAATGGATTATTATCTGTTCTTACTTCAAACTCTACTCCATACAAGTAGTTACTTGTCTGCAAAGGCCCACTTGAGAGCCAGGAATTGCAGTTTATGTACAGGATAATTCTTTTCACTGGGTTTCAGACTCCTACTAATATAGGCCACTGGCCGCAGCCCTTCTTGGTATTTCTGGTGAAGGGTACCTCCCAATCCTTCATAACTGGCATCAACATGGAGGATATATGGCCTGTAGGGGTCCACATAAGCCGATACAGCCTTTTCTTTAACAGAACAAAGGCCTCCTCAAAGGCTGAACCCCACCTATCACCAAAAGGAGTTTTAGTAGCTCTTTTTGTCTCATTGTCATGCACATTAGTAAGCCTCAGTAATTAATTTAAAGTGTAGGCCACTCTTGAATACCCCTCTACAAACCACCTGTAGTAACCACAAAACCCGAGAAATAATCTCAGCTCATTGACATATGGGGGTTTCCATTCCTATCCCTTCTGCAGAGACCACATGGCCTATATAGGTTGCTAAGGAGCGGCAAAACTTACTTTTGTCGATTGATAGTTTCAGTCCTTCAGATATAAGCTGGTCAATCACATTCATCAGTTGCTGTTAGTGCTCATCTAGGGTAGTTCCAAACACAATGATATCATCCAGATATACCAAGCAACATGTCCCCCACCACCTTCTCCATAAGTCTCTGAAAGGTAGCTGGGTCCCCACAAATACCTTGGAGCATCCTGGTAAACTGATAAAATCCTAAGGTGCATATAAATGCAGTCTTGTCCTGATCCTCAGGTGCCATCCTCATCAAGTATAATAGTCCACACACAAACGTATTGAGCCATCCTTTTTCCTCACAATGACTATTGGGTAGGCATAGGGGCTCTGACTATCGAAAACTCCTGCTACACTACACTCCTGCAGTGTATCGGAGATCATCTTGGTCCTTAAAAGGGACTCTTCTCGGCCATTCCCTAAATGGAATGAGGTTGGATAAGCAGATGGTGTGCTGTGTACTCCTAGAACACCCTACATCCATTTCATCAGTTGAAAAGACTTGTCTGCGTGCCAATAAACCATTACTTAGCCTCTGCTTCCACTCCTCAGAAAGAGGGGAATCCCCAAAATCAAATGCCAAGTTTGACACAGAAACAGATACGGGAGTGGACTGAACATCAACAAATTTTGAACAGTCACTTGAACAACTAGGGGTATTTTCTTTCCCCACTCTTTTCTATCCGGAACAACTTGGCATCCATTCTGGACAACAGCCTCTGGGGAACTTTCATCTGTAGCCTTGCATCATCTCTGGTTTTACATCAGTTAGTACGCTCACAGTCCTAATGGACCCCGGAGGGAGCTCAACAGTTTGGCCAGCAACGTAGCGTAACAATCCATACTTGTAGGTAACTGTAAAGCTGTTGCATGAAATCTTTGAACGGCTATCAGTGTTCATAGGGGCTCCTGTCCCAGTCACTGAAGGGTGTAAAGCAGCCCTGAACTTCACTGACATTTGTTCCCAGAATTATGGGAACAGCCTTAGAATCTGCTGTATCTGGGCAGACCGCATCTTCAACTTCCTGGAGCTGAGGATGAGTACTTTGAGTACTCTGCATAGTTACAGTCACTTGTAGCAACCCATATAAAGTCAGCCAATAACTGGTCATGGTCCTCGTGTTTTCAATATGCAGAAGTGAGGATATCAATTATGTCCATAGCTTTGTAATCTCTGTGACTGGCTTAAAAATGTAACACAATACTAGCTGCTGGTGGACATACATGCTCCATAATTCTCTTGGTTTGTTCTGAGGAAGCCCACTCATCTAATGCTTGTAGAGCAGATTCCTTCCAGGTCTCAAATCCTCACCGGTAGGGACATGTTCTATGCCTGAAAAGATCTTTAGCTTTTTATAGTGGCTTAGCTGCAGACCCTGAGCCAATGCCACTTTCATTTGGGTTATTGCATCATTCAAGGAATACTCTGTAGTACTGACATCCTTAACTTCACTGGTCTCAGTTGCAGGTGGTTCTTGCTTTACAGTGTGCAGTACATTACCGTGTAGTGATGTCAGTAACCTCCTTTTTCTACCGATATAGCTTGCAGGTGAACTGGGTGCGTCAAATTTACAAGTGGCAATGACAGCGGTTCACGATCAATGCATGGTTTGGGTTCACATTTCCTTTAGGGCCCAGGTATAGGTCTGGTCAGGCGTTATAATTGGCATATCCGCAGTTATTTCTGCTTCAATCTCAGCAGCCATCTTCTGCTACTGCATGAGATCTAGCACGCATTTAGTTGCGTGTGGCGCTACAGGAGTCCTGTGTCTCCGCTATATGGGACAACAGGTTCACTTTAATATGGCGTGCCTCCACCCAAGGTCAGGACAGGCTGAACTGTAATACCCCTCCTTGGGAACTTCTCTGACCGCAATACACATACAGTACACAGTGGAAAGGTTGATGTGTTTATTTGGCAGGACACTATACCTTTAAATTGCAGTAATAGCCTGCCAGCCAGGAGCAACTTCACTCAAATTACACAGCTAATGATCTCTGGACTGCTGAAGGGAATTCCCACTTATGCAGGCCCGGATCTGTGGAAAGGCCACCTAGGGCGGCAGGATGCTGCATGCTGCCCAACCACACCCACATTGGTTCAGAAATTTACATTTTCTGTGTGCCAATTCCCATTGATCCATCCAGATGATGAACATTTAAGCAAATAAAGGGTATTGGGGTGCCAAATGCCAGAGGGTCTAGGAGCACCCACTCTGTAAATCCGGCCCTGCACTTATGTGACAGTTGCTTCAGAGTCCTGAGAATGACTGCCTTTTTCCGTGCCCTGAGAAGAGCACGCTTTGCTCTTCAGAGCCCTGACAAGGACCCCCTTTTAGGGTTGCCACCTTTTCTTAAAAAAAATTCCGGCCTTCCATTATATTTGGCTTTTTTTCCTATTAATAACATTGGGATCAGCCATCAAAAATACCGGTCACGCTGGTAAAAAAACGGCCAGGTGGCAACCCTACCCCCTTTCCTTCTGTACCCTAAATAGAGTGTGCTTTTCTGCCACTGGGGTTCCCTACTTAGTTTCCCACAGAAAAACTCTGGGAGTATGTACACTTTATTTGTTCTCTCTCCCAGCAGCACTTTCTCTCTCCCTCTTCCTTCCTGTTAGCTCCCAGAGGGTGGAGCTCCTTCCCCTGCTTGCACAGAATCAATACAGAGGAGAGACAAGTGTACACAACTGAACTATTAAATTCCCCCATGACAGAATATATTGTAAGCGTATCTGCAAATTTATAGGCATGGGATGGCACAGGATCTGTTATCTGGAAACCCATTATGCAAAAAGTGCCAATTTACTGAAAGGCCATCTCCCACAGATTCCATTTATCCATGTGATACAAATATTTTACAAATACTTCTTTTTCTATGTACTTGATCCAAACAAAGTTGGGGTTATTGATGTTTACATGATTTTGCAGTAGACTTAAGACATAAAGATCCAAATTACAAAAAAAGATCTGTTATCCAGAAAAAAATGTCCTGAGCATTCTGTATACTAGGTCACATAGCTGTAATAAAAAAAACATAAAACACATAATGCATCTTATATATTAAAAAAAATATATATAATATATATGAATCAGCTTAATTGTAGAATTCATACAAAGCAAAACATCATGATTTTTGTCTGAATAACACATCACCAAGGGTTTAGCAATCACATCCTATCACTGTTTGGCAATCATTTTGCTCTGACAATATAATCTGTTGTATCAGATTTGAGTTGTTATGCTGTCACTCAGGTCAAAAAAATTCAACCACATCCAAATTGAAGTCTTTCCTGCTATGACACAGATAATCCTTGAATTATTCAAGATGGCAAACACAGTTGAAATGTTCTTTTTCTTTAAAAATAATTACTTAGGAATGTTACCTTATTGAAACAAAACAGACCCCTCTGCCATACTGTATATGTGTTTTATGGTTGATTATCAAACCTCAGTTTCCAAGTCAAATAGACACAGAACTAGTGATGGGCGAATCTCCCGCGTTTCGCTTCGCCGAAAAATTCGCGAATTTGGCGAAAAATTTGCAAAACGAGTCGCGCGTCGTTTTTGACGCGCGTCGCGTCAAATGTGGCGCGTTGCGTCTTTTCCTAAGCGTTGCGCCGTTTTCGGCGAGCGTCGTTTTCGCGCGACTCGTTTTTTAGGCGAATTTTTTTGGCGGCGAATTTTTGCTGCCGTTTGCGAATTTATTCGCCAGTGGCGAATCGCGGGAATTCGCCGCGAATTCGCCCCTGGCGAATAAATTCGCCCATCTCTACACAGAACAAATGGGACACTGTTTTTTTGTTTTGTTTTTTTGGCATGCACTAAATCATTATTAGACAATTATGTATATTACCTGTTAAATGTGTTGCCACATTTGTAATGCCACTTTGTGTCATTTCTTCAAGCACCTTACATTTCACAGTCTGTTTATTATGCTGTGCTGTAGTACGCTTTGCTTTAAAGTTGTATAAACTTGGGCCTATAAAACTAGTGCATGTACGCTTTTTATTATGCCCCTACAACTTAAAAACATATTATATATATATATATATATATATGTATCCTAGAAATTTATTAAATAGCACACCCAGCAAATCTAAAAATAAGTCACTGAAGGGCAGTTAACATTGAGTTTTCCTGTGGCATGCATTTCATTCACCGCCTACATTAAACAATGTGTCTGAGCAGCCACATGTTCTTGTATCAAATAAACAAATATTGCCTTGAAAAGGCTTGAAAATAAAATAGTTATGTTTATAAAGGAAGGGACATTTACTTGTACAATATATTGTTAACATTTAAGGAGCTAGTAAAAACACCTTATATGCAGTCATTCATCATGCACACTGTCCCAAATTTTATAAAGAATTATTCAGTTTCATCATCATTTGTTAATCATTTCATATTCAGTTTGTGGTAAACTTCAGTATATATCAGACAAAACCCAGAGGACCAAAAATCAATATGGGTAAAAATTGTGTACCCAAGAAATCAACTTTTTTTTTTCAGATTAACACACTACAAAGAAATAAGGATTTTGTGCCATAGAAATATATGTTGAAGTGTTGTTAAAATAACCACTATTGGAATTTAAAGGGGCATGATTTTTATGGTATAGTTTTTATTGCTAAATTATACGGTGTACATTACTAGTAATTCATTCTACTTTTCTAGTTGTAATATTGGTGTGTAGACAGTTATCTCAGGCCTCTTCACGATGGAACTGCTTTCAGATAAGTTACTCAATGTAACTAGAGGAGTCATAGCCTAACTTTTATTTTTACTATTGAGTGCTGCTCTAATATTTACCACTAGGTAAGGCATGGGAGAATTTTTAGCAATTTAGATGTCAGGAAGCTTTTATGGATAGACAGCTAGGGAGGAAAAAGAGGGATGATATCACTCCAACATTCAGTGCAGCAGTAAAGAGTGTCAAAAGTTTATCAGAGCACAAGTCACATGACTGAGGGTGCCTGATAAATTAACATGTCTAACTCTCTGTCGGATTTCAAAATTAAATCTAAAAAAATCTTTTGAAAAATAGATTTCATTACAGAATTCTGCTAGCACTAACTGTTGCATTTAAAAGAAAACATGGTTTCCCATGACAGAATCCCTTTAAACTAATAATATTATTGGTGTCATGCAGAATCCTGTTAATTAAGTTGTGAAATAAATTTTTTCGCCAATTTGTGAATTTAGCCAGAATTTAGCCACTATTTATAAATATATGTATTAAATACTGAAATTGTTTGAATTATTTTCACTTTGATGAGAGATTACAGTGCTGTCTGTTCTCCAGTTTATGCTATGATACACAAAAAGAATAGGACTGAACCCTACATATTATTGTCAATCCTGCCTTTGCTGTGCTCTTACCTATTGAACATCAAAACAATTATTGTATATTGAGCCAGAAATAACCGGCCCTAGATCGATGCAAAATGTGCACGTTGCTTGTCAGTGTCTACATGCAGTAATAGTTACTGGGTTTCCTAATAACTTTTTCCTACTCTGTTGCCCAAAGTAAGTTGGCGAAGTACTGATACAAAGCAACTGGAGTTGTCTCTAGGATGTTGAATCATTTATTGAAGTAACGGGGTATAAAACACCCATCAAAATAAAAAAATAATCACCCATTGTTACAGTGTCGGACTGGGACATCAGGGGCCCACCCAAAAACCTTACACTAGGGGCCCACCAAAAATTTTTAGACCAGGGAGCCACTCTCTATTACTACTAATAGTACTATTATTCTTCCTCTACTCATTCAACCTCTATTATCCTAGTGTATTTTCTTTACATACTATAATCTATTATTACATCTATTTAGTCTCTAGAAATAGGGAATGGCCATGAACTTGGCCAAATTATCAGCATGAGGGCCCACTGACACCTAGGCCCACCGGGACTTTTCCTGGTATCCTGGTGGGCCAGTACGACACTGCATTGTTACTACACAAGAATAATTTGAAATTTGTCGCCTTCTATTTTCAGACACACGCTGTCTATTATTATGTCCTCCATCCATCTAAGAGAAGGAAAATGCTTACATTCTTTAATGTAGCTGGAAGAAAACTAATATGTATAATAATTGGCCATCACATTAACATGGTTTGACACATCCATGATCTGTATGTTGTTTGAAATTAGAATCAGTGCTGCTTGCAGCATTTGATGCTGAATGAAATGACATAATGTCCTGAACATCCCAGAATGCCTTGCACAGCCCTGAGCTGAATCTTCCCTTGCTGTAAAGGTGTTAAATTATTATGTAGCCAATAGGGCAATTTGTTGACTGAATCAGATATTACATGATAAGAAGTGATGGGTCCCGCAGGGATGCTGGTATTTGAAAAACTGTGTATATAATGCAAAATAAATAACATATCTGATTTTATATATTAACTATGACTTTTTAGTCAAGTCAGTGAACTATGCAGCAAATGGTGGCATATGACAGAAAATTAAATACATTGTCATCTTATTATTAGGGACTATTTCCTTAAAACATGTCTTAGAAACTGAGAGTGGGTGTGTGTTTGAGTGTATGTGAGTAAATTGAAAAGCAAGGAAAGAGTTAATGTATGCAAACAAGCTACACATTTTATATTGCATTAATAAGAAAGAGAAATAGTAACTTGTGCTGAAATATAAATATATACTTGCAAAAAAACACATACAATATTAAATTGTCATTAGAAATGTAAATTCTAAGTGTTAAGAAGCCTCTGCATTTGTGAAATACATTCTTACGTCAGCCATCCATATCAGGCCTGCTTCAGCCTCACTGTTGATCATCTGGTCTATATGGACCCTATGAGGCAGTCTAAACATGTCACCCAGAGGTCCTATCAGATCCCAGATGGTCTGTTCAAAGCTTCTTTTTTGGCATATTGACGGGGACGGGTATTGACAGATGCAGAAGGTCTGCTTGTTTGTGCATGATATTTTTAAAAAATCATCTCTTGGGACAAACTATTAGATAATAGGAGGATCAAACCATTTATTGGCAGCTTTAGTGTGTTGTTCCTAGGGATGCACCAAATCCACTATTTTCGATTTGGCTGAACCCCTCGAATCCTTTGCAAAAGATTTGGCCAAATACCGAACCGAATCCTAATTTGCATATGCAAATTAGGCGTGGGAATGGGAAACATTTTTTACTTCCTTGTTTTGTAACAAAAAGTCATGCAATTTTACCTAGTTTGATGTACATAGATTTTGTCTTGCAATTTGTTGCGTCAAAAAAATTTTGTCACCCATAGTCTTCAATGCAGTGTGGTGAATTTTTTCCTTTTTGCAAATTTGTGGCAAAGCTAAACAGGTCAGTTTCGCCCATCACTACACATGCATTTTTTTGTTTTTTTTTTAATCACTAAAAGTTCTGAATATCAAACAGTTTATAAAACAGTACACACAGCACATGAATAACTTAAGACTGTATTCTAAATGAATTCCAGTTAACCAATTTTGTATATTTTTTATATTCCATCTACTGTACATGTAAAATGACAATATTGGTTTTGTTGCAAAAGGTACTGTTCTGTAATCATACTCTAGGATATGCAGTGGTAAGAAATGTAGTAGTTGTATGGTAAATGTTAATGTAGATGGTACATTTAAATGGTAAAATAGTCCAGTTTAATCCAGAACACTTTTTATTTTTATATTCTTTCATGGTAGTTGGATGAACATATAGTATGTCCTTGCCATGAAATATGGTTGTATTCTGATGGCTAATGCACAATTTTTGTGTGTGTTTACCGCTACCATTTGTACGACTCCAGATAGAGACATATATATGGTGATAAACCTTTACTGCCAACTTCAAGACATAAAATCCAGATAATTACCTAAACAGCAAATACTTTCTAACAGCTAGCAACTGTGCATCATATATCAATTTATAGGGCTTTTAAGTTTAAGTTGGATCCAAAATGGGTAGCAGCATCATTTTCTTAAACTAGACAAACTGTGTTAAAAGCAAAGTTTGGCTACTTGAGATTCTCTGACAATCAAATACTATATCTCAGGTATCTCAGAAATAAAATGCTACTCTGTATAAATGATTTTCTTTCTTAACAAATGCCTTTCATAAGAAGAATGGACCAAAAGAATAATTGCTCAATGCACTCACCTGCTGGGCTTTAAATCACAGCTGTAATAGGAGCCAGTTCTGGTTAAGCAAACTATTACTTCCTACCAGGATTTTTGCATACAGAGTCTCTATAAATGTGTATTAGGAAACCATTTTTTATTTTTGCAGAAACAGTTTTTCGAAAGTCTCTACCAGGACCTTGTCAACATGTATTCTATCTGTGTTTAAAAACCCTTTAGATTCGTGCTATATTATAGGATATGCTAGTACAGTTAGGAAACTACCCCTATATAGAAAGCAATTTTTGATCAAAAATGGCCCAAACAGGTCAGTTTTCGATTGAATTTAAATCGTTCGAATAGTTCAAATGCATCGTTTGATTCGAATGATTTTCAATAAAATCCTTCGAATCTTTTGCACTTACAAAAAAATTTCAGGACAGGCTCTAGGAGGTCCCCCATAGGCTAAAATGGCAATACAGCAGCTTTTGTCGAATTCAAAGGATTTTAAAGAAACAGTACTTCGAAATTCGAATTTTAAAAATTAAAATTTTTTAAAAACTATTGGGACAACGCCAGTTATTGAAACTTATATAAATATTTTGAAGTCCAAAATGTACTGTACAAGCTTTGCCATGATCAGTTCCTACTCTCTCTCTCAATGACTTGAAACAGACAAGAAGTGGATAGGCTCAATATATATTCCTATTGCATAACCCAATATATATTTCTTTTTCTATATGTTTGCTTATTTATATGGGCTTTCAATTGCCGAAATAATTATGGACATGCTAACTTTGATCTGGTATTACTTTTATACATTCTATGCGTAATTGTGACACTTGTCTAGTACCAGGTGAATCAGATGCTAATACTATTCTACACAAATCCTATGATCATGGACGTTGGTAATTAGTGATGGGCAAATTTATGGGGCGAATTCGTGGCGAATTCCCGCGATTCGCCGCTGGCGAATAAATTCACGAAACGCCAACGAAATTTTGCCCAAAAAAACGAGTTGCGCGTCATTTTTGACGCGACGAAAACGACGCGATGCGCGCCGAAAACGATGCAACGTAAACGACGCGACGCGCCGAAGTTGACGCGCGTCAAAAGCATGCCGCAACTCGTTTCGCGAATTTTGCGCCAAAGCGAAACTCGGGAGATTGGCCCATCACTATTGGTGATCATATTCTCTGGAGAGCAGGAAATCTGAGAATCCATCACAGAACAAGGTGAATCATGGGTTGAATGACTCCTGGATGGTGACAGATTAATAGAAGAACTCCGCGCTGTAGATTGAGTGGAGGCAGGTGAGCAGCACCGACAAAATGTCGGACCCACTGGTCCATGTTCTGTAGAAAATATAAACCAATTTCAGTGCGCTGATCAGACAGAAAAAAAGGTGGTTGCCTAGACAAATGAAAAATCTATATAGTGTGATTGTTCTGTTTGGTAGCCGAGGATAAGGAGAAT
>CM044434.1:45164258-45184636 GCA_024363595.1 Xenopus borealis | reverse complement strand
TCTATCTACTTCGCTAGCGAAAATTTGCCAGAGCCGGTGTTAGTGAATTTACGAAGTTACAAATTGACGTCACGCTGGTGAATTAGCGCTAGCGTTAGATGCTTCGCACTTTAATGAATTTGGGCCAAGATGTTTCGGGCCTTGCATTCCCTTTTTCAAGTGTGCAGTTCCTTCGTAGCTTAAGTGATTTTGGAGTGCTCTCCTCAAACCATTTTTGTTTTGAAACTCTTTCTGGCCCTAAATTAAGACCCATGATAATAAATCAAAGGGCATTATTGCACTGGAATAGAGGCCTGTAGGGGGCTGGGTAGCAGCGAAATACCCACAAAGCAGTCTTGATTCAGTTGAAATATCTTTGATTTCCTAACTGACCTCTATTTTACTTGGTCTTCACTTAAACACTGCTTGGACACCCTTTTTTATAATATACGTTTGCTCTGTTTTTTACATCAAGAAATATTGTGGGATCATTATAATTTGTTTCATGATGTTTCATGAAGTGTAACAAAAACACCACTCCAGAAACACCAGTGACATTTTGTCTGTGTAAATTCTAATTAGCAAATTCATTGCCAGACATCATTCTCTGAAACCATATTAATGGTCTATTTATAAGGACACATAAAAGACATCTGGCCACTTAAAATGTACAGTATGTTGCGTATCAAGCTGTTATCGTCAGCATGAGATTAAATCTCAAAAATTAGCACAGTTTATGTCATTTGCATATTATGCAACATTGCAGATTCCATATTCAAATGAGATTACAAGAATTACCATATATTTTTCATTACTTTAAAGATGCATGTATTATGCTTGCAAAATACAGATGATACAGTACAGATCATTAGGTATCACCAACTAACCACTAATCTGAATATCTTAAATGACAAGGTACACTTTACTACTAAGTATTCACTACTAAGTATTCAGAGTTAAGGTGTCTATGATACTCTATACTGTTGGCTTGTGCACCCCTAAACTTGTGCTGTGATATGATCTAATCTAAATATTTTTCATTGATGCAGCCATTTTCTGATTTCTCCAGATGGATGTATTTCACAATTTACAATATACATAAAGTGTTTGACAAATATACAGCTAATACAGTTACCTGTATAAAGTAGCATGAATATACAAGTCAAATATTCTGTTGTGTCCCATTCAATTTACAATATCACAAGGTACAACATGGTCCACCATAATTAGGGGAACTAAACATTACCCTACTACTCAGGATGTCACTGTTGAGTAACTTCTGTCCTATGGGAAGGAATTATCCTCCATTGGCCCAAGGGTTATTTACTGGTTCCTTTCCCTAGTGTATTAATGGGTAGTGTGTCCGCTTTATTTTTGGGCTCCACTATCTGCCAGGCAGGAGAGAGGGTGAAGTACAGTTGCCACCTTTCTCCATCCACCTTTCCAGACCAGGGGAGTGGCTGTGATGTTGCAAGGGTGGGGTGATAACATAGTGATCTGCAATTAGGGAATCCTGCACAGTTTTCCTAATTTGTAAGATCAGGCAGGCAGTTTTAACCCGTGTAGCTCTTCTGAAGACCGGGCTGCCCAGGTCAAAACAGGAAGGGTGGCAACCCTAGGGTGGAGGTAGGTCTTGGTATAGGAAGCATAGACCAAGCCCTATAGTAACCAGCCCTTTTTGAACCTGGGGTACAGAGACCCCATGAATGAGGACCAGATAGTGGCATACTAGCATTAGGTCATAGTACACCGCATAGTTGAGCAAAAGCAGTTCAGTGGTCCACCAAGGATAAGGATAAGTGTGGGGTTAGTATTCTCCAGTGATATTTGCTATAGGGGTCTATTTATCATACTGTGTATAAAATAACCCCAGAAAAAGGTGCAAAAATCTGTGTAAAATAAATAGCAAATATATCTAGGTGTACTTTATTTTTCACCCCCAAAAGCCAGATTTGACACCATTGTTATTTTACACCACTTCAGACCTTGCATAATCAATTCTAGTTGCTAGTAATTTCTGGCTGAACCCCCCCCCCCCTAAAAAAATCCTGTGATAGACGATCGCTTACTTTCAATCTCCTACCTCCGTTTACATGAGACTTTTACACAGAGGTACACGATTGCTGGAAATCTTTATACAGCTTGATAAGTACACCATTTTTTACATAGTGATGCCTGGTGATGTGTGGTGTACCTTGTAGCCTTTTTTTAATACTACATGCCCAACAGGGCCCTTGGCGTAGGGACAACAGCTGGAAAGGGATATATTTATCCCTAAGAGGTTTCCACTGGAAGGGATCCATTCACTGTTCATTTGTGTCATTTTTACTAGCAAATCTACACTCGAATATCATACTAAGTACATTCTGTCTACCTGTATCCACTCTATCAGATAAATTAAATACATTGTTCTAGTCCTTAAAGTGATGCTGACACTAAGGCGCAGATTTACTAAATTCACATGAAGGATTCGAAGTTTGATAGAATTTAAAAAATATTTGAATTTTCGAATATGCAAATTAGGCAAATTCGACCATCGAATTTTCAATATTCGACCGATTTGAATAATTCGAATTTAATTGTATTTGAATATTCAACCAATCGATAGTCTAAGTACTTCCCCTTTAAAAAATCATTTGATAGGCCAGTTCGCCAGATTGAACCTACCGAATTGCTTTAAAACCCTATGGGTGTAGCTCCCATAGGTGTTTTAAAGTTGTTTGTGATCGAATAGGAAAAATTAGATCGAAGGGTTAAAATCGTTCGAATCGTCCGAACGTTTTAAACGATCGATCGAATTTTTAATCGAACGATCAAATTATTTTTATTCGATCGTTCGAATATTCGAATCCATCGATTCGAATGATTTTAACCATTCGATCTAATATTTTTATTCAATCAAAACGAATGAAACCAATTCCGTAGCTTTGATCCGGCGAACTAGGCAGTCAAATAAAAATTTAAAGGGGAAGTACTTCGACTGTCGAATAGTCGAATATTCAAATAGATTTTTATTTGAATTCACTGGTCTAAGTGGTCTTAAAAAACATTAGAAAATTCTAATTAGAATCTTTTTGAAAATTCGATCGAACTTATGTGTGTCTATCATAATAGATGTAAAAAAAAGAGTTTAATCTCAGGTGTCATTATCTCTTTAAGCTGTAAATTGGTAGTTATAACCCCCAGTGCCAATAAAACAGTTGTAAAACATATCTGTCATTCCAGGCCTGCACGTATTTATTTTCCACTCTGAAACCAATGCCTGGTTAATAGGTTCAATGAACCTTCCAAATTATAGCTCAAAATGAACAGCTAATGTAAACATCAAGTAAAAAATAAATACTCAATGCAAAATTATTTAAGATCCCATTATCAATATCAAACTAAATTTAAAAGAAAAATCCACACAATTTTCTGCATAATGAAAAATTAAGAAACTTTTCAATATACAACAATTTAGAAATGAAAGGATTTTTTTTATTTAAAGTGTAATTTATAATAAAAAAAATAGTGCTTGTCCATTTCAGCACTACTTATCATGACCCTTGAAATCAGAAACCAGCTGTGCACCACTTAAGACTCTATATCCCACACTACCATACCTGCTTGTGATGCAAGCCAAAGCTCTTAGTTCTTTTGTTTACCTGCTATGTCTACAAAATTATTACAAAGCACAGCAATAAATTAGATTGTGCTTAGCTTTATTGACACGATTGAAAATTTAACTCATAAAATCACAGGGAATGGCAGTTTTCTGGGTAATCAGGCTCAAAAGGAAATCAAGAAAACATGACCCCAAGGGGACTTTATATCCACTTTCAGGGGAGGGCAACTTAGAAAAGGTTCACAGAGATAGAGGAATACAGACGTATTTGGGGAAAATGATAACTGGCTTTGTTTCAAAACCAGGAGCTCAATACCATAACATGACAAAACATTTGAAATTGTTTACAAGAATGTTGTTTATAATTAAAAAAAAATTATTATTAAATGAATTGGAAAGCCTCTGCAACCTGGTTTGTCCCACTAATGAAGTATGTGCAGCTGAACCAAATCGCTATCATATTTTTTATAAAAAGTACCACCCCAATTTACAATCACTTGTTCAAGTATCCTGTCCATAACGTTAAACCGTGCCACCATGTTTAGCTGAAAGATATAATTAACATGGCCGATGACAGGCTTCAATTACACTCTATTTCTTGCGTTGGTCTTAAAAAGCGACTCTCATCCTGCTCTTGCTGCTATTCGTAAAGGGATACTGTTATGGGGAAAAAAAAATTCAAAATGCATCAGTAAATAGTGCTGCTCCAGCAGAATTCTGCATTGAAAATCCATTTCTCAAAAGAGATAACAGATTTTTTATATTTAATTTTGAAATCTGACATGTAAATTTGCTGTGCTGCTGTCAGTTACTGAGCTTAGGGACCATTCATACATTTCAAAACAGAAGGCTGATTAGTAATTAATACAGATAATTACTAAATTGGCAGCACAGAAAACAGTGCAACTAGCATGAGAATTTAATAATCAGCCCTGTATCATCATCTTATATTACAGGCCAACCTCATTTTTTACTTTACAATTTACAACAACCCCTAAGCTCCGCATCTCAACAGCTGCTCAGAACCCACTGAGCTCACTCAGAGACACTTTCCAAGTTCGGTGACCCCCTGTGGCAAGTTTGAAGTCTTAGATCATTGCTGCTATTGAAATGTTGAAACTTTAGGCTGGTGCAATAAGTTTAGGATATAAAATAGGATTAAACTGTAGGGTGAACAATGTAAGATATCATTGATAATCAAAACAAAATAAAATCATAGACTCAATAAAAATAGATCCAAATATAAAGATGGGGAATTGTAGGATTATACTTTTTCTCCAGAATTGAAAATGTGTTAAATCCATTTGCAGAGCAAGAACTGATTTACAAAAATTCAATACACTTTTATGCATGAAAAGGGTAATTTGCTGTCACTTGTTCAGTCCTGACATTGATCCCTGATATGCTGCTGGTTTGGGATCTAAATGATGCAGCTTTGTTTGGCAAACACAGGATAATCAAAGAAATAGACTGAATTCTTAATGATGTTCTTTGGAAAGGGATAAAATGGAAATAGCCCATAAAACTTGAAAAAACAAACAAAAACAGGATGTTTTAAAATTCCTCACCCCTAGATCTATTCTTCTATTTGCTCGTTCCAGATATTTGGATTGAATATTGGATAGAGTTGTATTCACCAATTCATCTTAGTTTAGATACTTCTGATAATATATTAGAGTTATAAGGATCAGTCACTCGGAGGTGATAATAAGATTCGTATTGGAATCTTTACGAAGATTTGACTTTTTTTTTTTAACAAAAACTCACAAATTATAATTATATTTTGGAAAACTCAAATGTCTGGTATTTATTAGTTCATGTAGCAATCAATGGAAGTTATCTTAGGCAAAATTCAAACCTTTTATTAAAATTGAGATTTTTGTGTTTTCAAATTTGTAAACTCACAAATTCAGTTTTTTCACAACTGTATTCAATTTTTTTATATTCAGATTTTTTCATAAATAAGCACAAATTTGGGTTCTTTTTCACTTGTGAGTTTATTATTGTTATAACAAAACCTCACAAAACTCACAAATTTGATTTTACTCACCCATTGGTGATTGATCAATATATTGATAATTATATTGTAGTAAATCGCAATGTGGGTAAAGCAATCTTCTAAATGATCTATTCAGGATTGTGGTAAACATTACTCCTTTCAGATCAAATAGTATTACATATCTATCATTGGCCACTGCTGCCAATATACTCCCCTTTAGGCTAAGCCAGCTCCCGGAAACTCCCAGTAGATGTCAGGGATATCACCTTAGGCTTTTTGCCAATAGCTGTAGATCAGGAATTTCTTAAAAACAAATAAACTTTCTTGTTGAACAATATCAGGAATCTACTGGATGTAACAGTTCTCAAGACACGGCACAAGCTCACATCATTTGCTGCTCAGATCCATCTCAATTGGTTGTAAGTCACACAGTCCACATGACTACTGCTAAATCCCTCCCCAGGGTTAGTAATTCCTGTCTCAGCAATTCAATTCCTGGCAGTGGTATCTCTCTCCCCAACCCTGGTTGTTTGGAGAAACAAACACTTTCCTCCTATTTAAATCCAAGCATTTCAGCAGAACATTTACTCACTTCTCTCAATCACTAACAACGATATAGGGACCCATAGGTTTAAGGGCCCCTATGGCTTTATACCCCTACAGGTTTGGTTTCCTTAGTTGCTGGGCAAAAGCAAATGTATCTAAGTAAGTTCATTTGCATATGGATGCTATTGGCTAGTAGGTAGGGTTACTACTTCCTGCCTCACTTTGATATAGTGCTTTAAAAGGAGTGGCACTTTGCCTTCCACCTTAGAAACAGGGTGGATATCTGCTTTGGTGTACAAGGACCCATGAATGAGGCATTAGATAGTGGCAGGTGAAGCTCCTGTATCAGTACACTCTATGAGAGTAAGTCATTTAGAGCTAAAATGAGCAATTCTGAGCTGCAACATATGAGTATAGGTATTCCTCCCAGGTCATATTGCATGTACAGTAGAGATCCCAGTAGAGTAGAGAGAATCAGGATAGAGAATTTCACTGAGGTGATCCAGGTCACTATGGGGTGTGCCACAGAGGTGACATGAGATTCCTGCTAAGTCTGTCCACATGGGAGAGTCAGCATGTGTTATACTCTGCATGTGATGTTGCCTGTACCACATGCCTCTGAGAAACTGTGCTCTGCGTAAACCCTGTGAGACATGATTACACTTTACAAGTACATTATAGACAAATAGCAGGGGACCTTTTGACCCCTAAAGAGGATTACCGCACCAGAGGCCTCCCTTCAGACTAGAAGAAAAGGACTTTCATTTGAAGCAGCTATTCAAACTATTCATGATACAAAACATTGAATTAAGGCTTCATTCTGAAACATCACTATACTATTTAACAAAAGACAGAAATGCCTTATTCATTTTTACAAACATAACACTTACTCGAATCCAGTGGAACATATATAATATTATATATTAATGCTGCATTTAGTGATCTGAACTTAGCCTCCATGACACTGAGAGGGTTATTTACTAATTTCCATTTTTTTCTGGTTGTCATTTTAAAGGGGGGAAACCCCCTCCCATGATTTCTTTGATGGTTCAGTGGCATCTTGGTGTCTTTGGGAAACACAGAGTTTTCTTATTAGTGCCTAGGCGTGAGATCTTTGCTAAATGGTATCTGGGTTTCAGAAAAAAGGGGTCTCGAAAAGGATGCATAAATTAACACTTGTGGTAAAACACAGTTGTCCAGCAATATTAATTCTATTCATACTTGAGCGCAAGTATTATTTACAAGAGGATATCATATTAAAGGATAAATATGGGCAGGAAAAAAGCAGAAGAAAGGTAAAGAAGAGAAGAAGGCCAAACTAATATCACAAAGGAGAAGCAAGTCACTAAAGATAATAATAAGGGTAGGTGTGCCAGCAGATATTAAAGTGATACTGACACTAAGGGGCCGATTTACTATATTCACGTGAAAGATTCGAAGTTCGATCGAATTTGATCGAAGTTTCGAATGTAGAATTTC
This sequence comes from Xenopus borealis, assembly GCA_024363595.1. Lineage (NCBI taxonomy): Eukaryota > Metazoa > Chordata > Amphibia > Anura > Pipidae > Xenopus > Xenopus borealis. The sequence goes on along the minus strand of CM044434.1, from coordinate 45,177,029 downwards.
TTAGTTTGGTTGAATATGTGAATTTTGGCATATTCGATTATCGAATAGGGAATGGTCGAACGATCGAATACATTCAAATAGAGTCGAATGGACGAATATTCGATCATTCGATCATTCGACCAGCGAAGGATTTTAACTACACTTAGGGGCGGATTTACTAAATTCACATGTATTCATGTTCATAAAATCGAATTCGATGGAATATTTGATTGTAGGATCTATTCGATTGATAGAATATGCAAATTAGGCATATTCGATCATCGAATAGTGAATGATCGAATATTCGATCATTCGATCAGCGAATATAATACTTCGTCAGATTGGACCCTCTGAATTGCAATAGAAGCCTATGGGAACCCTCCCATAGGCTTCTGAGTCTAAGGGGCCGATGTACTAAATTCATGTGAATAGATCAAAGTTTGAACGAATTCGATCGAATTTCGAATGTAGGATTTATTTCTTTGGTCGAATATGCAAATTTGGTGGTTCAAGGCAAGAGATGTAAAAGGGCAATATTTACTTAAATATATATACCAGGTTTGTAAGATTCCTTAATATGCCACTTAATTTGATATAAACTATCTATAGTTTAAACTATATTTGTTGCTCAAGTATTAATTTTTGGGGTATAGTTTTCCTTTAAAGAAGGTTATATTCTGATTCAGTATCTCTTCTTAAATAGGATGGAGGAGATATTGAAGGAGAAATTAATTAAAAGGCATAAGCAAAATATAAGGCCACCATGGATTGCAGTGAACAAAAAAAAGAAAAGGAAGAACTTGACATGAAAAATTAAGGGAGAGCAGCATAGGAGTAAGGAAAGAAAAGTGGTTAACATAAATAGGAGAAGCCAACATGGTAAAGAAGGAAATAAATGGATAAGAATAGTGATGGGCGAATAAATTCGCGCGTCAAAAACGACGCAACGCGCGCCGAATATGACGCGACGCGCGTTGTAAATGACGCAACACGACGAAAATGATGCGACGCGTCGTAAACGACGCGATGCGCATCAAAGTTGACGCGACGCGCGTCAAAAGCGTCCCGCGACTCGTTTCGCAAATTTTTCGCCGATTTGCAAATTTCTCGGCGAATCGAATCGCGCGAGATTCGCCCATCACTAGATAAGAAGAGATAAGTGTGAAAAGCAGAGATCATGAGGGAAAGTGGCATGGGTACAAAAGGAAACAAAGGAGAAGGAGGAGATAAAAGGAGAACACAAAAGGTAAAAGGAGGGCGAAGGAGAGAAATGAGAAGGAAAGAGACCCAGTAAAAGTTGGAGTAGAGGAATACACTGGGACATCAGAAAAGGAAAAAGCAGTGGAGCAAGAGTATAACAGAAACAAAGAAAGATTTTCCAAGGCAATGAATGTTGTAGAAAAAAATCTTAAAAAACCACAAACTGAAAATTGTGGAAGCAAACAAAAGAGAAAAGGAGGAAAATGGTTGGAGAACTGGTAAAAAGAATAGAAAATAATTAGGATGGGGTAGAGGAAGTGTAGTAGGCTTATATTATAATGTGAAACTTTTATGTGCCAACCTGAATATTTAGTTGCTGCAGCACTCATCAATATCTACAGGGATCTATTATATCGGTATTTGGTTTGAGTAAATTGTGAAAGTAATATAATATACAACATAGGGGCTTGCAGGCCCCTTGTGATATCACTAGGAAATTCCCCAAAGCCAACATTTAGATGGGAAGCTTTCCACCCTGCATCTTGTTAGTGTAAATGATTAACCAATGAATGTCTATGCAATATACAAAGGGTTAAGCCCCAAAAGAATGCAGATCCTTGGCGCAGAACTTCAAAAACCTCTCTTCAATATCATTTCATGTATAGTTCATTTAAGACGAGCTGATGATTAAGTCAGTTTGCTCATGAATTATGCACATGACCTTTCCTTCTTAATTATCATAGCAAATACAGCTCACAGGGGTAGCAGTGCTACCACCGACTTCTATAAAGTGAGCACCTTGGTTTTAATTTCTCTGGTAATCAAAGTCAGATTATGAAGCACAGGAGGAAAGAATTGACAAATATTAGAAAAGATAAACTATACATTTTTGTTACTGTTTTTCTCAGCAGCACAATGTAATTTTATTCATTTTGAATGAGTCTGACCTAAAGAGTGGGGGGGGGGGGGTTGTGAAGATTTCTCCCTCTGGCTCTCCACCTGCTGAGAAAACTAGTAGATACTGGCCTAAGTTCAACTACTGACCCTCTGTTTGTATTCACTCATTAAAATCAAATCAAGCTGACTGAATGTCTTCTTAGATACTATGTATATGTATATATATATATATATATATATATATATATATATATATATATATTTATATATAATTCCAGGGTATATTGTATTGTGACCGCTTTTTTTACAATTTACCAGCTTTGTTTTGTAATCAGTAGGCATCCATTAGTCAATAATTTAGCAGTTTACAATGTTAGGATTACCAAGGCAATTCTTAGAAACAGGTGTTACTTGTAAGAGGTGAATGGATGTGTTATATCTCATAAATATAGTACACAACTTTATACTAGGTATAATCAATTAAAGGAGACCTGTCAACCAGACATAAATAATGTATAATAAAAGTCATTTTTAAATTAAACATGAAACCATAATTCCTTTTTTTTAAGTTAAGAAATCCATAGCGTATCAATATCCACCCACACTTAAATACCTTTATACAGAACCATGTAACCTGATCCAGTTTTAACCTCTTTGACTACTACCTTTCCTGTATGGACCAAACTCCCTCTAATGCTTTGGGGGAAAATTAACATCCCAAAATGGTATATCTACCACGATTTTTATATATATATATATATCATAACTCACTGTCGGGACTCTGGTGGTCTAGCGGACCAGCGGGGACGCCTGCCATGCTCTCGGCAGGGATGCCCGCCACGCTGCTGTTCCTCCCCTGTAATTATAGGTGCATTGGCGCTGGAGTAATGATGTCAGCGTGCAATGGCGCCAAATTCAAAACGATTTAAAGGTACTTCAATGTAAAACTCACTGCCGTTATAGGATTTGTTTCCTGGTGCTCCTGAGCCTTGTATTGATTCCTTTTCTTGTTCCTGACCTGTTTTGAATTCCTGTTGTGGCCCTGCCTGGTGGCTGTTAGAGGCAGAAGCACGAGCCGTGCCGTGACCAGGGTACTTGGCATCGATTCTCAGTTTAGGGTGCCATCCGTTACATTATAGTGGGTCATAGATGAAGAAGGTCAAGTCGCTGCTGCCGCTGCTCCTTCCACCACTGAAGTTCTACTCACCACTCGGCGCATGGAAGAACATGAGCAGAGGCTAGATTAGCTGACAGGACTCCACTCCGCCTAGTCGCCTAGTCCTGTAGTCACTCCTCCTATGGCCGTTCCTGAGGGTTCTTCTGCCATGATGGGTAACACCTCTAGAACCCATGAACCCAAAATTATGTTCCCTGAAAAATTTAGTGGGGACAGAACCAAATTTTTTGTATTTAAGAGGCTTGCAAATTATACCTTAGTTTCTTCCCTCATTCATTTGCATCTGGTGAGCAGAAAGTAAAGTTTGTCATGCTGCTTTAGGGTGATCCGCAAATACTGCCCTCCTCTGATCCTGCCCATTTTTCCCTTTACACGTTCTTTAACACCATGGCAATTCTTTATGATGACCCGATCGTGCATCTTCTGGTGATACCGCGATTTGTAAGTTGTGCCAGGGGAAACGGGACGCAGAGGTGTTTGGCACTGAATTCCACCTGTGGGCAGTTGGAATGACATGGCTCTCTGCAGCCAGTGCCATATTGGGCTTTCTGAATCTGTCAAAGCCTAGTAAATTACCCACTATCTTCTAACCTGGATGATCTCATGTCTCTAGCCATCCAGGTAGATAGGAGACAAAGAGGGAGAGGGAAAGAAGGGGTAAGAGGGGTGCTTCTCTAAATCCAGCTTTCCTCATTTGGTGACCAATATTAAGCCCCCTAATCCTTCCGTGCCTCTACCTCAGGAGGAACCCATGCAATTAGGCATATTCCATCTAACCTCTGTGGAAAAGGCCAGCAGGCGTTCCTTGGGTATTTGTATATACTGTGGGGAAAAGGGTAATTTCCTAAATCAATGTCCTAAGAAGCCAGGAAACTTCCAAGCTTAAATGGAGAAGGGGAGCTCCATTTGGGTACAAAAGTTTCCTCTCCCCAGCCTTCCTCAAGGATTATGTTACCGGTTCAATAAACCTGGCTTAAGGGTTCTGTCAAGGTTTCCGCTTTTCTGGATTCTGGGACTGAGAGAAATTTTCTGGATGCTGCTTTTGCAGCATGGTTTAATATTCCATTAATCCCTTTAAATACCCCCATGAGAATTTTAGAGCTGGATAAAAAACCTTTAGGGTCAGTTTTGGAAACTAAAAAGACTATGGTCTTAACCATGTGCTCTAACAACCTGCACAGTGAAGAGGTAACTTTTTATATTATTGAGGGTGCCCTGTCTTCTCTAATTTTGGGGTTACCATGGCTCCAAACTCATAACCCACATATTGACTGGGTAACTGGGGAGATACCTCAGTGGGGTTTTAAAATGTGGTGGTTCTTGTATTTCTCAAGTAGTGGCTACTACCTCATTCAAGGGTTTACCTGCAGCTTATTCTGAATATGCTTACCCCCACCTTACCTTACCTTACCACCTTACCTTACCCCCACACAGACAGTATGACTGTCCCATTGACCTTGTCCCTGGTTTATCTCCCCCTCATGGTGGAACGTATCCTCTTTCCTTGCCTGAAGCCCAGGCAATGAGAGAGTATATCAAGGAAAACTTGAGAGAGGTTTCATCAGGCCCACTAGTTCTCCTGCCGGTGCTGGGTTTTTCTTTGTTGGCAAGGATGGTGGTCTTCATCCTTGTATAGACAACAGGGGTCTTAATAAAATCACCATAAAAAACCGTTACACCCTTCCTGATTTCTGAGCTTTTTGATCAGGTTAAAAATGCTAGCATTTACTCCAAGCTTGATCTTAGCGGTGCATATAACCTCATTCGTATCAGGGAAGGGGACGAGTGGAAAACGGCTTTTAATACCAGGGACGGCCACTACGAATATTTGGTAATGCAGTTTGGTCTACCACCTGCAGTGTTTCAGGTATTGGTCAATGACATCTTCTGAGACATGCTGGGGTTATTCGTAGTGGTCTATCTAGATGATGTGATTTCTTCCAACCTGTATGATCACCGGAAACATGTTCAGGAGGTGTTACACAGGCTGAGAAAAATAACCTGTATGCTAAACTTTTGCCCTTTTGAGGTTTCATCTGTTCAGTTTTTGGGGTTTAACATTTCTAGTAAGGGTCTGAAAATGGATCCTGGGAAGGTGAAAGCGGTACTAGACTGGGCCCAGCCCCTTTCTTTACAGGCAATCCAAAGGTTCTTAGGGTTCGCCAACTATTATCGTCAATTAATTAAAAACTTAATTGTGGCCCCTATCACTGACTTAACTAAGAAAGGTGCAGAGCCACGCATATGGTCCTCCAATGCTATTCAGGCTTTTGAAACTCTTAAATGAAAACTGTACCCCCAAAATGAATACTTTAGCAACAGATAGTTTATATCATATTAAGTGACATATTAAATAATCTTACAAAACTGGTATATATATATATATTTAAGTAAATATTGACCCTTTACATCTCTTGCCTTGAACCACCATTTCGTGATGGTCTGTGTGCTGCCTCAGAGATCACCTGACCAGAAATATTTAAACTCTAACTGAAACAGGAAGAAGTGTGGAAGCAAAAGACAAAACTCTGTCTGTTAATTGGCTCATGTGACCTAACGTTATTGTTTGTTTGGTATGTTTGTGTGCACCGTTGAATCATACGATCCCCGGAGGCTGTCCTTATTTTTTAGAATGGCAATTTTCTATTTCGGATGACCCAATGGCACATGCTACTAAAAACTTATATTATTGTGAAAATGGTTTATTTACATGAAGCAGGGTTTTTACATTTGAGCTGTTTTATGCAATATACTTTATAGAGACCTACATTATTCGGGGGGTATAGTTTTCCCCCATTCCCCATCACCCTGACACTACTCTTCCATTTATTGTTGAGGTTGATGCCTCAGAGTTTGGGGCAGGCGCAGTCCTTTCTGAAAGGCACCCAACAACCAACAAGGTACATATTTGTGCTTTCTTCTCTAAAAATCTTTTGGCCGGCTGAGGCTAATTACGACTTCGGGAATAGAGAGTTGTTGGCTGTCAAATGGGCCTTTGAAGAATGGCAGCATTTGTTGGAGGGGGCTAAACATTTGATAACGGTCTTCACTGACCATAAAAATCTACTTTGTATTGAATCCACTAAACTTCTGAATCCTAGGCAGGCTAGATTCTAGACTTCATCCCAGCTGAATTAATTGTGGCAGCTCTGGGGTCAGATCTAACCACCCTGTTATCTTCTGTCCAGTCTTATGCCCCAGTAGAAACTCCCCCTGGGAGATTATTTGTTCCAAAAAATTTGAGGGAACAGGTGTTGGGTGAAGCCCATAATTCTAAGATGGTGGGACATCCTGGCATTGCCAAAACAGTATCCCTTTTGTCTCGTAGTGTTTGGTTGCCTTCTTTTAAGCAAGATGTTAAAGATTTTGTCAATTCTTGCCCTCTGTGTCAAAGGTCAAAATCCTCCAGGTGTCTGTCACAAGGATTATTAAGGCCACTTCCTATCCCTGACAGACCATCGTCCGATCTTTCAATGGATTTTATTCTTGATCTTCCCTCCTTTCAGGGGAAGACTGTGATTTGGGTGGTGGTGGATAGATTTAGTAAAATGAGTCACTTAATTTCCCTCCCACACCTCCCTTCTGCCAAAACATTAGCCAAATTATTAATTTCTAACATTTTTAAGTTGCATGGTTTTCCGGTCTATATTGTTTCTGACAGAGGGGTACAATTTGTTTCAAGTTCTGCTCTTTGGTTGGTATTGAATTATCATTTTCCACCACATATCACCCTCAAACAAATGGTCAAATTGAAAGGGTTAATCAATTCCTTGATCAATTATGTGTATTATGTGTCTGACAACCACTCTGAACTGTTACCTTGGACAGAATTTGCTTAAAATAATGCAACTAATTCTTCTACTGGTCAATCTCCATTCTTTATTGTCAATGGTTTACATCCCAAAGCATTTTCTTTTTCTGGTTCTTTGTCCCGTGTACTCTTCTGTCAAACAGTTTGCAAAAATTTGGTCTGGGGTGCATACTGTAACTCTCTTTTTCCAGCTACAGCAGCCGATAGGTCTCGTAGAGAGACACCTAAATATCAGGTAGGAGACTCTGTATGGTTGTCTACAAAGAACACTAAGTTGAAAGTCCCTTCTCTCAAGTTGGGGCCCAGGTTTATTGGTCCTTATCCCATTATTGAAATAATCAACCCTTCTTATACTTCCTGATAATTTTAAAATTTCTAATTACTTTCATATTTCCTTCATGAAACCAGCTTCACAGGTCTGTCAACTGTCTGTTCCTCCCCTAGTGTTGGTTGAAGGTCAGTATGAATTTGAAATCCAAGAGCTCCTCGGTTCTCGCCTAGTGCAAGGTAAGCTTCAATATTTGGTTAAATGAAAGGGCTACGGCCCTGAAGAGAACTCTTGGGTTCCTGTTGGTGGCATCAGGGCTGACAGTCTCAGGAAACAGTTCCACCTAAATTTCCTGAGAGACCTGGGGGTCCATTGTCTCCTCCTCAAGGGGTTAATGTAAGGACTCACCCTGGTGGTCTAGTGGGCCGGCGAGGATGCTCACCACGCCCTCAGTGGGGATGCCCAAGGGGATGTTCCTCCATCTGTGACGGTTTCCACGCATCTCGTGCAATTATAGGCACATTGGCACTCAGGAACACTAGGATGTTGCAACAGACAGAAGTCATTATTACCTATATTCTATACGAGATAAATTAATTCAGTTTAAATGGCTCCACCTTAGGTCCATGGGGCACAATCTAGACACAAAATGCCACAGATGTGGGACAGAAGGGGAAATTTTCTGCACATGGCCTGGTCCTGCCTATTGGTGGCCACGGTGTGGGCTAAAGTTATGAATCTATTAGTTGGTAAATTAGACTTTCCCAAGCTGCTAAAACACGTTTGTATGCTATGGGTCTTATATGATCTCATAGCCACCAACCATGCCATAACTAGGTACAAAGCACTACTATTTTATGCTAGCAAAATAATAGTAATGTCGGGAATGGGACCTTAACCCCCCAGTGTACATTACTGGATCACACTGGTGAATCAGACCTTACCCTTTATTGAGCTCACCCTATTAGCCAGAGGTTCCATACTGCATAGGTTATAAATATTATATGGACTCTAATATGGCTAACTAAGGGTGTTGATAAATACAAGAGAGATATAGAACCCCCTGTGGATAAACAGGCATCTATACAGTGCTTATGCTGATTGATATACCAAACAAAACATTGAATAAAGTACTACCTCAAGGTACACGGTCTAAACATCTTGAAACGAATAAGATAATGGCATTTGTTTTGTTGTATGTGTATATGTTTTATATGTTTTAAAACAATAAAATTCTACCTATAAAAAACATAAATTTTTTTAAAATGTTTAATTATTTCTTAGAGTGACCTCCTTTAATTACACAGTTGCATTCCATGTTCTTTTCCTGTAGTATATTTGCCAGCCCAAAAAGTAGCGGCAGTGGTGTTTGATTAATGATGCAACTTCTATAATGTCATAATGTGTGGTGTACCAGAAAAGTCAATTGCGTCAATTGGCACAACCCACCAAGAAAACCCTACAATAAGTGGTAGCTAATTATAGGATTCCTTTGCTTTTAACAGTATTTGTAAGTTGTACAGATAATATATATATAACTGAACTTGTATATGCATTCAGTTGCACCTTCTGTCACAGTTTGTCTTCTCCCATGTCTAGACTTATAGCATATCTTAGTACATGTATTAAAAATATTTATATTCTTTTTTTATAACAGAGTGATTGTTATGAATCTAAATTGCATTTACAGCAATAGAATAAAATAATGCAGCCCAAGGCATTCTGGTGCTCTGTTAGACTTTATCTAGGGGGCAGATTTAGCCCTCCAAAAAAATTTAACTAGTGGAAGAAACATTAGAAACATTTTTTTCCACAATTTTTCCTTTAAAAAGCCACCATAACTGCACCAAATACAAATCAAGGATATGTAGTAGATCTCTCCCGAGTGCTTTTCTCAGTTTTGCAGAAAGTTAGTTCCTCTTTTTATGTCTATCTCTTTTTTTTAACCAGTAGTGATACAAGTAGGGGCAGATTTACTAAATACACATGAATGATTCGAAATTCAATCGAATTTTCGATTGCTTTTGAAGACCACTTCGACTATCAACTTTTGAAAATTCTATCGAATCGAATTATCCGAAAAATTCGAATAAAAATCTATTCGAATATTCGACAGTCGAATACCTTCCCCTTTAAATTTTTATTCCAATGCTTAGTTCACCAGTTTAAACCTACCGAATTGGTTTCATTATTTTTGATCGCATAAAAAAATTCGATGGAATGGTTAAAATCTTCACCTATTCCATCGTTCAACCAATCGAAATAGCGGTAAAATCCTTCTAATTCGAATATCAAATTCAAAGGATTTTTATTCCCATACAATTCCCATGGTCAAATTTGAGGTTTTTTTAACCCTGGAATTCGACCCTTGGTAAATCTGCCCCGTAGGGTCTATGTCTTTTTTTACTATGACCAATAATGCCAACTCCTCAGGAGACAATATGACAGGGTGATTCACTCATTTAACCCAAAATAGCTTCTTTGATGCAAGTTTGAGGGTCCTATTGTTATGTTATACCATTTTTCCTCCCTACAATTTGCAGGTATGTCTCATTAGGCATATATCACATTATACATATTTTGTGTTAACTTTGAGTATGCAACATCTTTGTCTGTGTATCTATCTGTCTGTCTGTCTGTCTATCTATCTATCTGTCTATCTATCTGAAAGTGTGATTACACTAACATAAAAATAGCCTGAAAACTGCGGTATGAACTTTTTGCAGATCAGTCTGAATATTATGAATCTCCTTAATTCAAAGGGTTACTAAAACCTTAAAATTTAGCTTAAAGGCAAAGTAAAGCTTTAAAATTTGAATGCTTTTTAATGTCCTGATTTATTTTCTGTTCTTCTCAGCAATGTGGCTGAGATGGTCACGTGTTCCACTGTGGAATGCACAGCCATATTGAACTTTTAACAGGAGCCAGGCAGAGGAATTGGTGTTGGTATTCTGCCTATGCAAGTGTAGATGAGGTAATGCTTTCAATCTATTCATTTCTACATTGATGTTACTGGCATGTCTGGAGTTAATGAGTGATGACTGGTCATTTCTTTTAATGGAGTGTTTATTGGCCATTTCTACAGTGATTATACTTTTCCATTTTCCATAATAATTATCCTGGCAAATTTTGGGTTAATATGTTCATCATCCATTTTCTATAGTAATTATACTCGTATGTTAGGGTGTTAATATGCTGATTATCCATAATCTGAAGTAATCATACTGGCACATCTGGACTTAATATACTGATTTTCCATTTATTTATTTTTTTAAAGGAAATGGGCATGTCTCGGGTTATTATGCTAATTATCCTGTAATATTATATAGGCATGTTTATGTTAAATGTGCCCATTATCTATTTTAAGTGATTATAGTGTGGGTGGGGCATAGGTATTTGTGACTGCTGCATCAAGGAAGCCAACCAAATCCCTGCCCCTCTGAATTTTTTCAGCAGATCTATCAACTGTCCCATATTGTTTTGGAGTTACACGATTTTCCTATCCATTCCCTGGAGTCACATCATTTAAGAGGATTCCCCCGGATTTAGTTTCATGCAGTGAATATTCAGTGACATCACTTTGCATTGTGTGCATGTGCAATGATGTCGCAGAGGAACCCCAAAAAATTACCCACAAAATGTCCTTGTCTCATTACGCAGGGTATCCTCTTTTTTTGCGGTTAACCCGCTGCAGTATTCAATTCTGTGGTATATCACTTACTAATAAGTCTCTTATGTTTTGGCTCTTACCTGGCTATCATATAACTCATGGGCTTTTTGGCCTTAATTAGTCTCAGCTTGGATAGCAATATAAGTAAGGGCAGAACTATATAGTAGAATTTCCTACGTTTCCATCGGATCTGACGCTGGGTGACCAAACGCCTACGTCAAGTCGGATCCAGCAGGAACAAGGTAAGTAATAGGAAGTCGTATGGTATCGCAACGGTGATCCGAAGTGATATGATTGTCGGATGCAAATGCTGCAAGCTGCGTCTGCATCTGACAGTCGTGTCGCATTGGATCACAGTTGTGACACGATCTGACTTCCTATTACCTTGTTCCTGTCGGATCCGACTTGATGTGGGCGTTTTGTCGCCCATCGTCAGATCTGATGGAAACCCAGGTAAGTCTGCAATGTAGTTCTGCCCTAATTCTTTGCTATGGGCCAAATGTTTTTTTTAATAGATTTTTTTGCCTATTATTGTGTTATGTACAGGACAGCAAATTCTCATGATTTATACTCATTACTTAAACAGACCCCCCTGCAGTTATGCAAGTTGTAAACTATTTTATGGGCTTTGCCAATAAATTGATTTCATATACACTTGGCATCTAGTTATTGTATACAGGCTTAAAAGTCTAGAGAAAGAGGTTGTTTATTATTGATGACTCCCCCACCCCCTCTACTTAGGGATGTATTTAGAGTGAATACTTCTTTGCTCTCTTTAGTATCAAATTCAACACTACAAAAATGAACTTGAAGCCTGAAAGTCTGGAAACCATTTTTCAAGACTCAAGGCTTTGGCACCCCAATTGGTTTGATTGCCATGGATAATAAGTCAACACTAATTACACCAGGAAAATCATGGCCACTGGGCTACTTGCAGCACGTTTACAGTCTTTTCAGTGAGAAATGACCCACATACAGTAGATAGAGGTAACCTCAGTCATAATTCTGGTTGATCAATAGCGTGAAGTGAAAGCTATACATGTAAGGACATGGGCACATACTGTAGCTGAGTCTTATTCTCTAAATTGAATTGAACAACGAAAAGCCAGTAATGCAAAAAATGCACAAACACAGTCATTGTAGCAACACAACAAGAAATATAAAATAGGCTCCTGTGTTAATAGAAATGTATGTCCTTATTTATTTATGTTTACTACATTTGTAGCAATTATTGATTTTCTTTCCTGTGCTATACTTGAGAAAGAGAAATATTACTAAGGCAAACTTAGGCAAAGGGCATGTAGCTCTAAAGAAAGCCACACGCATATTGTAGTTGCACTTAAACACTTTACTATCATTAGATTTTTTTTCTTATAAAGAGATACAAATGCAAAAAGGGATTGTGTTATTGTTAGAAACTTCTGGTGTTATAAGCATAAATTGTCATATTCTCATAAAACATAATAAAATAAAGAAATTGATTTTTCAACATTTGTTATATGACTAGGAAAATTTGCAATAGACTGCAGAAATGAATAAAAAGGGGAGATGGGCAATTTTCTTTTAAGTGCTTCAGGTTTGGCTTTAAAGGGATGCTAACATTTCACTTTTCACATTTCATGTGATGTATAAGGCTTAAAAAAAGATTTTTCATGACATTAAGAGGCAGATTTATAACTCACCACAATAAAACTCAATCACTTTCTATTCATTCCTGTGGGATCATAGTCTCAATGGAGTTCATCATTTCATAAATTTGCTTTTAAAAA
>CM044434.1:45142312-45161419 GCA_024363595.1 Xenopus borealis | reverse complement strand
TAAGGTTTTTAACGCTGCTTAACACTTAATTCACATGCAACACTTGGATCACATGCAACATTCGCTTAGCAGCTCCCAAAACTCGCTTTGCTGTAACAGAGATAAAGGATCAAACCCAAAAATTGAGGGAGTTTTATTGTGGTGAGTTCTAATGCCACATTTTGATTAATCTGCCCCTAAGATCTCTGCAGTGATCTGGCTTAACTGCAAGAAAAAAGGAAAGGAGGCAATTTCCCGCAATTAAGCTGGATCGCCACAAGTAGTACAGTATGTTGTACTTGTAGCGATCTGAATGTTATATTATGCAAAGTCTTTTTTGGGAGAAATATTGTCCATGTTAGTATAGATTTACCCATCGGTGCAGTGGTGTAACGAGTTGTTATTGGACCCCACAGCAAATAAATTTTAGGTACAGTTGCACACCATTTATTAGAAGGGGCAGGATGGATATATTGGCAATGATGTGAAAGTGCCTTGATGAATTGCATCAATATGAAGTCGTAGAGCACCCATGTATCTGTTCATAAATGACCCCTTTCTATTTCTTTTTAGAACGAAAAATATATTTTCTAGGAGGTTCCCTCCTGAAACATTGAATACTTTTCAAATCTAATGAAATAAGAAAAATCTAATAAACCAAAAAAGCTATGAGCCATTTTGCAATTTAAATGTGTCCAATCTTTTTGACTTCTATCTACATTGACACCACACTTGTGATTATGGAATGGTTTCAGCACCACAAATATGCATTTTTTATTTCAGAGTGCAAAGGTAGCATTCTATGTTGAAGGGCCAAGGCAATTAGTTAATACCATAATATCATGAGGTAAGTGGGTATATAAGGGATATAATAATGGTGGTTTTTACATCTTAATACCTTTATAAAGGCCACTGTATTAATATGAGCCAGAAGTTATGGTCTGGAGCTTAATCCCAATACAATAAGAATTGCCATTATTAAAAGAGTCAATGCCTTTCAAACTCCAAACTTTAAACTATTACTTATAAACAATGTTAGTTAGTCACGTGGGCTGTGATTTTCTAGCTAGAAAGTCAGAAAGAACCCATATGTACCTATGTGAAAGTAATGTTGCTATGTAGTAGATGCCATTAATATTAACTATTATTACTATATCCGTTAGTATTTAATTACCCAGTGAACCATCCTAATATGTATCTGTGCAATTAAATACAGGTATAAATCTCTTCTACCAGTGTTTTAAAGGGAGCTCAGAAATTCGCCAATTTGCAAATTTCGCTGGAAATTCGCGAATTTTTCGGCGAAGTGAAACAGGATAGATTCGCCCATCACTAATTGAGATACATTTCGATTTTTGGTAAAGACTAGATTTAAACCCCTCAAAGAGTAACGTGGGACTGGATTGAGATATATATATATATATATATGAGGTGCACACTGGGAGCCTTTTTAAATGGTTTAAAAATCACTTCTTTATTTAATACATTTTTTTTTAAAATAGGTTGCGTGCCTAAGACCTTTCTCAAGACCATCCACATAGCAATACACAAATTCTGTGAATAAATAGCTAAAACCAATTATCCTCACCCAATCATGTGCTCCCAAATAACCCATGTGATTAAAAATATATGCCCCCACACCTGGGGACTATAAAACCGCATGAAGCATATCCAACAATGGACAATATTATTGTTATTTTTTATGTATATTTGTAAACCTTTTCTTTAAGTTATTTTAAGTAACTAAACATTGTATCCAGAAACATTTTAAATGAATAACTACAAATGTAGCATTTAGCTTCCTGTCTAAATATCCTCAACCTTTGTTCAAGAAGCATAGAAGGGAGCAGTGTTCATGTAACCCTGCTGTATTAAGCTTCCTGATCCAGAATACTTCTCTTTGAAGCAAAATTTTAGATCTGTCTCCCTCCCCTACTAAGTGGGGGAACATGGCCAATAGCTATATAACAAAATGCGGGTAATCTATGAATGGCTTCAAGGAAGGGATTCACAACCGGTTTATTTGTACAGCCATCATGGAATGCTCTACTGATGGCTGAATGGTGTCCATCCATATATAAACGTAACGTCTGGTCCATTTTGCCAACATAGGATAGACCACATGGGCATTTAATAAAATATATTATGTGAGTTGTTGATCAGGTAATGTGATGTCTAATTAAACATTTACCTGTATGGGGATGTAAAAAACTAATGCTTGGTGTCATAAACCTACAGAAAGCGGATAAAGGGTATTGTAATACTCAACTATGATGATTACAAATGTGAGATTTTGGCACAGTTAAACTATGCTAATGTTTATGAAATGTTAACCTCTGATATTACCGGTGAGGCTTTTGAGAATGGTTGGATCTCTGAGGGTGAAAAATCCTTTTTAATGCAAAAGCATCCCAAGTGCCCTATACTATACACTCTCCCGAAGGTACATAAGGGTCTTGATCCGCCACCGCGACCTATAGTGTCGGCTAGGGACAGCTTGCTACATCATATAGGTATGTACAGTATAAAGACAGATTGCTACAACCTGTGGTACAAGACACTGATGCTTATTTAAGAGGTACACCTAATTTTTTACAATGCATTAGAAATTTGAAACTTCCCATAGATAGAGTTATATGTCTAGCAATGATTGACGTAACTGGCCTTTATACGAGTATTCCTCATAATGAAGGCATAGATGCGGTCAGATTATCTTTAGAACAAAGCACCAGATATACAGGTCCATCCATAGCTTTCGTTTTAGTCTTATTGGAGGCATGTCTCAAATTTAACTATTTCAGGTTTGAGAAACAATTCTATTTACAAAAGACCGGGATGGCCATGAGTGCATCGATGGCGCCATTGTCCGCTAATCTTTATATGCATCCGTACGAGTAATATCCTTTCTAGGTTTGGCAAGCGCTTAATACTGTATGTTATAAAAGATTTATCGATGATGTCTTCCTGGTGTGGGACGGAGACCAAATGTCATGTCTAGTGATGGTCAACGATTTAAATACCTTGCCAACACCAATTAAATTTATGGTTACTTGCTACGAACGAAGTGTACAGTTTTTGGATGTGGAGTTGTGGCATGAAAGGGTTTTGTTTCAATACGCTCTGTTCCATAAGGTCACTGACAGGAGCACTTTGCTCCACATGTCTAGTTGTCATCCAAACACCCTCAAAAAATCCTAACCGATTTCACAGTTTTGTCGAGTTTTAAGGAATAACTCCAATAATGAGCGTGGTGAAGAGCAGTTGAAAGACATGTGGGAGAGATTTAGAAACAGGGGATATGACTCCAGGGCCGCCATTAGAAATCACGGGGCCCCGCACAACACCCTAGCACCTGAGCCCCACCCACCCTAGCACCCAAGCCCTGCCCACCCTAGAGCCCAAGCCCCGCCCACCCTAGAACCCAAGCCCCGCCCCTAATCCCTTCCCACTCCACATCAAAGTTAAAAGACCACACAGACATCAGCGCTAAAAATGTAACCCCCCCAAGGCTCCCTTATAAGTTAAAAAAAAATTTGGCGCCAGGCCCCCCCATTAAACATTTTTTTAAAAATTGGTGGTCAGGCCCCCGGACAAGTTAAAAAAAAAATTGGGGACCCATCAAATATTTTTTTTTTTTAATTTATATATTCAAATTAACTTCCTCACCTCAGAGTCCATAAGCATAAAGTGGCATAACTTGACATTAAGAAAAAGTAAATTACCAACTATATAAGTAAATGTGGACTCTGATGAAGGATCAGCACACTTATTAAATTGTGAGTATATGCTCTTTTATTGTTTTAGCATCTTATTCAGTAAAAGAGCATACATTCACAATTTAAAGAGTGTGCTGATCTTTCATCTATTTATACAATCATCTTTGATCGTGTACCTGATGATAAAAGGTTTGAGTGCATGCACTTGGTATATATATATTTGGAGTATATGTTGAATATTTTAGTTCCTAATTTTAAAGACACTAACATCACACTCAAATAAATTATGATTTTATAAAGCTGAAAACAGAGTAATATAATCTAACTAAGATGCAATGCATGTTATTTTTATTCATAGAGCTGGGTAAAAAGGAGAACTAAAGATTAAATAAAGATGTAGGTAAAAAATGTTGAACATGATGTTTCTGTACAACTACAACTACAGCCCTTTAGCATTAAATATATATGCCTCCATAGAGGACTCTGTAGCTCCCCATTGTCTTTTCAACTGACTCACTGCACATGCTCTGTGCTGCTGTAACTTACTGAGCTTAGGGATCAACGCACACTTTACTGCATATATATCATACAAATATCACAGTATAAGGTTGATTAGTAAATAATTATTGGTACATGGAAGGCCAAAAACCAGCATGATTAGCATCAGAATTTAATAATCAATTCAGTAGCATCAGCTCATAGGCAAATCTCATTTAATGCTTGATCATTTACAATGACCCTTAAAGGAACAGTAACATCAAAAAATACATTTTTTTAAAGTAATTCAAATATAATGCAGTGTTGCCCTGCACTGGTAAAACTGCAGTGTTTGCTTCAGAAGCACTACTATTGATTATATAAATAAGCTGCTATGTATCCATGGGGGCAGCCATTCAAAGGAGAAAAGGCTCAAGTTACACAGCAGACAGTAGATAAGCTCTGTAGAACATAATGTTATCTGTTATCCATTACTTATCCTGTGCAATATAGCAGTTTTTCAAGTTCCACCATTGCTACTTAGCAGCTTGTTTATATGAATCATAGCAGTGTTTCTGAAGCAAGCAGATCAGTTTAACAGCGCAGGGCAACACTACATGATATTTTCTTTACTTAAATTTTTTGGTGTAACTGTTCCTTTAAGCTTAGTTTCTCAACTTTGAAGGCCTTTACTACTATAGCGATGCTGAACTTTTAAGTTGGTTCAATAAGTTCAATATATAACATTTGGCATTTCTAGCCATATTCATTTTTAGGGTTTAATTCTCCTTTAATTGCAGCCACATTTATTTGGTTTGACTGATAAAGCATACAGCAACGTCAATAAAAATATTATATTCTTATATATATGTTATTTAAAAAGCTGGCGTTTCTTACCACATTTTCCATTTCCTTCACACATTCCAAAATTAGAAATATCTTTCCTCCCACCCAAGGCCTGTTCCTAATGTAGCCTCTCTGCACTCTCTCAGTCTCCCCACGGTTTTAACACTTCAGTAAACACCCACAATTACAACTTTAATATAACCATCCTATGCCAGAGAATGTAGAAATATTAATGAGCCCAGAGAGATATCCACCATCCATTCCTTTGTGTCTCTATTTTTATGCTTGTCCTTTGAAATCACATTAGTAATAAAGCTTGGAATGCAAAAAAACAAAACATCCACAATCCCCTGCTTTAGATGCACTATAAAGTTTATTTTAAATAAATGCAGTAATATTATATAACTCACTACAAATCCTCATTGTGTAACAGAGGTGTAGTAGTATTCTTTGTAGCATTCTTTCTGTAATAATATCAGGCTATGTGTTTGATACCTATACTGGAATCTTTTAGTTTTAAAGCTAACTTGCCTTAAGAAAGTCAAATGCACTACTAGTATTGACAAACACCAACCCAACTAAACAGAACCTGCTATGTCCAGAGCGGGTACATCCTAATTTAACCTACCAGGAGGGGTGGTAATCCATACATTACATAAAATTAAGCTCAGCCACAAATCGTAAATTACAGCTACAGATCACAAAAAAGTTTTAGTGGTAACACATGAAAAGCAGTCTGTTATTCCAATACCAATCTACCTGTTCTCCCCACTACAAGCTCTTCCTCAGTCCTCACTAACTGTCCTGGTGACTGCCCCTAAAATGTTACAAGAACACATGCACAGGGAAAATCTAACCATGTACAGGATATTAGAAGAACATTTATTTTACTTCTTCTTCTATGAGATATAAAAATGGTATTTTGCAGTTTAATACACTTATATAATTGTTGGTATTGACCGGGTTTTTATCTCTTTCCATGTGCACTCATACACATATTTGTGGCAGTAATTCCCCTTCCCTGTACTGATACACTTCCTGGGGGCCACAAATTGCATAAGAGCCAACTTTTATAGCTTTAAACTTGCTTCAATAAACAGCAGTTTCTCAGGAGATGCCTTGTGTTTCCTCCTACATAGAAAAGTAATTTTACTCCCAACACACAGTTAACTAATTCTTCCATTCAGCTTGGCTATTATATTGTGCCTAGGCAACTGAATAAACAAGCACTACTAGGCTCCATCAAGGGCTTATATCCACATTAAATTAAAGTTCATGACATGATATTATAGAGGCCATCATAGCACACAACAAATCTGTTCTCACACGCTAAATGCTGCTCTAGTCATAAATATATCTTCGAATATTCGCCATCTACCATGTAGCAATTTATCATTTGTAGAAGAAAATTGCTTTCTATTCACTTGCTTGCGCTTTAGTTTAGACAGCTGACTAAATCAGTTTTCTCCAATGGTCTTTATATGAGGGAAAACACTGAGTTTTACAAAGCAGGGGCAATACTTCATGTCCTTGGCTTCATAACAAGGTACATTCAGAAGCCATAACCCTGTGCAGTACTTAAATAAAGAAGCTGCAGGCATTTTAATGCGGATGATTATTAAACTCCAATTTTATTGTACCTTGAAAAGTCTACAGAAGTAATTTATATTAGAGATAAGGTAAATGCCACCCATCCTTGTGACTGTGGTTTGAAAGCATGTCCATTGTGTAGTGAGATAAAAAGAATATAAATACCAGGTGAAACATTCCTTATTATCAGTGGTGTAACTAGATGTTAATGAGCCCTAATTGTAGGCCCCTAACATATGCAAAGGTTGTCCTGTTTTACCAATAAACATACTGAAATTACTATTTAATTAAGGCCTCATGAGGCCCCCTATACCTCCTGGACGACCCTACAGCTGTCTATATAGCCAAGCTATAATAGACTAGGTAACTTTCCCCCACCTAGTCACTCCTTTCTGGGACAACAGCAAGGTCCTTGACGTGGAGTCACATAAAGTAAGTTATTTTAACTGAAAAATCCTAGTGTGCAGCAGCATTTCACTACTACTGTATGTGTATTTTTGTTTTGTTTTGCACCCAGGTATAAGTTTATGCAGGTGTGTGCTTGAGCTTTCCATGCAGGTGAAACAAGCCATCTTTAAGCTACAAAAACACAAAAAAAAAAAACATCCGAGAAATTGCTACAATATTTAGTAGAGGCAAAATCTACAGTTTGGTACATCCTGATAAAGAAAAAAAACACTGGTGAACTCACCAACACAAAAAGACCTGGACGTCCACGGAAGACAACAATGGTGGATGATCGCAGAATAGTTTCCATGATGAAGAAAAACCTCTTCACAACAGCCAAACAAGTGAACAACACTCTCTAGGAGGTAGGAATATCGCAATCCAAGTCTACCATAAAGAGAAGACTGCATGAAATTAAATACATAGGGTGTACTGCAAGGTGCAAACCACTCATAAGCCTCAAGAATAGAAAGGCTAGATTGGACTTTGCTAAAAAAGCCAAAAAAGTTCTTTGGACAGATGATGAAACCAAGATCAACCTCTACCAGAATGATGGCAAGAAAAAAGTATGGAGAAGGTGTGGAACAGCTCATGATCCAAAGCATTCCACATCATGTGTAAAATGGCAGAGGCAGTGTGATGGCTTGGGTGTGCATGGCTGCCAGTGGTTATCCATGATGTGACACAGGACAGAAGCAGCCAAATGAATTCTGAGGTGTTCAGAGACACTGTCTGGTCAAATCCAGCTAAATGCAGTCAAAATGATTGGGAGGTGTTTCATAATACAGATGGACAATGACCCAAAACTTACAGCCACAGCAACCTAGGAGTCAGATCAGAACCCAATTGAGCATGCATTTCACTTGTTGAAGTCTAAACTTCGACAGAAAGGCCCACAAACAAATAGAAACTGAAAGCCGCTGCAGTAAACGCCTGGCAGACCATTAAAAAGGAGGGAACCCAGAATCTGGTGATGTTCATGAGTTCAAGACTTCAGGCTGTCATTGCCAGCAAATAGTTTTCAACCAAGTATTAAAAATTTACATTTTATTTTCAGTTTTTTAATTTGTCCAATTACTTTTCAGCCCCTGAAATGTAGGGCTTGTGTTAAAAGAAGACTTTAGTTCCTCAAATTTTTATGCAATCTTTTTATTCAACCCACTGAATTAAAGCTGAAAGTCTGCAGTTCATAGGCTCCATGAAGGGAGTTGTCTTTAAGAGAATGTTTCATCTGTTTGACTTTAGTAGCCAGGGACTCCATTCCACAGAGCCAATCCGGAGATTGGAGCTCACCTTCCACAGGAAAGCTGTCCTGTGGAAAGGCTATTTAAACTTAATTGGAATGGGAGAGTGTGTCTCTCAGCAGGGCACAGCAGGTAGGAGACCTGGCTGTGTTAGGAACTCCCAGAAGAGCTGGGGGTGCCTCCTGCAACTGCAAAAAGCAGAGGGAGCCCGTGGTTGTGACTGAGAGACAGACATTGAGGAGGCTGAGAAATTCCCTTAAAGACTGAGTACAGGGGTGACTCCAGCCTATGTTTTGACTGGTAGTCCACAAGGGGCCCAGTACAGTGAGGGAACAGTTCAAAGTGAAGGTATTTTCTATTTGTGAACGACTTAAGCTGGCCATACACCGGCTGATAAAGCTGTCGATATCGGTCGTTTAGACTGATTTGACAGCTTATCTTCCCATGTATGTGGACTTCCAACAGGTCTTCCCGACCAATATGTAGACGCATTATCGATCAGGAAGGTTGGATTTTCTTCCAACTGACCCGTCGGAAGTCCATTGTGCCCATAGGGCCAAATGTTTGGATTACCCCGATATAGCCCTGCAAGTTAGTGGCATATCGGGAAAAGATCCGCTCATTTGGTGATGTTGCCAAACAAGTGTATCTTTGCATCTATGGTCACCTTTACTGGGAAAATAAACTGATGTTTCTTTGAAGAGCCTGTGTGTCCCTGTCTTTATGCTCCTTTTCCTATGCTGCCTGCCCTACCATTTGCTGCTAATTTCCCACCAAAGTTATGTGTTCAATCAATATATACAGTATATCTTTATCTTTTTTATATATATATATATATATATATATATATATATATACAGTATATATAAATATATATATATATATATATACTATACCTGCTAAAAATATTGCAAAAACTTAATTTTTTGAGATCAAAATTGTAAAGATATATTTATATTTGAAATCAACCTAAAATCCCAGAAAACTGATTGTATTTTATGGGCTAAAACAGAGTGTATTTTATGGGCTAAAACAGAGTAAAGAGGGGAATTAAAGCTACTCCATGTTTGTCCTAGCCAGAGAGATCATTAGGATACCAGTGCACAGATAAACTCCCTGTATAATGACAAAAAGTCACTGCAAAGGAAGAGCGGCTGTATACTGAGAATTGAATTATATGGAAGTACCATTGAGCTGATGTATGCTACCCAGGAGAAAACCAGGAAACATAATGGAATACACAATCACATATGAGGAGATTAACCCTACTTTGCAATATGCAAAGAGCCTTCTGGTGTTACAATCCATTTTATGCAAGATGTTTCTTATATGTTTTACATGACTGGATTATTTTATATTAAACAAAGTGATTATCAAGAGTATTTGTCGGACACATAGGTTTTTCTGTAAAATGTGTTAGAAGTCAGAACTACAGAACACGTGAAAATATAGGAAATGATGTATATGTCACTGGTGGAGCAAGGAGCTAATGGGACAAAAATCATAAATCAATCAATGTCAATGTTGCAGCTGCAGTGTTGATCAGGACCATGGCAGAGTGAAGTGTTTAAGGCATTTATATATCACTGAGCTTACACCTCGCAATGAAATACATGATATACAAATGAGATTACACTTCATAACTGTTAGCTCCTGATAACAGTAAAAATGTCTGAATTGCTATTGGGTGCTTTATTTACATTGTGGATTACCAGAAACAACCTTAAAAGGGAATTAAACCCCCCCCCCCCATCTTCTCTTCTAACAGACTCTTCCTGGAGCTGACACCGATGGGCTGCGCATGCGCAGTAGGACGCCAGTATTACTGCGCAAGTTCACAGAGTTCTATCGGCGAACTCCATGAACTTTCATTGTAAATTATTAAAAATTGATTAACAACAGGAAGGCTGATTAACCTTGACCAGATAGGTGGGATGTGTGAGATATGAGCTAAACCAGCTAAATGGTGGATACATGTAATGGTTGTGCTAGGCATCTAGTGTATTTGTTCCGCTCCAATGCCAATAGCGAGACCACTACTTCCCGTAACTCTTCCCATATCCAACCCTCCTCCACCCACCACGGGATCACTCCCCCTTTCTCGTGGTTTTGAGGGACACTGTTGGTATCGGTCATGCAATCTATGCCTAATGGTTAAGTAGAGCTAACTGACAAAACTTGTCCTGAACACAAAGTCACAGCGAAACACCCACCCCTTCAAGGCTTTGACAAAGTCTGCATATGGCAGGCGAAACGAAGGTCAGGCGCACTTTTAAGTTTGGTTAGACAGGCTTGCTGATAAGCTCCTTGTGTGCTTTAGCGCTGGCGACTTTTCATTGTAGCGGACGGGAAGACAGTTTGGGGAGATTGCTGCCCAGAAGAAGAGGGCAGCAATCTGGCCCTAAATAAGGAAATCCATTTATGTGCGTAAATGATTGAATGCCGTACCACACTGATATGCGACATGTAAGTAAGTGCGAGATAGGAGCTTTTTCCAAATTACTTTTCCTTCCTAGTTAATTCCAACTAATGCACGCTGCTGCTAAATTTTCAGGCCTAATAGTGACATTGAGAGAAACACAACTGCGCCTGAAGCCACTGACTACTCACCAAAACTGGGGGGGTGACAGGTATAGCTGTTTAGTATAATCACTGTAGATTTGGCCAATAAGCACTCCATTAATCCCAGACATGCCAATAAGACCAATGAAAAATGACAAATGAGCACTTTATTAATGCTACACATGCCGGTAAGATCACTGAAAAGGGCCAATTAACACTCCATTAACTGTACACATGTCAATGAGATCACTAGAAAATGTCCAATAAGCAATCCATTAACTTCACAAATGCAAGTATGATCACTGAAAATGGCCAATGAGCTCTCCATTGAATCCTGAGATGCCAGTAAACTCAGTGAATAGATTGAAAGCATTATCTCACACTTGCAGAATACCAGTAGCAAATTTTCTTCTTTCCATGTGCTCCCACAGTTCCTTGGCATGCTTTCTTTCTTCCTGCCTGCTGCCAAGATGGCAAAAGAAAAAAAAAATCCAGCGACAGCAGAGAGGCACAGCTTGTGCAGATATTCAGGGCTTAGGGCATGCTGCATTGCTGGGTCTGCGGGGGCCTTAGTTATGCCACTGATCATATATCCACTGTTTTGATCCAGAGGAAGGCAAAAAGCCCAGCCTAAAGCCAGTGCAAATTATACTTCAAGAGGGAAAAAAATTATTTTCGGACCCCAATGGGAAAATTTTTTTTTCAAAATGCATCAGTTAATACTGCTGCTCCAGCAGAATTCTGCATTGAAATCCATTTCTCAGAGCAAACAGATTTTTTTATATTTAATTTTGAAATCTGACATGGGCTAGATATTACCAATTTTCAATTTCCCAGCTTCCCCAAGCCATGTGATTGTGCTCTGATAAACGTCAATCACTTTACTGCTGTACTGCAAGTTGGAGTGATATCACCCCCCCTCCCCAGCAGCCTAACAAAAGATCAATGGGAAGGTAACCAGATAACAGCTCCCTAACACAAGATAACAGCTGACTGGAAGATCTAAGAACAGCACTCAATAGTAAAACCCATGTCCCACTGAGTTCCATTCAGTAACATACATTGAGAAGGAAAAACAGCAGCCTGCCAGAAAGCAGTTCCCTCCTAAAGTGCTGGCACAAGTCACATGACATGTGGCAGCTGGGAGATTGACAAAATGTCTACTCGACGTGGTCACCCTGTTCGGTGCCTCCATCTTCCCCAGTGGCTCATCCAGGACAGCGGCGCCAATTGCCTACGTGTGGGGAATAGTGACGCCGGCGTTCTAACGTCACGTGGCATGAAATTTTAAGATAAAAACCATTCTAGGTTATGGGTTCAATGCCCGATTATAGCGTTTGTCTTGTACATTCCTGGGTATTGTATCATTCCTGTTTAACTGTTTCCTGGACTTCTGACCCTGCCTGGACTTTGACTTTGAGATTGTTCTGCCTGCCTTTGAACTCTTGCCTGGACTTTGATCATGATTTTGCCTGAACCCTTTTGTACTGCGATTTTGGACTTTTAACCCTTGTAGCTTCCTCCTTGGTCCTGACAACTCCCGCTGGGAGCCGATAGCCCCCCCAACTCTAGCCCGATTTCAGATTTCAAAACTGAATAGATTTCCATGTAGAAGTCTACTGGAACAGCACTATTAACTGATGCGTTTTGAAAAAAACATGTTTTTCCCATGACAATATCCCTTTAACATAAATTAATACAATGCAGGCTCTCACATTTATACTGTATACAGAAACCACAAAGTGCATTCAGGAAAACATCCATATTAAGTTATTAATAGATAATATGAGAACATGAAGAAAAAAACTCCTGCCATTTTGCAAAATATGCAAAATGGGGGGAGTGTCAAGGATTGGGTAGGCCCGGTAGGGGTTGCTGTAGAGTCTGATGAGGAAGGGGCGAGTCCTTTAGGCAAGAGTGGATTGTGCCTAGGGAACACTAGAGGAGACTGGAGAGCAAGAGCAGGAGAGGACTGGAGAGCAAGACTTGAGAGCAAGAGCAGGTGAGGATTGGAGAGCAAGAGCAGGAGAGTAGTGATGGGCGAATCTATCCCATTTTCGCTTTGCTGAAAAATTTGCGAATTTCCAGCGAAATTCGCGAAATTACAACGCGTGCCACGTCATTTTAGGTGCGTTGCGTCGTTTTCGTCGGGTGTCGTGTCATTTTCGGAGCGCAACTTGTTTCTTTTTTTATGCCAGTGAATTTTCGGCAGGCGAATTTTCGCTGGCATTCCGCAAATTTATTCGCCGGCGGCGAATCGCGGGAATTCGCAGTGAATTCACGCCTGGCGAATAAATTTGCCCATCACTACAGGAGAGGACTGGAGAGCAAGAGCAGGAGAGGACTGGAGAGCAAGAGCACGAGACGACTGGAGTAGACAAGGATGGAACAAGGTCAAGGCAGGGAGAGATACATGGTGGAAGGACAGGAGGAGGCAAGACAAGGAAGGAAGGACTAGGTAAGGCAGAATAACAAGAAAAGGGCAAGAGCTTGAGCTTGAGCAACCTAGTTAGGGCCTCTGCTGCAGTACTAAGAGGCCAATTAATGCTCCAGCAAGGTGTGCTTGGAGGGCTGGCCGTTCATAGGGCAGAGTCAGCCCTGATTGGCTGACTGCAACCAATCAGGCTGCGGCTGCAGAGGCCAAGAAACCTATAGTGAGCAGCTCTACAGGCTGCTCTCCTTGCCTAATAGATAAGATATTGAGGGGTCCGTTTACTAAAGTGCGGTAAAAAAAATTCGCACAAAATATAGACAAATTTAACGCATAATATGTTTATTATATATTATTCTTGCGCAAGAATATTTTTTTGCCAGTTATCACATTCACTGAAAATAACGCTATGTACACATTAACGCCTGGTTTACTAAACAGCGAAATGTGTGAAAGACAAAATTAAACGCCAGAATATTCGCAACATTTTACCGCCATCTTTATAGTGGCGTTAACTTATTTTTTGGCCAGAAAATTCTCAATGGGAGTTTAATTCTCATTAAACTGTGCATTTAAATGATAGAAAGAGATAACTGGTATGATTTCTTGTTCATATGATTCTATTGGCAGAAGGGTGTGTGAGTGGATGGATGAAGTATGGGTTTATATGATGCATACATGTTTGATTGGTGTAATTCTGGTAATGTTGTTGGATGGTATAATCATCAGTCAATAAAGTTTATGAGTTTTGAAGACGCATTTCTGGCCATAAATCTCACAGTAAAAATTGCCAAAATTAATGCCATTATTAACGCCATAAAACAAGACTATTTTCTAGAATAAATATTTTCAAACATAAAATTACCACTAACGTTAGCTGGTTTGCTAATGTAGTTACCGCAAGTGATTGCAATGACTTCTGAGAGCATCGCTGTTTAGTAAACTTAGTCGCTGCGAATATTCTGGCGGAAAAATATTCTCAGCGATAACATGCGGAAACTTAAATTCAAATTTTTCGTACTTTAGTAAACGGACCCCATAATTTGTCGCCAGAAAATTCGCATCTCGCTTAAATTACCGCTAACGTTAGCTGGTTTGCTAACGTAGTTACCGCAAGTGATCGCAATGACTTCTGAGAGCATCGCTGTTTAGTAAACTTAGTCGCTGCGAATATTCTGGCGGAAAAATATTCTCAGCGATAACATGTGGAAACGGACCCCTGAGCCAGAAACTCAAAGGTCCCTGGCTTGAATCCCAGCAGAGCCTGACAGGGAGGGAGTGTGGGTTGTTTCTACCTGCTCAGAAGGGCAGGAAGTGACCTGCTTCTTCCCCTGACGTCATGTCCCTCTCTTTATCCACCCCTGGGCCCGGCTCATTCCATCTCACCTAAACACAGCTACATGTGATTGCACCAATCTTTAACTTAGACCATTATAATTTGGCTGCTGGTCATTCAGATCCCTTGTCATGCACTTATAGCACCAGGGCTTTCCTTTCCAGGTTCTCAAAAACTATATTAAATTCATGCAAAGAATGCATGTCGGAGCATTGCATCACATTGCAAAAAATGTTTTCTGTTACAAAAGTTCATTACATTTAGCAATATGTTTAGATTACAGAAGTGTATACATTAGTGGTCATTTTCATATTGATTTGAACATATGGGGATGCCCTGAATCATATGACTTTGCACTAAATAAAATGTCATATTACCTTTTTTTGTGAATGTAATACAGCAGCTGCAGCTCATATCAGTTAACATAAAAACACAGTTGTTTGTATAATAACCTAAATATAATGTATTTAAATTAGTTCTACCAACAATTTGTCCTTAGATGACAACAAACCATTATTTGTAAACCAAGGTTTCTTGGTCAGTATAAGAAACAGTCCTGAGAACCTGTGAAAGGCATCTCATTCATGAGAGGACTTGTTAAATTAAAGTATACATTGTTTTTCTTACTCTGACAGCAGCAGCTGATTATTCTCCATTTATGTGCACATTTATGCGGAGAAAAGCCTTTTTATGGAAATCCACTATGCAGCAGTTTGCAACAAAAAAATCAATGTATACTGTGTACATGAGGACAATAACATTTATGCCAAGTGAAATCAATACAGCTACAAAGACAATGACAGCCTTTTCCTTCTAAAGCTATTTTTGTTATTTTCAGTGCTATACTGTTCATGTACATGCACATATATTGGTGATTCTAGGGATTGTGTTGGTAATAGTAATTATTTGTCAACTATTTATTATCAGTAGTGATGGGCGAATTTATTCGCCAGGGCCGAATTCGCGGCGAATTCCCGCGATTCGCCGCTGGCGAATAAATTCGCTAATCACCTGCGAAATTTCGCCTGGCGAAAATTCGCCAAAAAAACGAGTCGCGCGTCTTTTTTTGACGCGACGCGACGAAAATGGCGCAACGCGCGATGAAAACGACGCAATGCGCGTCAAAGTTGACGCGACGCGCGTCAAACGCGTCCCGCGACTCGTTTCGCGAATTTTTCGCCGATTCACGAATTTCTCTAGAAATTCGCGAATTATTCGGCGAAGCGAATCGCGGGAGATTCAACCATCACTAATTATCAGTTTATAATATGAAATTGTTGACTGTTCTGAAAAAGCAGGCAAACAGCTTAGCGTAAATAGGAGGTGAATAGTGATATGCAAAACTGTGAAAAACTTTGCAAAACAGTGAAGAATTAACACACGCATTGAAGTCAATGGGTCTCCACTTTATTTTACATTCACAACATTTTTTTCTCTCTCCAAATTCAATAAAGTCAATGGTTGTTTTTCTTATGGCGACTTTTTTCTCTTAGCGATTTTATTGTTGCGGCAAAATTTCTCATGGCTTATTTTGGCACAGATGCCAAAATGCAGAAATCTGTTGCGAATCCAGGCCTGTCAAAAAAAAATTTCGCATCACTAGAGCTGTAGGGAAGCTATCCTTACATGGGGCACCCTTAGATCCAATTAAGGCAAAAAAAGAGTTGTGAAAAAAAAAAATACTTGCAAAGCCTTCAGAGCTGCTTGGCATCTCTGGTGGCAGCATTTTGGTGCACCTAGATTTATTTTTATTACAGGTATGGGACCATTTATGCAATAAGCTCAGGACCTAGGGTATTCTGTAACGTGGATTGTCATACTTTAAGGCAGTGATTCCAGTGGCTCAGGAGCAATATGTTACTCACCAACCCTTTGGCTGCTGTTCCCAGCGGGCTCAAAGCAGGTGCTTAGTTTTGAATTTTTGGCTTGATGGCACGTTTTAGTTTACTGCCAAAGAGAGTGTCCTGTAGGCTGCCAGTCCACATAGGGGCTACTTATACAATGCCAATCACATATTTGGCATCCTCAGGAAGTTTTTCCATGTTTCTGTTGCTTTACAACTTCTTTTACATTAGAATGTGGCTCACGGGTAAACAAAAAGTTGGGAACCCTTGCTTTAAGACTATCAAATAATCATTTAAACATTAAATAAACTTAATAGCATTGTTTTGCATCCAATAAAGATTAATCATACCTTAATTATTACAAAGCACTGTTTTATTATTAAAGGAAAACTATACCCCCAAAATGAATACTTGAGCAACAGATAGTTTATAGCAAATTAAGTGGCATATTAAAGAATCTTACCAAACCGGTATATATATTTAAGTAAATATTGACCTTTTACATCTCTTGCCTTGAACCAACATTTCGTGATGGTCTGTGTGCTGCCTCAGAGATCACCTGACCAGAAATATTTCAACTGATTCTAACTGTAACAGAAAGAAGTGTGGAATGAAAAGAACTCTGTCTGTTAATTGGCTCATGTTACCTAACTTTATAGTTTGTTTGGTATGTTTGTGTGCACCGTTGGATCCTAGGATCCCAGGAGGCTGTCCTTATTTTTTAAAATGGCAATTTTCTATTTATGATTACCCAATGGCACATGCTACTAAAAAATATATTATTATGAAAATGGTTTCTTTACATGAAGCAGGGTTTTACATATGAGCTGTTTTATGCAATATCTTTTTTTAGAGAACTACATTGTTCCGGGGGTATAGTTTTCCTTTAAAGAGAAAAAGGAATAGCAGGTTTTTGAATAATAGAAACCTGTGCTCATTTACATGTCACCTGTTATACTGTAATTGTAGTCTGAGGCTGAGATAACTTTACATGCAACAAATGTGTCTAAGTAAAGATTATTTTTTTGTATAAAATTGTACCCTAGCACACATTACTTTGTACTTTGAACAATTATTGTTTCATGTAATATTAAATTCATAAAGATGAGGTTATTGATCATTTCTCAAACTACCTCTGCCAGCCGCAAGGCTTATCAAATTGATTTTTATCATTAGCAAGTGCAACAGTCTTCAACAGCACCATTAGAGCACTATGAGCGAGCACTATGAGCCTCCCAGATGTCATGTCTCCAGGGAAAGGCTAAGAGAGACAAAAAGGCACCACTAAAAACATGCAGCTGCTAAATTACTTAGGAGAAATTAACATTTTGATAGATATTCTTAACATTATTATTAACATGTATTTTTAGAGCTCCAGCATTTTTCACAGCGCTGTATTCTAACAGGTTTATTTTCTTTACTGCCACAATATTTAGCATTAAAATAAATAATTAAAGTAATAAAACACCGCTATCCATAACCCCTGGGATCAGCCTGTGCATTATGGTCTGGATTAATGAATTAAACATTCAGCTGTAAATCTGTCTTCTAAGTCTTACCTTCATTAACCACCTAAAATGATATAAGTGGTACTGCTTTTTCTTGAATTGGAAAATAATAATAGCTTGCTTATTAAGGGGTTATCGGCCAAATGATTGCATCATATGCTCAAATTACAGAAAAAAATTATGTTCAATTCTCTTCAGTTGTGGTATATGGGTATGGGATCTATTATCCAGAATGCACAGGACCTTGGATCTCTTTCTCTTCTTTGGATCATACCTTAAGTCTGCTAAAAAATAATTTAAACATTAATTAAACCCAATAGGATTGGTTACCTCCAATAAGGATTAAGCATATCTTATATGGGATCAAGTATAAGGTACTCTTTTATAACTATTGAGGATTAAATTGCGTAAAAGATTTTTAAATTATTTGTCTATAATAAATACAGTGAATACTTGAATTAGGCTTGAAGAGTATTGTACAATGTACACCTTTTGTTAGAAAAGTACATTTTTACTTCCACAAATCCTGAAATTTAGACTGACTGGTACAGGGAGAGCACAGGTTTTGGATGGAATATATTTAATGGCTTATATTTATAAAAGTCATTAAAATATTTTTTGGTGTTACTGTTGCTTTAAAGTGAAGCCATAGACTGGTCAGTTCATAGCAACTTTTCCATTTTCTTTGTGTTTTCTTTGTATTTTTTTGCACAAAAATTTAGAGTTTTGAAAACTCAAATGAAAATTAGTTGTATGGTATATACATGGTATAAATTGGATTCCAAAATCTTCTCTTGGGTTAACATTATATGAAAGTTTAGGGACCCATAGGGTTAATGTGCCCCTATGGCGTTAAAGCCCTACGCTTCCTGATCACCCTAGTTGCTGGGCAGATGCCTATATAACTAGATGTAATTTGCATATCCAAGTTATTGGCCAGGAGGCGCTGTGACCACATCCTGTCACACCCTGGTATAGTGATGAGAAGGGGTGGATCGTTCTCTTTGGCTTCTGGTTGCTGACCCAGCTGGATGTTTCCAGGGAACCTGGGTGCAACAAGTCCTAGTAAAGCCATGTGCCCTAGAATGTGAATGTGACTAATGTGTGGCAGGAATATATTTGTTATC
>CM044434.1:45066197-45120291 GCA_024363595.1 Xenopus borealis | reverse complement strand
TTTGGGACGTGCAAACCTTTGCCAGTTAGAATGTGATGCAATCCCTAATAAAATGAGGTAGTAGTAAAACAAAGAAACTGTTTTCAAGGATGTATATTTATTTTCATGCCAACAGAAGGTACTCATTAGATGGAAATATTATGATCTGCAGTTAACACCGTGGATGTGTTTTTTTATGTTTGTAATTAAACTGCATACAATATAGCTTTTATGCAACCAACTTTAAAGTTATTTTTAGCTAGAGAAGAACATCAGATGTCAGAATGAACTAGACCCAGCATCATTTGTAAATTAACCCAGTGCTGAACATTAAACACAAGTTTTTGGCTTTTGGGACATTGAAATGTTGTTTTCAGTGCTCTGAATTTATGTCCATCTTTTGCACATTGGGTTTAAAAACTATTTTGTAAAAGGAAATATGGCATTGTTAGCTTGAGATAATAAACTATTGCTTTAAGTCAAACTCGCAAAAAACAAACACTGGTTTATTTTTAAACAAGACAAACTGAGCTAAAGGCTTTAACTGCAGAGAGAGAGAAAAATACAAAAAAAAAAAGAACACGTTATTGACCATCAACCCTAAGACACATGAATCTATTTTGGTAGAGTTCCTGTTGATGCAGAGAGCCTTATTGAAGACTCTTGACAAGGAAAACAACAGGAGTGTCTTGACAAAAGCTTCTAAATCCTCTAACCTTTCTCCTAAAAAACAGAACCATTGATTTCCAGGAGATTTATTTACAGCAAATCCCAGCACATCTTTGGACAAACATTATCTAACTCTCTTTGTATACATATCCAACATTCCTCAGTTTGTGCTGGAAATAGTCTACACGTATATTCTTTTATCCAGTGTAAATGAGCTGCCAGTCTGTACACATCACTCTTACACAGAGAACAAATCTGATATAAATGTAAATATCAATAAGGTTTAACATTAGACTGCCCCCTCGATAAGAACTGAAGCCTCCCTATATTTACTACCCATTATTTTATGCTTAACATATCTATCTACCTTTTCAAACCATTTAATTTTTACAAATAATTTCACAGCTCATCACAGTACCCACCAAGGGGAGATTCACTAAAGATGAAGTGGCTAATTCTATTCACTAACAGGCGCAGGAGTCAATTCGACTATTGCCAGCCGACTTTTTGCTCTGGTGAAAGGTTGTTACTCCACAAATTCATTAAAGTGCAGATTTTACTGAACCTTACCAGAGTTGAGGTTGCCACCTCAGACCACGCAAAGGGCTAAAAATAAGCTAGATCTTCCTCAATCTTATGTCATTTACATCCTGTGTGCATAAAATTAAAGTTCAAAAAACCCTGGCGACTTTTCCTTTTCTTTAAGTGGATTGCCTGCAAAAGTCCAAACTTAAACTATATTTGGGGTAACCGGTTTTCTCCAGACATAACTCTCTTGTCTTTATAAAGGTTCCCTGGGTATTTGTAATAAAAAGTGGTAACTGCAACCATTTACACCAACATTTATAATAAAAACATCCATACAACTTTAAATTACCTGCATTATGCAAACTGACCTATGCGCAGGATCACTAGCGAATCTTTGCTAGGCACAACATTAGCACATCTTCACAATGAAATGCTCACACTGCCGAAGTAAAGATAGCAAAAAGTTGCTAGCGTTCAGCGCCAAGGATGAAACCGCATATTAGTGAATTGGCATAGTAGTAGTGCATTTGCAAATGGCAAAGTGGTTTGAGCTGTGAGAACCTGATGCTTGGCATTCTAATTTGGTAACTAATTTTTGTGTTCAGATGCTAAGCCTCATTTATAATATAAACTACTGAACCTCTCTAAAATGGATGCAATATTGTTCCTTGCACTATACCAGGTACATCAGTATAGTTGCACACAGTACCTGCCCAGTCTGCCTTGAGGATTACTGCTTGGTGCTGTGGAATGACTTTCCACTTGCATGACACAGTGGGTGGAATCAATAGCCACCACAGGCTCGATCAGGCAGGGTAAACAATCCCATCAGATCACGGGCGCATCTTTTCATTGATGCAGTCCCACTATCGGACCACCCATATGCAATACATTCTGATCCGATCGTTGAACCCTAGGGTCCACAATCGGATCAGCCCGATATTGCCCACCTTAAGGTGATCCACTCATTTGGTGACCACCAAATGAGTGGATCTACCTGTGTGTGGCCACCTTTACCCATAGCTAGCAGATCTTTGCTTTCTCTTACCAAACTTGTAAAGGTATGATCAAAATGAATTGCTGACAGTTAGCTATAGGTAACATTGCAATTTGTCACCTATATGGAACCAAAATTCTCGTTCAAATTGCTGTAATAGTAACTTGTTCCCAGATTCAGCCACTGTAATATTTAACTATAATGTGCAGAAGAAGAATGGAAAGAACGAAAAATGAAACTTTGGAAGTGTATCATCTCTAACACCGTGACATATTTAATTTGAGAAGATGTGCCTCAACTTTTTTCTTTTATGCTTTACTATTTATATTTGCAAAGGTCTGATGCTTTTTACAATAGAACACTTACATGCAATTTATTATATAAAGTAAAAAGGTCAAGAAATATCTGTAGTACAATTATTTGCGCTTAGCCTTTGCACTCCAGCTGCATGTTTGCTTGTTATAGTACTAAATGCAGGTTAAGGTGGCATAAACATACATTTGTTCATTCATATTCTAGTACCTAACTGCTAAACTGCACACTTGAACCCTAGGGTTGAGGTCTCATCAGCCTTGCTTGTTAAAGATCTCTGCATACATTTTAAGGGCATAAAATAAATGACTAGGCAACTGAGATATTGTAGGATAAGTAATGAATATGACGGATTGAAGGAGACCCAAAATGAAAGAGAGGAAAGGTAAAGGAGCCCATAAAAACTATAAGCACTGCATGTGCTTAACACTATTTACATAAGTATGAGCTTTGAAATTTACATTGGCTGAAAAGCTTTTTTATTATTCTAGGTTATATATAAAAGTTTGGATTGATGCACCAACTTTTACTGATGTATAAAGAAGCAATTACATAATGAAAAAGTACATTTCCAGAACTTGTGCAAATTCAGTAAACAGCATATTTTCTTATTATAAGGAGAGTGTGATGTATTGATGTGTGCAAAGGAATACTGTGCTTTTAGCAAAAAAAAACCTAGCATGTTGATTTACCTACATATGTCTCCATGCCAATTATAAACAAAGAGAAAAAGAAGCATGAGCATTGTTATAAAAGAAAGATGATAGGGTCTTGTTATGAATCAGAATTGTAACTCAAGTAATTGAAAAATGAAACACTTCTTAGCTTTAGTGGTCCTTTAATAAAACTAATATTGTGCGCTAGCAGCACTCAGCAGTGTCTCTCGATATCACAAAATGAAGGAAGGGATATGGTACTTCCAGTATTTTTACTGTAACAAATGGCCATCACTTAAATTGATCTTCACATTAGAGTCCTGCGCGGGTCCATTTTTTGGGACCCGTACCCGACCCGTACCCGCAACCCGCGACCCGCATTCTTACCCGCTTGGACCCGCGACCCGACCCGTACCCGCAACCCAAGATCCGCAACCTAAGATCCGCAACCCAGACCCGCGACCCGCTGACCATCGAGAATCAGGAAGTGCTGTCATTGTAAACCGGAAGTGACATCATCGGAAGTAGCCGTGATCAGAAAAAAAGGAGTAAAACAGGAAGTGCTGTCAATGTAAACCGGATGTGACATCATCAGAAGTAGAAATGCTGAGAAAAAGGAGTAAAAATTGCTATAGCGAGGATCTGCGACCCGACCCTCAACCCGCCAACCTGCAGAACCACCGGCCCGCTTCTATACCCGCACCCAGAAATTCTACGAGCAACCCGCAGGGTACCGCGGGATTCTGCGGGTACCCGACCCGCTGCAGGACTCTACTTCACATACCTACAGCTGCACTGTTTCATGCTGCAAATGCAGCTTATTTTCTTGCAACTCCTAGCTGACCCCCTATATATGCGGTTCAGGAATTTTCCTTCTGCATTTGTACAGTACAGGTATGGGAACTTGTTATCTAGAATGCGCTTGGAACTGAGGATTTTTCAAATAGTAGATCTAGTAGATCTAGTTGGATCTTCATACCTTAAGTCAACTAAAAAATCATGTAACCATCTAATAAACCCAATAGGTTGGTTTTGTTTCCCGTATGGATTTATTATATCTTAGTTGGAATCAACTACATGGTACTTTTTTATTATTACAGAGAAAAAGGAAAACATTTTGACATTTTTTTTAATTTGATTATAACTGAGTCTAAGGGAGATGGGATTTCGGTAATTCTGAGCTTTCTGTACAATGGGTTTCCGGATAACGGATGCCTGTATTCCGTTTCATTGCTGGATACAGTTATTTGAACTGTCTCTTGAATCCTTTGCCTTGTCCTAGTTAGTCTTAGAGACGATTGCTGACAATGGTTTCAAACCTGTGGCAAATTCTGGCAAAAGTTAATTTAAAACAGAATGATACTCTCATACTCCCATGACTGCAATGAATAGGATGTATGCCCTATTGTTTTAACCATGCTAAATCTATGCTTTTCTTAAAGGAGAAGGAAAGGAAAATTTTGATTACTACCTCATCGTGTTCCCCACCAGTACCCCTCCTGAAACGCTGTACTATAAGCTGCCATATAACTGCTATAGCTGTGCAGTTAAATCCCGAAGTTACAGCACTTGTAAGGCTTTGGCGCCGCCATTTTCAAATCCGCAGGTCACTTCCCCTCATTCCTCATTACCAGAGAGCATGCGCCTCCTTCCTGACCCCATTACGTATCAATGCACGCATTCTTTGGAAAACATTTTTTTATAAAGCATGTATTTTGCTTTAAGAATGATTAACAGACCTCAGAAAGACAGGCAAACCCGCTCGTTGTAATCCCTTATCAGCTCCTGCGCTCGCTTGCTGAGAAACTGTGAATGAAATGCCGAGCGAGCGCAGGAGCTTCAAAGCTTCACTCCCGATTGGTACATGAATTAATGGGGCTGGAGCACGGAGGTCAACGATGACGTCACCATAAATCACATGACCAGAAACAGAAATCTGCACGGCACTGTAAGAGATTATACAGAGCATGCGCAGGGCACTGCTGTAAGCTACTGCGCATGCCTATGCCCTAGTTACAGCTTTTTCTTCACAGGAGACAGGGTAGGTGTTTCAATACAAGTTCTGACTATTTTTAAAATCGAATTCAACTTACATAGTGTATTGTTTTGGCTTTATGTGTATTGTAATCAGCACACAGAGACACAGATCTGTTCAGTAAGCTTTACTCTCCCTCTTCCTCGTTCCGGAACTACATTCAACCACCTATCCATGTGCTAGGTGGAGTGATATCATGACACATAGAAATGAAATAAGTAACTATTGAATGGTTAATGTCAAAGATAAGATAATTTGCTTGGCAATAGTTATAACTTTATTTTATTTTTGACTTTCCTTCTCCTTTAAGCAAAACAGGACAAAAAGGGTAATAATACTACTCCATGTTTGGTCCTTGTGAGATTACCACTATAAAACATCCTTTCTTGTGACTGTTTTGTTAGCAGGCATCCATTATCTAGGGAGATTATCTGTGTCTTGATAATCTAATTATCTACTCAGCAAATATATATCTTCTATTTCCTTGTTAGACCTGTTAAGATCAAGAAATAACTTCTTATTAATAGCTATAGTATACAGGTATGTGACTTGTTATCCTGCTCAAGACCTGGGTTTTTCCATATAACAGACCTTTTCATACCTTAAATCTACTAGAAGATCATGTAAACATTAAATAAACCCAATAGGCTGGTTCTGCTTTCAATAATTATACCTTAGTTGGGATCAAGTACAAGCTACTGTACTGTACAACCTACGTCAAGCTTTTTACAGAGAAAAATGACATGATTTTTAAAATGTGGATTATTTGATTATTATGGAGTCTGTAAGAGACATGCATTACGTAATTTGGAATTCTCTAGATAATGGGTTTCCAGATAACGGATCCCATACCTGTATTATTATATCCTGGTGCCTACAGAAGTAGTGAAGGCCGTATCTGACCAGTTTCTATTCACCAAAAAATTCCTCAAAAGTTAATGAGAAATTTTTTGTGTGATATTTTTCAAACTGAGCAACATTTTATTTACTATATATTAGCATCTATGTGTGTTTTTTCACAGCAAAATAATTTTCTCATCCCTGCTCAGGCGTTTTTGTAGCATTTTTTTTATTTTTCAAGGGAAATATTTTACTGTACATGGACTCTGATTGACAGTAATGGTCCGAATTGAACTTTTGAATGTAAAGCAGAAGCTGCGTTTAAAGTCTGTTTCTGTCTCTGAATATTGCTTTAGGTACCAATGCCAGAAAAAAAATGAGTCAATACCAAAGAGGAAAAACTGAAGTTGAATACAATTAAAAACTGGTATGCAATACATTTTGTTCAAGTTAAACCTTAAAAGCATGAGATCTGACAAAGGGCAGATGCTGCTTAAAGAATAGTTTTACTTTAAGGACTTTGTTTTTTTTGGACACATCTACATAAAAATGCTTCACTTTAAAGGGATCCTGTCATGGGAAAAAAAATTTTTCAAAATGCATCAGTTAATAGTGCTGTTTCAGAAGAATTCTGCACTGAAATTCATTTCTCAAAAGAGCAAACAGATTTTTTTCATTTTGAAATCTGACATGGGGCTAGACATTTTGTCAATTTCCCAGCTGCCCCAAGTCATGTGACTTGTGCTCTGATAAACTTCAATCACTCTTTACTGCTGTACTGCAAGTTGGAGTGATATCACCCCCTCCCTTTCCCCCACCCAGCAGCCTAACAAAAGAACAATGGGAAGGTAACCAGATAACAGCTCCCTAACACAAGATAACAGCTGCCTGGTAGAACCCATGTCCCACTGCGTACTATTCAGTTACATTGAGAAGGAAAAACAACAGCCTGCCAGAAAGCATCTCCCTCCTAAAGTGCTGGCTCAAGTCACATGACCAGGGGCAGCTGGGAAATTGACAAAATGGCTAGCCCCATGTTAGATTTCAAAACTGAATATAAAAAAAATCTGTTTGCTTTTTTGAGAAATGGATTTCAGTGCAGAAGTCTACTGGAGCAGCACTATTAACTGATGCATTTTTTAAAAAAAACATGTTTTCCCATGACAGTTTCCCTTTAAAGTAATTATTCAACTCCCACGCAAAGACTTTTTAAGAAAAATGGTTTTGAGAATTTATTTTACAGTCATTGTCATCGCTAAAACCAAAAGATGCATTCCTACTAAACAGCATATCCGTGGATATTAACAACACTGTATTATTTTTATTCTTAAAAACAATTTTATAGTAACATGAGTAAAGTAAAAAGTGTAGCACTGGAAGCTCATAGCTTGCTCTCCTTTTGGCAGTAACTTTTTCCTACTTCTACCACCATGGACCCAATACAGTCACACCCTCTGCCTCCTGGTCATTATGCCAGTGCCATTTGGTATCAATAATAAAGATTCCTGGGGATGGCGAAATGTCGGCGAATGCATGAAAGAACCAGATGGATCAAGAGGGAGTGGAACAACAGATCTAGGAAACAGGAACTTCTACAGAAATATTTCACCTTAGATTTCCATTTAAAAATGATTGAGATGGCTTTGTAGTGATGTTGTAACTGTTATTTTCTATTTTTTATCATTTTTATTTTTTCAGATAACCAGAGACTGAAATTCTGTCTTGGCGATCC
Source organism: Xenopus borealis (assembly GCA_024363595.1). Lineage (NCBI taxonomy): Eukaryota > Metazoa > Chordata > Amphibia > Anura > Pipidae > Xenopus > Xenopus borealis. The sequence goes on along the minus strand of CM044434.1, from coordinate 45,112,543 downwards.
CACTAATCCACCATGTAAACCATTTAATCTCAAATTGTTTGCACGTGACTTTTAATCCTTCATCTTTGCAAGTGAAATGTGCTAAGCTCAGTTTCAACATTGTTTTTAAGAACCAATTTTTGGCTTCTCGCCTGTACAATATGGACCATTTTGGGGCTTCTATGTGGATCAAATGTGCCTGGAAAAATGAGCAGAGAGACTTAAGGTGGCCATACACGGGCCAATAAAAGCTGCCGACAGACCAAGTGTATGGGGCCCTCAGATGGGCTTTACCGATCAATATCTGGCCAAAAGGCAGCCAGATGTCGATCAGGCGGGACTAAAAATCCCATCGGATCGCAGCCGCATGCGGTCCCGCGATCCGACTGCCCGTATCTTCTCTATTGTGATCTGATCGTTGGGCCCTAGGACCCACGATCGGATCACCCCGATATCGCCCACCTTAAGGTGTGCATATCGGGGACAGATCCGCTCGTTTGGCGAAATCTCACAACGAGCGGATCTGTCCATGTATGGCCACCTTTAGAAGAACGAGTAGACTTTGCTTAAGATTGCAGGTAGAAGGGCTGTATTACACCACCCAGCAGGGGATCCACTAGTAGTTGCTGTGGCACCTTCACCTGTCAGCCCTAAATACCCCCAAGACTGGGGCTGGCTTAGGGGAGACTGAAGTTGTTGATCAATTAAGTTCTACAAGCTCTTAAAAATATGTAATTTATTTATCCAGTTTCCCAATACCAGACAGGAGTGGCTGAAAGTGATTGGGAATCTGTTCAATAAAGCAGTGGTTGGATTGTAAGTATTGTTTCAACTTTCCATATAATACTAAATACAGTATGTTGGCATAGTATAGCCATGCCAAACATCTTACTAACCTAGTTTGAAAAGTGCCAAACAATTGTTAATGGGGGCCCGTCACCCAAAAAATTTATTACAAATCTTATTTTTTTTTTTTGACTTGAAAGATTTTATTTCAAGACTCCAGAAAATCAGACAAATAAAATTGAATCCTTTAAAACAAAAATTTCCCTTCTGAACACAATGATTTGAAATTAATACATAAAATAAATTGAAAGAAACCATAATTATTATAATGCTGTTAATCTCAATTTTTTTGAATCCAGACAAAAGTTGGTCACAATTTGACGTCTTTTGTACATTAAACATCTTTTGTACATTCGCCAACTGCTAAAACGTTGTTGGAAACTGCTAATAAATGTAATATTACATTACATCTGACTGAGACAATGCCACTCTTCCCTAGCTCATGTGCTTGAAGTTCAACCAGGAAAAAGTTCTTCCTCACAGTCCTTTCAATCACTGCCACGGTTCTTTTTGGTCTTCTCATGGAGAAATGATTTTCCCTTTGTGAATTTAAGGACATTATTAGCCTTCTCGCCCCAGTCTCCCTTTGCTCCTTTCTTTGCATCAAATGCATTATCAGCCATGAGAGGATTGATTTCTATGTCTTCTTCTCTCACCCTTCACAATTTTTGTGTTCCTTTTTGTTAACCTTGGGAAAGGTGTTTTGGATTTTAGCTTTTAATTTTTTGTTTTCTGGTGTCACAGCTTCACATTCTCCATGGTCTGTACTTTCTCTTTTCCTTTTACCAGAAGTTCCATTAGCTTTTTCTTCATCCTCACTGGAAGAACTTTCTTCAGAACTTTCATTTGCAGCTGCTGCTTTAGGAGTAGAATTTGCCATCTTGGGTGTAGAGGTGTTTTTTCCACCTTGCTTTTTTCATCTTCAGAATCGGAACTCTCACTCAGGCCCGGAATTGTGGAGAGGCCACCAAGGCCCGGGCCCAGGGTGGCTGGATTTTAGGGGGCGGCATGCTGCCCAACCACACCTACATTGGTTCAGAAATATAAATTTCCTTTGTGCTAATTCACATTGCTCCATCCCGATGAAGAAAATTTGAGCAAATAAAAGGAAGAGGACAGGGGCGACAAATGACAGCAAGCCTAGGGGCGCCCACTATGGAAATCCAGCCCTGCTCTCACTGCTGCTTTCTTTTTTAGTAGAAGGTACAGCTTTTGGTGTGGTAATTGGAGATTTAGAAGCTACAGTGTTCGTTTTTGTAGCCTTTACGTCATCTTCATCTGAGCTTCTACCTTCAGCTTTATTTTGAGCTGGCTTTGCAGCCTTTGCTCCTTGCTACACATCTTTTGCTGCAGCTGGTTGTTTGGGTTTTTGTTTCTTGTCATCACTAGAACTCTCTGACAAGGAGCTGCTGCTGGGCTTGTCCTTATTAACAGCCACTGGGGTTTTATTTGGTGGAGCAGTAGCTTTAGCAGCTGGGGATTTTCCAGTTGTTTGCTTGCTCTTCCCCTCCTCTTCATTGCTTGAGTCAGAGCTACTAGACTTAGAAACCTTGTTTTGAACTGGAACTTTGGTGTTAGCTGGTGTTGCAGCTTTGGCAGGTGGTTTTTTTTCTTAGAATCTTAATCACTGGAACTGTTGTCAGAGCTGCTTTCTTGGGAGGCAAAGTCTTTACTGCTGGGGACGGCTTTGCAAGTGGCTTAGTCACGTTTTTGGTCTCTTCTTCTGAGCTATCAGAGTCAGAGTCTGACAAGCTGGAGTCCTGCTTTGCAGCAACAACTGGCTTTGCAGCAGCAGCTTTCCAAGGTGTAGTCCTAACAGCTGGCTTTGCAGAGGATTTCTTTTCATCTTCACAGCTAGAATCTGAGCTATCTGAAGAACTGGATTCTTTTTTAGTTGGAGCTTGCTTGCCTGGGGTGAATTTAGCAGCAGGCTTGGCAGCAGTGGTTTTAGCAGCAGGCTTGGCAGGAGTTTTCTATTTATCTTCATCACTGCTTGAGTCAGAACTGTCTGAGGAACTTGAATCCTTTTTGGCAGTGGAAGTTTTGGGGGTTCCTGGTTTTGCAGGAGGAATCTTTTATGTTGGTGTGGCTTTGCTATTTGTGGGTGTTTTTGAAGTTGGTGTAACAGCACTCTTTGCAGGAGTAATTTTTGCTGCAGGTTTAGTTGTAGTCTCTTCATCACTGCTAGAATCAGAGCTATCATGGACGTTTTGGGGGTTCCTGGTTTGGCAGGCATTGTCTTTGATGTTGGTGTGGCTATGCTATTTGTGGGTGTTTTTGAAGTTGGTGTAGCAGCACTTTTTGCAGGAGTCATTTTTGCTGCAGGTTTAGTCGTCTCTTCATCACTCCTGGAATCAGAGTCTGAAGAGCTGGAAGCCTGCTGCTGTTTTTTTTTTGCTTGTGGCTTAGCTGCCATGGGGGGTTTGGTTGGACGTGTCTTTGTGACAGCTGTCTTCTTTGCTGGGACTGTCAGAGTCCTCACTGCTACTGGATTCTTCTGTTTTTCCATTGTTGTTGGCTAAGCCAGCCTTTACTGTAGCCTGCTTTGGAGGGACTTTAATCACAGCTTGTTTCTTCTTCTTAGAGGCCTCATCTTCTGAACTGCTGGATTCAGAGCTGGAGCTCTCAGCCTTCTTTTGAGTCGGAGTTATTAAAGTTGCTTCCTTTGGTGTTTGCACAGGCTTTTTAGTAGGAGGTTTCTTTGTTTCTTCTTCAAATTCATCACTGGAGTCTTCACTGCTGCTCTTGGTTTGTTTTGGCTGAACTGCCTTCAAAACAGGCTTTTTCCCTCCTGCAGGCTGAGCTGCTCTCTTTTTTGCCGGAGGTTCATCCTCTTCACTGGAGCTGTCTTCGCTGCTGGAAGACTCCTTTGTAGCCTTTTTCTTAGGCAAACCATTAGCTGGTGGCTCTCCCTTCTTTGTATCTGGTGACTTTATCCAGTCACTAAATATATCCAGAAGAGAAGTTGGGCAGGAATCCTACTCTTTCACCCCAGTAGCTTTGCTGAACTCTTTGGCAGCGTTAGTAAACTTGTTCTCCCTCAAAAAGTGCAGATCTTGCACTTGAGACAGAACTTGACCGTCCATGTTATCACAGCACTGGCCACGCTGCAGCTACAACAATCACTGGTACAAATCTTATTTTATCATGTTAGTCAAGCAATAGGAATTTTAATTACACATTAAAAAAATTATTTGAATCTTGTTTCCTTCCATCTGGGTATTCAGAATTATAACAAGCAGGCAGGAGCCATTTTGTGGACACCATTATTAAGGCAAGCCTTGCATCATCTCAAAGTCTTGTTTCTACACCAGAATGGAGGACCTGATGTCCTTCTCAATGCACTGGTTACACAATTAAATGGTAAGAGAATGGGGGGGATTGTGGGGAGCGCAGTTAAATCTAGGAAGTTCTTAATGGAAAGTGAAAGTAATTGCCTGCCCCGGCTCTATGCCTAAGGCCAAGAGGAGGAGCAGACAATATTTGATTGACAACTGAGATTTGTAAATGAGTTTACAACAAGTATTAAAGGAAAACTATACCCCCAGAACAATGTAGGTGTCTATAAACAGATATTGCATAAAACAACTCATATGTAAAACCCTGTTTCATGTAAATAAAACATTTTCATAATAATACACTTTTGTAGTAGCATGTGCCATTGGGTAATTATAAATAGAAAATAGCCATTTTAAAAAATAAGGACAGCCTCCTGGGATCCTAGGATCCAACGGTGCACACAAACATACCAAACAAACTATAAAGTTAGGTCACACAAGCCAATTAAAAGACAGAGTTCTGTCTTTTGCTTCAACACTTCTTCCCTTTACAGTTAGAGTTGAAATATTTCTGGTCAGGTGATCTCTGAGGCAGCACACAGACCATCATGAAATGGTGGTTCAAGGCAAGAGATGTAAAAGGGCAATATTTACATAAATATATATACCAGTTTGATAAGATTCTTTAATATATCACTTGATTTGATATAAACTACCTGTTGCTCAAAAATTCATTTTCGGGGTATAGTTTTCCTTTAATGCTTAAATAAAAAAAATTGGATTTCATGTTTGATTTGAAAAGGACTTTTATTATACAGCTTTTTATGTCTGGGTGACAGGTCCACTAACTATTACTAGTGTGTAGTCCCTTTGTCTATATAATGTTTTTGAGATGTGTTACTACTAAGGCCTGTTAGCAAAGGGACATAAGATAAATTTTTCAAAAGGTGTCCAATATGAGCAAATTAGTTGATACGCTAACCTTTGTTTGTTAAAGTAATTGGTAATCTGTTTTACATTAAAGCCTTTTCTCTTCACTGCAGTCCCCACACCAACAAAAACTAAAATTATAATTATAGACAAAATTAAAGATGCCAAAAGAGCAATGTTAAGTGTACAATTTTTATAAAGGTTAATCTATGCAGAATGCTAAAACGCACTGTATTGATTTAAGCATGTATCCATTTTTTTTCAGGAGTTACTGATTATAGGTGGGAACCCTGGCTGCTTACTCCATTTGCTAAGGGTAGTGGCAGCCCTTAATTCATCAAAATAAAAAAAAATCTTTGCCACCATTTTTATTACTTAAAATAAATAAAATTTCTTACAATGGGAAATAAATAAAAATCCTTACAACAGGATCATTTTGGCAAAGATACAATTCCTGACCATTGAGTGTTACCCTTTTTTGGAGGCTATATTCGAAGTGGGACATGCTATTGTATTTTGTTGCGTAATACAGGCAAACTTGTTGATACTCTCTCTTTTTCTTTGGCCATTGTGTCACATAACAATTCAAAAGTGATTGGTGTATTGTCAGCACTTAGGGTTTCCACCTGGCCAGTATTTTACCGGCCTGGCCGGTATTTTTGTTGGTTGATCCCAATGTTATTAAAAGGGAAAAAAAGATAAATATATAGGAAGGCCGGTATTTTTTTCAAGAAAAGGTGGCAACCCTATCAGCACTAGATGTGGAAGTTATTTCAGAGTTTTTTTTAGTGTTTGCTACAAACTTACATGTCAAAGAAACAATATCTGCCAAGGAAATAATGATTTCAAACAGTAGTTGTTGCATGGTCAAATTTTGCTTGATGAGTTCAGTTTGATTGCGCTCCATTCTTTTCAGTGTTGCAGCAAAATCATAATTCTGATTTTTCTTTCTTACTAAATGCAAACTTAATTTAAACATTTCTCTATTTCTTGTGTACTGCAAATTAACCATATCATTATGGCATTTTATATGTGTTTCCACAAAGGACTTATTGAATGATTGGAATGCCTTATCTGACACATGGAATAATGAGCCCTCCCATAGGCTTCTGAGGCTAAGTCCTGATCGGATAGGATTCGTACGATCGAAAATCGAATGCTAATCGAATATCGAGGAAAAACTTATATTTTTTGGGGAATAATATGCCCCTTAGTGTTACCTTCAAAAAACATGTAGTTCTCTTTCTCTATCTTCCCCTCCCTTAACCTATAAATTAGATGCTATTTAGATATATAGATATATATATGACATAGTTCAAGTAGATAGTGATAGATGAAATAGTTACATTATTAGTAATACTTTATTACAGTATAATATAGATTATAGAGAGAGAAACACTTATACAGACAGATGATCACACAATTTCAATGGTTGATTGACTTAAATTTTGTAATGTTAGACCATATTTTTATTTTTTGGTGGTTAAGAATGTTAAAATCTAACACATTTTTTATGTGGAAATGTTGATATAATTTCTCACTATTTCCAATTGTTTGAAATTTTTATAGTGTTGTGGGAATTTGCGGGGAAGAAAATCAATAACAGTTTGCACGCAAAACTGGAGTCCGAAGAGGAAACCTGTGATAAAGCAGTACCACTAAAAAGAACTTTACTCAAATTCACTAAATTCCATATCACAATGAATCCAATTAGGTACAAAGGAGCATTCTTTATCTCAGGTAAACACATATTGTCATCATCGCACATTTAGCCCAATGAATTGAGTGCCTGCCTTTACAGATTTTCTCTTCTCCCCACAACAGACAGTAGGTAAGGTGTGTAGAAAGGAAACCCAAAAGTTCAATAATACAAAAAAAGTACTGATTCTGAAACTATCTTATCAATACACATGGATTTTCTAGAAGACTGGGCAAATACATAAAATATTAGCTTTATAAATGTGTTTAGTAAGCAGGGAGAGGGCTGTTTTGTCAAAAACGTGATCAATTGGATCCTCCCCCCAAAAATAAAATGTCTGTGTGCATTAGGCTTCCTTTACCATCTATTTATACAGTCAGCAAATTAATTCAGTCATGCCAGGTTCCCTTAAAGTACTTAAGTTTTTAAAGTTTATCACTCTTCATTAGGTCAAAATATCAAACAAGAGTGGGTAAAAGTGCTTGAAAAGTGTTTAGAGCAGAAAATCTTCTAATTCACTGCTAATGAAAAAGTTGCATTAGAGCATACATTCTATGTATTTGCTAAGATGGGTGGATGGGTGCAGAGGTTTGATTTGACTGATCTTAAACACATCTCATTATCTCTGCAGCTTCTGTGTTCTACAAAAAACAGAAAAACAATCTTCTCCTCTGAAGCTTATCATAATATGCCCCAAAAATGATCATTACTTTAATGGCAAATTCTCCAGACAACAATGTGGCCTTTCATTTATATATATATGTATATATGTTCTTTATATTACAATATTTGACCAACGCACCGAACGATAAAGATTAAGTCCGGAAGGAGTGCGCTCATCTTACAAGATTTATATATATATATATACATACACTATATTTGCATCTGATTCATTAAGAATTCTATTGCTTCATTATACATTTTACAAAGGGACTAAGTTTTACCTGCAACTTACTTGCTGCTTTCAAAGTAAAACTCTCAAACTTGGTTGCCCTTTTATTAGCCACCAGTGGGATCACCTGACTAAAGCTGGGAAGGGTGGGGGCTACAACATAGAAATACATAAATGAAGCAACAGAATTCTTAATGAAGGTGTAAGACTGGCCAAATATGGGATGACGTATCTGGCCAGCTTAAATAAATTGCAATATATGGACAAACAATCCCTGTTTTAAAGGTTAAGGCATTTTTAGTAGCTTAAAGCAAAAAAATGTCAGTGCCCTTAATATATTGATAATGGGTTGAGTGCTACTTGAGTGCTGCATGTATTTGTCTACCTGAATTTTGTGATCACAGCCCACAACCTCATTGCAGCCTCTTAATGTTTTTAAAAAATTAGTGGTGAGCACAACTTTCCCTTGTTTGTTTTTTATATATATATATATTTATATATATTTATTTTATTTTTTTTTTGGATACTAAACTTATTGCACCAACCTAAAGTTTCAGCTTCTCAATAGCAGCAATGATCCAGAACATCAAACCGGTCACAGGGGGATTCCATCTTGCAAAGTGTCTGCAACACTCACATGCTCAGTTGGCTCTAAGCTAATGCTACAGGTAGTAATTATCTGTATTAATGACTAATCAGCCTTATATTGTGACATTTCTATTCTATGTGTACTGTATATTTTGAGTCAGTCCCTAAGCTAAGTAAGTGACAGCAACACAGAGCATGTCCAGTGAATCAGCAGAAAAGAAGATGGGGAGTTACTGGGACATCTTTGGAGACACAGATCTTCTCTGCTAAAGGACTGTGGTTGCCTTGGACTGGTACAGAAGCACAAAACATGATGTACAATATTTCTAGCCTACTTCTTTAGTTTAACTTTCCTTGTCCTTTAATGGTACATTCTCTACTTGGAGTAAGGTTCTCAGTGGACTCCCTCAGGGCTCAGTATTGGGTCCACTTTTATTTAACTTATACATTAATGACTTAGGGGAGGGTATTGTAAGTAATTTATCAGTGTTTGCAGATGACACAAAACTATCCAGCAAAATTAATTCCATCCAGGAGGTGGCATCCTTGCAACAGGATCTTGACAAACTGGCAATCTGGGCAGCTACGTGGCAAATGAAATTCAATGTTGATGAATGTAAAGTCATGCACCTTTAAAAATATCCAAGCCACTTAATGGGACTGTACTAGGCAAATCCATTATGGAAAAGGACCTTGGAGTGCTTGTAAGTAATAAACTTGGCTGTAGCAAGCAATGCCAGTCAGCAGCATCAAGGGCAAATAAGGTCTTGAGCTGTATTAAAAGGGGCATAGAGTCACGGGAGGAGAGGGTCATTCTTCCACTTTATAGAGCACTTGTAAGCAGGGCCGGCTTTACATAGCGGGTACCCCTAGGTACACATCTGAAACCACAAAATCTAAATCAAAAACAAACCCCTTGCCTTCTAACTGCTATTTACTCACTTATACAAGGACACAGTCATTATCTTGACCTGCAGCTGCAAAATGTTTCTTATATCACTGGATAAAAATTAAAAGAAATGAAATAGACTGTACCAAATCTAATGCCACACCAGCCTGGAGAATTCTAACAGGCCTATTCCCCAGCCTCAGCCCTATAGCCCCAACCTGTCCTAGATGAATTTGCTGCAAGTCTTTGAATGGGTGGGTAGAGGCACTTACTTCAGATCCCAGAAGGAAATGTTCTGGTGCTCTTGGCCTTGCATTTGGGTCATTATAAATGATCCGTTACCTTTCCTTGTCCTTTAATAAAATGTTTGGTCTAGTCTTGTGCTCCTAGTGCCTGGAAGGTGTAATTTTTGTACAGTTAATATATTTTTGTCTTGCAATTCATGCTGTGATTGGGATCCATCATGGTAGAAACTAAAATATATTATGTGCAGAAATAATTTGCCATGAAATGTACTGTAGCATTCATATGTTTACAGTTATTTCATAATGTGCCTATCACTCACTTAGCAATTCTGTATCAGTTGATGCTTGTCCCCTCCTGGTTACCATTTGCAAAACACGGGGAATATATAAATGTATAATGAATTTATTCAGTTATGGAACCTGCACAAGTACATCATTCAAAATATGTATGTTGATGCTTTGGAGTCTGGTTCATGTTACTAATAAAAATTAGCCTTTGTTGAACCCTGGGTAATGCATAAGGGAACCAGGCAACATTACATGAAGATGCAAGCAACTGTTTTTCTCTGTGTTGAAAGGAAATCCATTGACAGTTTTATGTTAATTTCTTTTTTTCATCAAACATAAATTTTGTGTGCTAAAAAGCCCTGAACATAAAATATATCTGATTTCACAATATAACTAAGGGCTCCTTCAGGGAAAGCTGTACGAGGATTTTTTGAAGCTGTTGGAAATAAAGAGGTGAGTAAATAAACTAAAAGCTACGTTGACAACAAGGGATTGTTAAATAAACCATGATTCCAGCCTGGAGTGTGTGGCTACAGAGGCAGAGAATACTAAGTTATAAGACCCCCTAACTCCCTTAGAAACCATGTGAAGGATCAGACATCTTATTTTTCCTAGGCAGCAGATAGTTAATACATGACCTTGTTATCACCTTCATACAAAATATAGTAAGTAGTTGGTAAGAAAGCCCCCAAGGCCCACAACAATATAAATAAATAATCACAGTAGCTACAATATAGTTGGGAGCTATCATGTTCTTATCTCTCACTCTGAATAAAAATTCTACTCGTTATTGTATAAGGCAGACTGTCAGATATTTTATAGTGAGCTAGTTATTCACTATTCTACATGTATGGGGCCAAATTATAAAAAAAACATGACTCCATGCAAAGCTCATGAGCATTCTGGGGACCATAGGACTCACTTGGAGATTCATCTGGCTACCCCCCTGCTATAGCATATTTGGCCACATCAGCAGAAAAATGTACCCAAGAATAAAGGTTTTTATAGTTTCTACAGTGAGCCCTGGCCCACTTTGTTTTTTTTATGCCTGCATAAACGTATGGGAGTTGGGTTAAGCAAGCAAATGCATGTGTGTTCTTCCTAACTTCACAGCAAAAAAAAAAGCTGATTTGTTTGTGTATTGGTGATAAGGCAGGACTCTTGAACAGAATATCCTTTAACTAAGTGGAATAACTAGTACCTCTACTGTTATATGTGGGCCCTTAAAGGAACAGTAACACCAAAAAATGTAAGTGTTTTAAAGTAAAGAAAATATCATATAGTGTTGCCCTGCGCTGTTAATACTGATCTGTTTGCTTCAGAAACACTACTATAGTTCATATAAACAAGCTGTTGTGTAGCAATGGTGGAAATTGAAAAATGGCTATATGGCACAGGATGAGTAATGGATAACAGACAACACCATTATGTTCTACAGAGCTTATCTGCTATCTGCTGTGTAACTTGAGCCTTTTCTCCTTTGAATGGCTGCCCCCATGGCTACACAACAGCTTATTTATATAAACAATAGTAGTGCTTCTGAAACAACCACTGCAGTTTTACCAGTGCAGGGCAACACTGCATTATATTTTTATTACTTTAAAACATTTCATTTTTTGATGTTACCGGTCCTTTAAATGTATAAACCCAATATAAAAAAACTTCTAATCATAGAAAAGGATAACAAACTCTAGTTCATACAATTAATCTCTGCTCCATGTTAGCTTTCTTATTTTCATTTTTGAAAGTAGTTTATTCCGTGTGTTTTAATTTGTGTTTTAAAGTAATTAAAATGTCATGCCCTGCACTGGTAAAACTGATCTGTTTGCTTCAGAAACACCACTATAGTTAATATAAACATGCTGCTGTGCAACAATGATGGAAATTGAAAAAAGTCTATATGGCACAGGTTATATAGTGGATAACGGATAACACCATTATGTTCTACATAGCTTATCTGCTGTGTTGTAATGCACCCTGGTGGTCCAGTGGGCCAGCAGTGATGCCCATTATATGGTCTTCCTTCTGCAGTTTGACGGTAATCACAAGGGCATGCACAACACACACCTCCGGGACTAATTTGAATATTTAAAGTAGTTTTGAGCACAAACTCATTGCTTATTGTTAGGTCTAACTTGTTAGTATTCTGAGTGCAATTTCTGTGTAATCTGATTCCAGTTTTGATCCTTGCCTGTCTGACCATTTTTAACTTCTGACCCTTTGCCTTCATGACTATTCTGAACTCAGTCGATATTGACCTTTGCCTGCCAGACCATTCTTGAACGCTGCCTGTACCGACCTCAGCCTGCCTTCTGTCCTGTTGCCTTCTGTCCTAAATCATTATAACGATTGTTCCCCTTTGCGCATCTAGAACTCTTGCTTGGCTCCTCTCATAATAAGACCTGGCGGCATCTGAGTAGCTCAGGGCTCCTCCCAAAGCCAAATACTAGGAGCCCAGCACTTTTTCTGGATTTAGGGAGATAATTGTGACGTGTAGCTTGAGCTTATTCTCCTTTGAATGGCTGCCCCATTGCTACACAGCAGCTTATTTATATTAACTATAGTAGTGCGTCTGAAGCAAACACAGCAGTTTTACCTTGTGCAGGGCACCACTGCATTATATCCGTATTACTTTAAAACACTTAAATTTTTTATGCTACTTAATTTTTCTTTAAATAATTTACAGATTGTGTTCAATTAGTTTTGCTATACATTTCTCTTTACAGCTTGCAGTTTGCACTTGGGTATCCTTTGTGAATGACACCTTGCCTTAGAATGCTTCATATTTTGGGGTTTGCAATGCTTTATTAAATTGGCAAATGTCAGAGGTTCCCATAAGTCAATTATGTATGTATGTGGAAGGCCATCGAAAACAAGAGTGTTTGATGATCTTGCTGCTAATGAGAATGTCCTTGCAGAGGAGATGCAGAAGATTTCTTACTGCACTTGAAATGCATCTGCAACATTATAGTTGCCACTATCAATAATTTAAAAAGCACGAAAAGTTTTAGTTTGTAGAACAAGACAAAATGTGTGTAATAAGGCCAGAAATGGTATTGAATTATATTTAGAGGTCTCTAAATACAAGGAAATGTAAATGGCAGGAATATAATAGCATCATAATCATTATTTTTTTTTTGTGTCCAGTGCATTGCATTTCCCCAAAGAACTTTGTATAAATGCAAACAGAAGTTTTAAGTAGTTTAGGGACAATTCTATACCTGACTGATGTCAATAAACCAAAACAAGTAATTTCCAGAATTCCTTGTGGAGTGATTTAAACAAAGCAGCATCATTTTCATCATATAACTTGGGATAGTGTAGAATGAGGTTAATCACAAAGAACTTTAGAGTACCTTAGAGATGTTGCTTTCCATTTATCTGTGAAATAGAATTGTAGTGTTTGCAAATTATAAGATCGAAGAACTAATGTTTGTGTTCTGGATTAATTCATCTTTTGTCCCTAATAGCTACCATATTTCAAAGCTACATTCAACTTTTTGAAACACAATATTCCCATTTCCAGTGCAAAAATGTTCAGACTTTTCACAGCCAGTGGTTTTATGGATACAAAGAAATAAAAAAAAGGGGAATAGTGCATTAAGTCATCATGTTATTATATAACTACAATATACAGTATTCTACAAAAACATGTGCATTGATCATAGCATACTGTACATTGTATGCTGTGAGCTTTATGAGCACCTCTACATATTTTAACTTTCAGTAAGTTATGATCAAGCAGAGCATGTAGGTTGGCAAACAGATGATAATAATTTGTTCCATCCACTTTTGTTTCCCTCTGGAGTCTCCTGAGAAAAGTGGCTAGCTTGATTAAAAAGCCATTTGAGTTTTTGGTCACCACACATTTGGAAAATAGAGGCTACAAATCAGCACCAGGCACACAAATTAATGTTAAATTAGTGTATTACAAGGACAAGGAGATACTGTATATGGACAAAATATATCCTTTGTGGAGCACAGAAGGCTATTTTCCTTGTATTCTCTTATACCGAAGGGGTGGGATGTTTCCAACAGTCAATAAAGGATATAATGTTGAACATGATATCAAGGCCTAGGACTGAACGTACTTTTTGCCTATTGTTTCCAAAAATCAATGTTTTTTGTTATTTCTTGAGCTAAAAAGGGCAAACAAAGGGAGGTTAAAGATACTGTAAAAAAAAAAAAACACCCAGGTGGTTTAGTGGTCCCCACCGGTCCTCCTCTCCTGTATTTCCGGCTCTCTAAGATACATGCGGCGCGTCTCTGCTATTTTTATATGTGCATGCGCGCTGGTGCCCGTGATAGGACCTTGATCCTGGTGCTCCTGTGCTTTGTGCTACTTGATTTTTCCTGATTCCTGGTTTTGACCCCTTGCCTGCCTGACTATGTTTGTTCTCTGCCTGCCTCAATCCAGCCTGATCTGACTGGATTCTGTCAAACACTTTGTACCACGACCTTCTGCTCAAGACTTTGCTTACAGTTGTGCCCCTTTGTCTGCTAAGAACCCCTCGCCTTGCACCTCTCGTTTTAGGACCCAGCGTCATCCAATTAGCCGAGGGCTCCTCCTGAGGTGAAAGGCGGCTGTTATAGGCAGAAGTACGAGCCGTGACCAGGGTGCTTAGCATCGGTTCTGGGTTTAGGGTGCCAACCGTTACAGATACTACATGTTTGGACCTTGTAAGGAAGATAATTAATTTACAAGTACACAGATAATTCCTCTGTATGATGGACTCCTGAAGGGAGGAAGGGGAGGATTATCTACCTCCCAAGGGCCAGATATGAAGTAGCTTAAATTTCCATGTTTATCTTGTATATCTGAAGAAATAACAAATATATAGATTGATTAAACCAAGTCACTGCACATACATGTCAGCTCCTGTTTAGTATGAGTTCTTCAATCTTCGGGAACCTCTTACACACCAGTTCCAGCCATCCTATTATCCCATGCATCTACACTTTAGCAACCAGTGACAGCTGGAAACGTATCCAATCCAATTTGGATGCAGTTCACCTAATCAGGACCAGTCCGTGGCTACTGTCAAGTCAAAACTCTAGACATTCATGATATGTACATTTGTAGTAACCAAACAAACCAATCCAGCTTGACTAAGTATACAGCCAGCAAAGTGCTTTTAAAGTGAGTACTGTATGTACTATGAATTGAAATGTTTTTGCAGCACAGAAAAAGCTCTATGTGATGAACTGGGGGCTTGTAAAACTGCTGCTTTGGACTCACGTTGATGAATACATATTCAACAAATGCTTGTCTAGACTTGTTAAAAGATGCAATCATAATTAAACTGATGTCACCTAGATTTCCTAGTAACACTGCAATGATTATATCAGGGAAGTCAACTTGTGACATCCAGCTTCTACATTCAGTCAGCATGTTATAAACCCCAGCAGCAATACAAGGGTAAAGTATGCTTCAAACACACTTATGTATCTGAATGTTGTCTTCTTAAGTTACGTTTTAGTGTTTTATTGAGTGGCCTATTCTTGGAAACTTTTCAATCGCATAGTTTTAATTAATTGCTTTTATTCTTCTGCCTATTTCCAAAAAACGTTTGATCTGTGAGGATACAATTTTATTCTTCTTCTTGCTTACTTATTTCTATTAATACTCTCTCCTATTCCAGGCCTAATTCAGCCTTCTGCCTGGATAGTAGTGTAGATAGGCCCTAGCATCCAGGTAGCTGCTGAAATGGCATACTGGACAGCGGCCGAACAAAAAAACCCAACACAATAAAAATAGTAAATAAGTCAAAATAAAAAGTCAAAGCCAATTGCAAGTTGTATCAAAATATTCCTGTCTAAAGCATTCTAAACTTGAATTGAAAGGTGAAGCACCCCTTTAAACAGACGCATGATATTTGGATCATTTATTTTAATATCAATAGTACACATATGGGACTTGTGTAGCGCACCCGTAGGTGTAGCTTTAGCTGTGGGTGGGTGGAATGTGTGTGACCCGGCTAACTGCTTGGCTGGTGCCCAGGACCCCCAGTGTAGCGTGCAACTCCCGGTACCTGGTGTTGTTCAGTGCAGCAGGAGATAAAGTCAGACACAGTTCTTTGCAGCAAACTTGAACTTATTTATTGAACAGACAGCGTAGTAGGATACTTTGATAATCCCTCCAGCGGGATGATAAGGACAATATGCAAAATAGATAATTTGCAGCAATGATTCACATTTCAACATGATAATTACCATCTCACTAGGTAATGTCTCCTCTCTTGTTTCTTGGCACCCTATTGGGTTATCGCCTCACCCACTGTATTCAGCCTGGGGTCTTGGCACCCTATCTGGTCCTCAACTCACCCACTGTAATCCCTGATCTAGTGGTGTACATACCACAGGGTCCTAACCCCACTATTTCTCCTTGTTGGAGTCACAACTGCTCACTAGCTGCCCTGAGCTGCCTTTCACTCCTAGAGTGACTATCACAGTAACTACTACCACTGGCTAAACCTAACTTTAGAGGAACCAGACCGTGGCCCTGTAACACCTCTCTGGGAGGCACGGTCCCAGGAGTAGACCCTGAGCACATGGAGCTGTCTCCTTTTATATTTTTACACAGTGCCATCTAGTGGACAATCCCCAGGAACTAATATGGACCCAGGAAAATGGACATAGCTGCCTGAGTTACTTAAGGACCCTTAGGTGTCCAAATATGGAGGGGAAACTGCCTGAGTAAATTACACCCAAATCTCAGGGTCGCTACACTTGTTATCCAGAATGCTCGGGACCTGGGGCTTTCTGAAAAATTGATCTTTCTGTAATTTGGACCATCATAGAAATTCCTGTAATATAAACAGACAAGTCTCCAGGCTTTACTATTTGGTTTTTAGAAAGGAAAGCATCTGAGATAACATATAGTATTTTGGTTATTGATTTGTTTATAGCTGCTTTGAAATTATCTGGTAGAGCCTGAGGTAGGGTTGCCACCTGTCCGGTTTTGAACCGGACAGCCCGGTATTTTGAAGGGCTGCCCGATTCAATGCTTCCTGCCCGGTTTTCCATATAAGGAAAACCGGGCGGGATTAGCTTGATTGACGCCGCGATCGGCCAATCGGTGATCGCAGCGTCATAGCTCCGCCCCGTGATGTCACGGGACCGCCCACTGACGTCACGGGACCGCCCACTGACATCACGGGACCGCCCCGTGACATCATGGGACCACCCCCCTGTCCGGCTTGAGCCACAGGGAAAGGGAAAGGTGGCAACCCTAGCCTGAGGAAATAAAAATACCTAAAATACTGTACATTATTTCTGGTTCAAATTCCTAACACTGACTATACAATATGTTACACCTTTGAATTGGCTCTTAGAATCCACAGCATTGCAAACTGATCTCTAGGTTCTACAAACCATTGCGTAAACTTCAAAATGGCAAGCCTTCCTTCTGGTAATAACTAATGAACTCTGATAAAACAGACCATGTCGCTAATTTGTGTGCTGCTAATTGTCATGCCAGGGCAGTATTGCTCTGGCTTTATAAAAATTAACATGGGAAACATCTGGTCTCAGGATCACTGAGACCCTTGATTGCATATTTCACCAGGGGGGCTGTGTAAAGGTGACATCTATATCTGCCTTCTGAAACAGTTTCGAGTCACACCATTTTGGCAAGGAAGCTGGGCCAGTCAGTTTGATCAAAGAACAGAACTGTGGACCTAGAGCAGCAGGGGGAATAGTTAGTAGAAAAATATGGATTATATAAAAGGATCCATATATCCTGTGTCATATGATTCACATCCTCATAACTTACATATTGTTTATGATGAGGTCACATGCTTCCTAATGACACAAAACTGGGGCAACCTATAACCACCAGTTAGGAGGGATGGTTCCTGGGGGACTGGAACCACCGGACTGTAGCTTTCTTTGTGTTTTTAATCCCTGTTATTGTATTGACTGTTTTTGCAATTATATGTCTTCTTTATAAAATATTCCTTTCAATACATGCACTGTTACGTTTAATATTAAATACATTTTTAATAGGTTAGTCCTTGTTCTCTAATGAACTCATTGCCCATATGAATGCTTGTGCCTAAGTGTTTTAACTCTATGTATGTGTGGAAAGGGAAAGTTGCCTATTTGTATGTCGAATAACTAGTACGGCTAGCAGGAAAGTGTGTTTTGAATGTGAATTAACCCTTTGGCTGCTGGAGTGCTTGTTGAACTAATAGGATCTTACCCTGACTAACTACCATATGAGAGAGTGTTTGATACATTATGTAGCGTGAGTTATTGCCTGTTTTAGAGGGCAGGGGAATAGTCACATTAGGTTTCTATCGCCTGTTAATGATAGATGGTGGCAGCAAATTTACTTTGTGGATGTTGGTGTGTTTTGAGGTGTCTGATGTTAGTCTAACAGTATTATTTAGTGTAACCCCTTATAGCCAAACCCAAGTGTGATGTGTGGTTGAGTGTCCCATTTTCGTGACACTATTCTATGCCAAAAAGTTACTGATGATCAGATGGATGGCATCCCAACCCCCTCAGTGCAAGCCTGGATAACTCTAATTAATAAAATCCTTCCACTGATCAAACTAACGTACAAAGGTCGCGGCTGCTTAGAGAAATTTGAAAGGGTCTGAGCCCCCTGGTTATAAGTTAACCCTGAAATACTGGCAACCTCTTTGCAGTGAAAAAAACAGGACCTTAGCATACATATCCTCTCTAATACTACCCACTGAACTATGCCTGATAAATGCTTATATTTAAATGTGTATACACCCTGCAGAGCTGATCGTTATATGATTTGCCTGTTGATACTTCTTGTTTTCTATCAACTAATGTCAAAAGCATAAATAAAAACTTTAAAATGGCTTGGGTGACTTTTCACTGGCACTGATATACGTAGGATACAGAGGATTTTTTTTATCCCATAAGAAGATATTAAACAGTGTGTGCAATATATAGAACTTAAAGCTGCTAAACTGACATCCATTCACAAATCTGTCTAGTCCACACCACAGTGAAAGAATAAATGCCAAATCCCCAACCCCTGGGGTTCCTTATCTGTGTTTCTCTGTGCTGCATGTGCTCAGCGGTATAAAAGACCGATAGCTTTTCTTTGATTGTCAAATGCAGTGTCGGGCCCATCTTTCAGAGTCGACAACAGTCTGTGACTCAGAGGATGGAGACATCTGAAATGTATTTTTCTTATGAGTGAAGGAACATCAGGAATACGAAGTCTTCAATAGAAAAGCTTAAGCTGGTGGATAACCGTCAACCGCCAACGATAAATATTATTTATCTGCCAGATTACTCTCTGCCGAAAACTTTGAAATTACAGTTTTTGTTTTCAAAAATATAATAAAAAGATCAGTGAACAATGAGATTACAAATGTATTCTCATGAACAGGCCTAGTAAAATAACTTTAAACTTTATTATGAAAATAGTCAAACACCAGTTTTATGTTCCTTGATTTTACATTTTCCCAGATGTTACTTTTTTTTTACAGTCCCTTCAGGTTGGCCACATTATCCTGGATTTTAAGTCAGTTTCCCTGCATTTTATGTCATAATTATGCCCATTTTTATTAAAAAAATGTGTTAGTTTTCCAATATGTTACGTCTTTTTGACCGTTTACACCATTTTTGCAGGAAAACTAAAATTTTATCAACAGCAGAAACCCAGATTTTACATTTTCATGGATTTTACCAGTGGAAAAACATAAAATGTTGAAAACGTAAATAGTCACATAATTGTCAGTGAATATGTTACTAATTTGTAAATCCATTGGGTTCAATGACAATATTTTTGCTGCATTTTTTCTTCTGCCAAATGGAAGTATTTTACACCAAATGCATTGAAATCAATGGGCACAGGGTCAGATTTAAAGATCCTCGGCCCACACACACACCGGTCATACCTTCTCGCCCCGACTCATAACTCCTCTCTCCCAGCTCTGGAGCTTCCTCTGCTCCAGCATGATCCAACACTTCCCCTAGGTCCGGTGCTCACATTCCCTCCACCCCCACACCCTCTCCCTGCCACTCACCCAGCCCTCAAACTCCCTCTGCTCCACCTAGATCAATCACTTGAACTGAGGACTAGGCAGGTTTAAATGGCTGTCAGAATCTCTGACAGAACAACCCCTTTAATGCCCCTGTCTCTGGTATCTCAGTCTGGCAGCTCAGTAATTCAGGTGCAGATTCTGAACTGTTAGAATTTGCTAAATTTAGTTGCTACAATCAGTTGATACATTTCTCAGCGGAATCTGTGGATTATTAGTAATTATTGTATCAACAGCTGCCTTTAATCAATTTAGGGATTCTGCTCAGCAGAGTCAAAGCCATGCCAAAGAAAAGTGTGTCAGTTTAGAACAAGGGTGTCCAGACTTTTTGCAACAAGGGACGGATTAGGCAAGGTGAAAATGTGTGGGGGCCGAACATTCAGGGCTTCAGTCACCCCCCCCCCCCAAAGGCTACTTTTAACCCATAGACTTTAACTGAGCTTAATGCTTAAATGTTGACAATACTCTCTGCAATGTTGTGCACCAATAATAACAGTTTATGGAGAGAGATTTTTCCCCCTAAATATTCATAAAAGAGCTCTGCTGCCACCTGCAGATCAGAAAACAGTATGCAACAATTTCTTTTCTTAGTCTCTGAAACAGAAGTCCCCAACTTTTTTTTTCACCCATGACCCATGTTCAGTTGTAAAAAGAGTTGAGGAGCAACAGAAGCATGAAAAATGTTCCTGGTTGGTGCATAATAAGTGCTGTGATATTTATATTTATACTTTGGGGTGCTCAGTAACAATTTACAAAAATCTTAAAACCGGCACACCCTAAGAATATTTTTATTTTGAGTTTTTATTTCCAGTACGTCGTATAAAGTTCCAACATTTCTTCATTAGTACAGTATATATATATTAGTGATGTGCGGGCCGGGTCAATACCAGTGGGTTTGGGCCGACCTCGCACACTTCTTCGCATGTGCTCTCCCCATCCGCTACCATAAAATGCCGGCTTCCGACTTCCAGGTTCGTCTTTTATAAACGCTGCGCCTGCTCACACAGTCCCTTTTGTGACATCATAGGTGGGGCGGCATGGGTCTATAATAGCAACATGGAAGCGCGGGAGACAAGCCTGCTTTTGCCATCCTAATAAATAAAGGGAGGGCAGGAGGGCAAAAGTAAAACAGAACATCAGTAATTGTATTGTGTCAGATGGCAGCTATGGGGTGATAGTCACCTGTAAAAGATTAAATGTGATAAAAGAAATGCAATTTCTTTTGTAAATGCTGAAAGGCTGACTGAAGCGCCTAGATGTTTCTAAATTCTGTTTCTGTTTATTGAATCGTAGGGGAAAGCCGTCACACAAATTCAGGTACCTTTTATATTCTTCAATGGAAATAAACTATTCTGACTCAGTTCAATCACCTATCTATCAATTGGTTCTTGACTTTAAAATCATGATCTCACCTCCACAGAATCAAACTAGAAATTCGCGAAACGCCAGCAAAAATTCGCCAGCGAAAATTCGGCAAAAAAAGAAACGAGTCGCGCGTCGTTTTTGACGTGACGCGTCGAAAACGACACAATGCGCACCGAAAACAACGCAACGCGACAGAAACGGAAATTCGCTAATTTTTTGGCAAAGCGAAACAGGTGAGATTCGCCCATCACTATCAGTGACAGGTATCTTCAGTCAATTTGTCTACCCAGTGGCATAACTACATATTACTGGACCCCACAGCACATCGCTCTGCCCACCCTACCCAACTATGTAACTTACTGAGAGCGGGGGGGTTAATGTTTTTGTAAAACTTTTATGGAGGCTCTGTCATCACCCTTTTTTAATTTATTGGGGAGCCCTGACCACCAATCTTTTTTTTTAACTTATAGGGGGGCCCTGACCACTAACAATTTTTTTTAACTTATGGGGGCTTGACCACCAATGATTTTTTTTTTATTACTTATAGGGGGGCCCATTTTTTTTTAACTTATAGGGGGGTCCCTGACCACTGATGGTTTTTTCAACATATAGGGGTGGCCCTGGCCAGCAATGATTTTTTTTTTTAACTTTTATGGTTGGCCCTGCTGCCAATGTTTCTTTTTTTGATTTATAGGGGAGGGCTGACCACCAATGTTTTTTGGGGGGGTGGGGTTTGGGGGCAGGATCTGGGGTGGTCGGGGACCAGGGGGCCCAGAACATGTTGCCACACGGGGACCCGGGATTACTAAGGCCTAATAACTACATACCCTATGACTGCATCCTATTAATATATAGGAGCTATGCAATAAAATCTATGGAGACATTTCATTAGACGAGCAGTTGCCAATATTCTTTCACTGTGGCCTTGTGTGCTTGTCATCGTCAGCACCCAATCTGAAACACATAGGGTTACAGAAATCTGCAGAATTACTGTATAGGAGTGCTTACAAGGCTTTCCTTGGAAAATTGTTAACAACAAACAAATGGAATGCATTGTTTTAATTTAGAAATACAAAAGACGATATCACTGTTTAGAGCATTTCCAATGTAGAAGAGGACATTTGCACCATATATTCTCTGTAAAGAAGCAGAGGAAGCTCCTACCATGTATGAAATGCAAGGGCTCAGCCTATTGCATGATGGGAAAGAAAATCTATTCATATATAAAGTGAATATTCCCTTAAAAGTAACAATGGAATTTTAGCATGATAGAATTTTTCTATGGGGGGTGGAGGATGCTGGTTAAGAGATCCTTGCTACATTTCTTCCAATAGCAAAAATTTGTTTTTCATCCAAAAAACAGTGTATACTATATTTAATTAAAAAAAATATAATGCCTGCTCTCCTACTGTAATTTCTGCGGACGTTAGTGTCCGCAGAAATTACAGTAGGAGAGCAGGCATTATATATATTTTTTATTAAATATAGTATACACTGTTTTTTGGATGAAAAACAAATCACTGAAGCAAATAAGAATCATGTAATTTGTATTGGTTGTGTTTTTGTGCCCCCTAGTGAATACACAGAAAAAACAGCAGGCTGGATCTAATAGACTAGAATTAATGGTTTCTTACAACTGCAAAATGACCACTTAAATCATCCAGAGTTATTAGTGATCACAAATGAATAAAACCCACAGGAAGTAACTGGAAACATAAATCAAAATATATCAAATTTACTACTATTACATTTATATGACCTTGTTACATGGAACTATTTCATGAGAATTACCCTCTAGAGTCCAAATCATTAGTAAATAATTAAATATAAATATATATATCAGTAAAAGGCAATGTTCCTGCTATTCTCTCCCCTATGCAACATGCTCATTACTTTGTAATACAAAGATCAGAATGATCCCTTTTAATGAAAGTAGAACACTATGGTACAAATCCTTGAAAATAATGCATGTTTTCACAGGAGAATGCAGGTGTTTTTAAATGTGTACAAATATAACTGAGGTAATAACAGTTAATTCTCCGAGGGACTCTTTATAGCCAGAACCATGCAAGTGAAATAAGGGACTCCCTTGTGACTGAAGAGTTGTTTCAAGCATCACTGAGAGCTCAATAACACAACAACCTTTCATTATATTTGTTTAGCTCAGCTGATGCTCTGGATATACTTGAAGTGAAACAATTAAAAGCACTTCTACAACTGCACATTCTGAGGTCTTTTTTGGTTTCCTAAGATGTAAATTAATACTCTGTTTTACTGATTGTGGTGGAACGTCTCTGACATGCTTCTTCTTATGCCATGTCCTTCACAGAACGGACACAAACCTGCTGTTATGATATAGTATTCCTCTATTGAAAGAGAAGGTTCATTGTCAGTTTACAAATGAATGTGAAAAAGTCTGGACTTTAACCAGACCCCATAGGTTTTGGCTCTCAAGCCATGCTGAACTTCCTTGTATTAGGTGAGCCTCCATGCTGTCAGTTTATCTTGATTGGACCCCTACTGCACCACCCATCCCAACCCCAAATGGCCCAGTTGCCTCCAACCATGATTGGTCCAGCCCACCCAAACCCAGATTGGCCTAGCCCATCCACAACCCCAGCCTGCCCCCAATCCATACTGGCTCAGCCTTCCCCCCACAGTGAATCAGACTGATGAGAAGAGACAAGAAAAGCAAAAAAAAAAAAAAAAAAGTGTTGGTCAAAATATCAGTCAGTGCTACAATTTCCATGTCCTCATCCAGCGTATCAGAAGCTGCAGGTAAAGGTAAACGTGACAAACAATCGGCAGTAAAAGGTATGGTAGGCTCACCAGGGTTTGGTAGAAAAGGTGCAGGCTGCTGCAGAGGAAGAAAAGACATCCTTGTCGCCATTTGTTGTGTTTGGTAGCCGAGGATGAGGAGGGTATAACAGTGCTTTATTAGCAGGTTCATGCAGTCATTACATAACAGCAGTAAGTCTTACTTTCACTTTCAAGCTGTACAGAAAGTCCTGTGTATGCACAGTGCCACCTGCAGGCCATTTGTATAAACACCACAAAAAGTACGTAGAGAAGTGAGAAAATGTAAGTTATTCACTTTCAGAGGTTAGAGAATGTCTGAAATATGTATAAAAGAAAGAGAAGAAAAGTAAGACATGTACATAAAGGCTGAACTGCTGGAAGAAGAAGATAAGAACAAGTGATAGTGGAAGACTGCAGGACAGAAAAACATCAGAAAAAAGAAATCAGAGAAAAGCAAAAGAAGAAATGTAAGAGAAAGTGAGCAGAATTTGCACTTGCACATTTGTATTATCTATATTTGAGCCTGAGGTTGCTTGCATACATAGCAATGCCGTACAGTAGTGAAAGTGTCCCTGTTAATAATCTGAAAGAATTGTGCTGTCTATGTGGCAGGGGGAAAATCCATTCAGTGAGAACAGTTTGAGTTCTTGCCTTAGGGACATTGGCAGACGAGGAGATGTGTTACCCGTGGAGGTTACGATTGGTGACAAATCTCTTGAGAATTCCTCTCCCTTCAATAACATTCAGATTACAACATATAAAACACAACATAATTTCTGAAAATGTGGAGGAAGTGAGAGCTATTTTCAGGAGATTTGTCACAGAAGCAAAGATTTCCAGCAAGTGACAAGTCTTCTCTTGTGCTACAGTACTTCCTGAAGAGGCAACTCTCACTCCTCCCGGGTACCTACATGTAGAGTCCTGATATATTTAAAGACTGTCTGTTCCTTTGATTTAAAAAAAAAAAAAAGAAAATTGGAATGATGCTGTTCCAGTTTCAGTAAGTAAAAACATTTTTTTCAACTCATTCCTATGGAATTAGATCAGTAACACTGTGTTTGCATGGAGATGGCAGTGGTAGGGGGGCCCAGTAGTAAATTTACATACCAGGGCCCTAAGTAGTCTAGTTATGCCACTGACTCTCCCCAAACTCACAGTTCAGAAAAGAGACACCATGCATCTCAACTAGGGTTGCCACCAGGCCCGGATTTAGGGAGAGGCCCCCTAGGCCCGGGCCTAGGGCGGCAAGATGTTTAGGGGCGGCAAACAGGCGCCCCTTACATTTTCCAGGTCCGGTTTAGCTTTCAATGCATATGCAGCTGCAGGCTCTAGGACTGCTCGTTCTCCTCCATCCTCTGATTGTTGTTCCGCCCCTCCCAGCCACGCCTCTGTTCCCTTCCCGTGTGCAGGCCTGCCCCACCATCAGGGGGAAACAGGGCTTCGTGCAGGGGCGTAACTACAGAGGAAGCAGACCCTGCAGCTGCAGGGGGGCCAGGAGGTATAGGGGGCCCCATGATGCCCTAATTAATGACGACTTCAACATACTGTATACTAGTAAAATGGATAACCTCTGGATATGTTGGGGGCCCTAAAATTAATTTGCTGTGGGGCCCAGTAACATCTAGTTACGCCACTGGCTTCGTGGACTGAAGCTGAAGTGAGTCTCTCTGTCTCTCTCTGCACACTCTGAGTTTTTTTTCTGTCCCTATCTCTGTCTCTTTCTCTCTCTCTCTCTCTCTCTCTCTCTGCACTTTCTGCAAGTCTCTCTCTCCCTTTATCTCTCTGCACTCTGTCTCTTTCTGCACTCTGTCCCTCTCTGCACTCTGTCTCTGCACTCTATCTCTCTCTGCACTCTTTCTCTCTCTGCACTCTTTCTCTCTCTGCACTCTGTCTCTCTCTGCACTCTGTCTCTCTCTTTCTGCACTCTGTCCCTCTCTGCACTCCGTCTCTGTACTCTCTTTCTCTGTACTCTGTCTCTCTCTGTACTCTGTCTCTCTCGCTGCACTCTGTCTCTCTCTGCACTATGTCTCTCTCTCTCTGCACTATGTCTCTCTCTCTGTACTCTGTCTCTCTCTGCACTCTGTCTCTCTCTCTCTCTGCACTCTGTCTCTCTGTCTCTGCACTCTGTCTCTCTCTTTCTGCACTCTGTCTCTCTCTGCATTCTGTCTCTCTCTGCTCTCTGTCTCTGCACTCTGTCTCTCTCTGCACTGTGTCTCTTTCTGCACTCTCTGTCTCTGTCCTCTGTCTCTCTCTGGACTTTGTCTCTCTCTGCACTCTGTCTCTGCACTCTCTCTCTCTCTCTCTCTCTCTGCACTGTGTCTCTCTCTGTACTCTGTCTCTGTACTCTGCACTCTGTCTCTGCACTATGTTTCTCTCTGTACTCTGCACTCTGTCTCTGCACTCTGTCTCTCTCTTTCTGCATTCTGTCTCTCTCTGCACTCTGTCTCTCTCTGTACTCTGTCTCTCTCTGCACTCTTCACTCTCTCTGCACTCTGTCTCTCTCTCTGCACTATGTCTCTCTCTCTCTCTGCACTTTCTGTGAGTCTTTGTCTCTCTCCCTTTATCTCTCTCTCTCTGCACTCTGTCTCTCTCTTCCTGAACTCTCTCTCTCTTCCTGCACTCTGTCTATCATTGTCTCTGTGCCCTTTCTCTCTCTCTGCACTCTCTGTGAGTCTTTGTCTCTCTCTCTCTCTGTCCCCCTCTCTGTCTCTTTCTGCACTCTGTCTTTCTCTCTCTGCACTCCTTGTCTCTCTCTCTCTGTGCCTCTCTCTGAATTACACTTAAAGGGGTGGTTCACCTTTAAATTAACTTTTAGTATGTTATAGAATAGGCAGTTCTAATCAACTTTTGAATTGGTCTTCATTATTTATTTTTTAAACTTTTGATAAATATTTATTTTTTATATATCATCGTAGTGTAGTTTTGCTTTTTTGGCTTGAAAACATTAACATAGTTACACTAGCGATTGTTTTGGTGCGAAAAATTCACTAGCATTGTTGCGCTAGCGTCCAATGAAATCTCATGTATACAAGGAGCAGGATGTCCAAGGAAGCAAGAGGAGGTCACAAATCCTCTCTCTTCCAAACTCCTTCTGCTGCTGCTGGTCCTGCTGCACGGTTGACAAGATCTTTTTTTTTTTTAACTAGTAACAGGGTCGGGCTGGCCTGACTGGCCCCTCTCCTGATCTGGTTCGGTTCCTTGTGCGCATGTGCCAAGCGACTCCATGCGCGCCGAGTGGCTCAGTGTGCGCATGTGTGTCATGCCGATTCGTGTGCGCATTTGCGCCGTCATGGTAGGGGGGCCAGGGGGCAGTGTTGGACTGGCCCACCAGGATACCAGTAAAACTCCTGGTGGGCCAGATGTCAGTTGGCCCTCTTACTTCTAACCATTTAGCCTATTTCATGGTAATTTCCCTAGTTCTTTATGGGGATAAATGCTTAATAATGGAAGAATATAGAAAGTAGACATAAAAGGGGGAATGCAATATGTTTTGCAAGTGCAAAAAATATTTCCCCCTAGAATAGAGAGGTTGTGTGAGGAGAAGAGGAATAATAGTTTTGAAATTCTAAAGTGTTCTGGTGGGCCCCTGGCATCCCAGTCCAACACTGAAGGGGGGCCCTGGACAGCAGTCCTGGTGGGCCCAGGGCCCCCCAGTCCAACCCTGACTAATAATGTAACTAGTTTTTCATCTACTCTTCATGAGACTTCTGACCCAGGTGAGGGTCCAAGTTCAGCACCATCTCCTCCAGTACTCCTTACTGAATCTTATTCTGAAACGGTCCATAGGGCTGTAGCTTTTGCAGAAAACACTGCATTAGTACATACTGTAGGTAGACACCGGGCCAAATTAAATTGTTTGGCAAAGACTGCCTGCTCTCCTCCATGACTCACAAAACTGATTTATGGACAGAAATTGTATGTGCAATGCTGTGGAGTGCCAAAATAGAACCATCAAGAATTGCCAGAAGCGTTTGGCTGATATTAAAAGGTTGGTGTATTATAGCCTTTTTTATGGTTCTTTTGTTGTAACATTGCTCCTCTTTTATTTAATTTTTTTCAATTTTTGTAAAGGACGTTATACTGTACCATAACATATTTCTCTATCCATAATCCTATTACAGCTCCTGAAAAGCTGAAGGCAATTTTGACACTGATACAACAGGTAAAAGCAATATATGCTCATCTTACCTCTTATGTCTCCCATTTAGAGAAATGTGCCACTTAAAGCAAAACACACAAAATTGAACCACTTCGTATTATCTGTTTTTCCAAGCATGTGTATAAAATGTTTTACTGCTACTGTCAACCATTTGAGGTTTCTCAAAATTCCATAGTTTTGTTTTGTTTGCTTTACCCTGCTCCTAATGTTTTACTTGCTCATAAACTTCTGTTCTTCACTTAGAATCAGCTAACACATAGGACTCTGAGAACCAGCAGCAGAATCAAGAAATACATGTGGATGATGAGGAAGAATACCACCAAACACTACCACGTAAGTATACAAAAACAAAAAAAAATGTTTGTTTATTTAGCATAAATGAAATGGCAACAGTAGAAAAATTGATTTGTAAGGTTAAATGGAGACTTCTCATGAATTTCTCCTAAAAATACAAGCAAAGAATAATTATTGTTCTGGAGAAAGAGAAATGTGAGCATAGTTTTTACTTTTTGTAATGCTTATATGTTTTTTTCAGTTATAGAGGCTGATGATGTCACATTGATTATGGAACCCATTCCAACAGAAGTAGCTGAGCCACGGGAAACCCAAGAGATTCAGCCTCATCAACAGAAGAAAGAAACAATCCACTATGAGCCCAATCCACTTGAAGAATCATTTCAACAGCTGACTTCAACACTCTCTTCAAGGACTGCAGAAAACTGAGAAAGCAATAAACAAATGAAACAAGCCTTGATTCTAATAAAACAGGATATCATGTCACTAAATTAGCATTTACAGCATACAGCAGAAATGTTGTTCCTCTTAAAAAAGCAACACATTGAACACATTAATATCAAAATTATCTTCTTAAAGGACCAGTAACATCAACCAAAAAATTGTTAGTACACAACAGAAAAAAACCAAGATAAATCTTTATTAAGAAATAAGTTACAGAAACTCTGCTTCCCCCCCTCTTCAGAAGGGTAGATGTGATTATACAACATGAATTACATACATAGAACATATGGAATTACATACAACACAATAAATCCCAGTACAGAAGGTGAGGAAGGCTCTGTGCAGAAAAAGCTTACAATCTAAGGGGAGGGAATAATACACAAGGTTTGGGAGTTGGCAAGATCAGAGTTAAGTGGGTGAGAGAAATGGTACTATAAGGGTAGGATTCTCTAAATAAGTGCTTTCTAAGAGATTTTAAGTCGGCAGACCATGGGAGAAAGTCTTGAATGCGAGCATGTAAGAAGGTAATGAGAGACGAGTTGAGTAGCAGGTCAGTAGAGGAGTGTAGTAAGCGGTTGGTTGAGTATATAGAGATTAGTTCAGAGATGTAGGGAGGGGCAGAGTTATGAAGTGCATTGAAAGTTAGGGTCATTTATTTGAATTTAATTCTGAAGGGCAGTGGAAGCCAGTGCAGGGATTGACAGAATGACATGGCAGAGGAGGAGTGGTTGCTGAGGTGTATAAGCCTAACAGCAGTGTTCATTATGGACTAGAGAGGTGACAGTGTCTGGAAGTGAAGTTAAAAGAGAGTTACAATAGTCTAGACGTGATATGACGAGAGAGTGAATAAGAATTTTGGCAGCATCTCGTATTTTGGATATGTTCCTTAGGTGGAAGTGACATGATTTAAGTGACTGCATGTGAGTGAATAACAGGGCAGAATCTAGGATAACCCCAAGGCACCAGGCCTGGGGAAACGGGGTGATAGTGGAATTGTTAACTATGATGGATACTTCCAGTATATTACTGGTGTTAGTTGGAGGAAAAAGAAAAATTTCTGTTTTGGAGAGGTTTAATTTAAGGTAGAGTTGTGACATCCAATTAGAGATAGTGGACAGGCAGGAGGAGATGCAAGTTATGAGTTCTGGGTTGAGATCAGGAGAGGAGAGATAGATCTGAGTATCGTCAGTGTAGAGGTGGTAGTGGAAACCATACAAGCTGATTAATTTGCAGAGGGAGGAAGTATATAGGGAAAATAATAAGGGTCCCAGGACAGAGCCTTGATGGACCCCAACAGAGAGAGGTAGGGGGAGATGCTACTCCATTGTAAGAGACACTTAAGGAACGATTGGTGAAGTAAGAAGAGAACCAGGACAGTGCTGTATCACGAAGGCCAAGTGACTGGAGGGATTGGAGGAGGAGAGGGTGATCTACAGTGTCAAATGCAGCTGAGAGATCAAGCAGTATTGGTAGTGAGAAATTTTTGTTGGCTTTAGCTGTTAAAAGATCATTAGTTAGATGGGTCAGGGCAGTTTCAGTGGAGTGTTGTGGTTTAAACCCAGATTGTAGGGGGTCCAGCAGGTTATTGTCACAGAGGAATGAGGTTAGTCGTTTGTAGACTAGGCTCTCAAGTAGTTGTAGAGATGAAAGGTAGCAGAGAGATAGGTCGGAGGTTGTCAAGATTAGAGGGATCAAGTGAGGGTTTTTTTTTAGAATGGGGTTGACAAGAGCATGTTTTAGTTGAGATGGGAGTTAAAGAGTGAAGTAAAGTATGTTTGTTTGGCTTGGGAAAGTCTGGTATTATAGGAATGTGGGGCAGATTTGTAGCTCCAAAAGTCTGATTCTGAGCTGGATTTGCGCCAGCGATGCTCAAGTGCACGTGAGTGTCTTTGGAGCGCTTTAGTATGAGCAGTGTGCCAAGGTTGAATTGGTTTGGGTCTAGCATGTTTAGTTTTTACAGGAGCAAGCTCATTAAGGGCAGTGGTGAGTGTGCTATAGTAGACAGAGGTAGCCACATTAGGACAAGGAAGAAGAGAGATGCGACACATCCAGAGCTTGCAAGTTTGGGGATTAGCAGGGGTTGAGGAGGGAGTTAGTGATAGTTGAAGCATATTGTGATTGGAGAGGGGAAATGGTGAGTTAGTAAAATTGGTGGATGAACAGAGTCTGGTAAATATGAGATCCAGAGCGTTATGAGAGGGGGAGTCTGAGCACAAGGATAAGTCTAGAGAGGATGATAGCGAAACAAGTTTAGATGGTCTGTTCTTGATTATAAATATATGTTGATGCTAAAAATATGTTATAAAGCAGGGGTATCCAACCGCCAGTCTGAGGGCGTGTACAGTCCTGAACTGGACTGCCGAAATAAATGTATACCATATTTGATGCTGGCCTGCCCAGATTGGATGCTGGTGACCAGAATTGGATGCTGACCCCAACAGTCCCAGCTCCTGACCCTCCCTGTCTCCCCCCGACCCCTGACCCCCCCTGGTCCTTGCAAATGATTTTGCCACTACACCGGTCCCCAAACCAAAAAAGGTTGGGGACCCCTGTTATAAAGAATGTACATAATAGGATATTGTTCGAACATGTAGGGTTTAAACATTGATAAACATAAACACCTTAGAGTAGCCAATATAAGTAGCCCTTAAAACAGGGTACAAATATGAAACAATTCCAAAGTATTGCCCAAATTTAGAACATAAATAAAAGGTAGGGAGAAAAAGGATACTTTAGACTCAATCCCAGCTGTAAACACCTTTATTCACAATTTCAATTTTATGGTCTACCTTTGAAAGTAAATAATATCAGCTGTCAAAGGTCAGCCCTTGTTTATATACAAAATACTGCATTATCAAATACAGAGACCATAGCCATTGAACATTTGTCGTTTGCAGGCTATTATCTAAACATGTGTATGTTGAAATGTGTGAATAGTATTGAATAGCAATTGTATTGAATTAATCATTTGAATTTGGTCATTTGTATACATTTGAGAAAAAGAGAATTTCTTTTTTCAAGACAGAATTGCTTATTTTTACAGATATGTCCCCTTTAGCATAACATTATTCATCTCCTCCGAAATCAATATCTGATATACAGTATAGGGTAAAAGTGTAAATATTCATTTACTAATAAGCTATGTAACAAAAAAAAAAGGAGACTACAAACCTTTGGCCAACAATACAAAAGCAGTTTTCTGTCTTGACATCTGTTATCTACCAGCCATTTGCAACAGGGGGCCTTGCTTGCTAACAATTGTATTATAGGATGCCAGTAACAATGCCCCAAAGATAAAATGTCACACAGAGAACCTGGAAGCTTCGTCATACAATGCCTAGGAGGCAAAAAAGATCAGTGAGCTGCCTAGATGTATACTGCACTATATGAGCCACTACAAATTTCCTTTTCCAGCAGAAGCTCATTGCAGAGATTATGTCAATTGTGACAACCTTGTCATGTTGAGGTACTGATTGCCATTAGTACTGCCATTAATAACATGAAGACTCAACCAGAGAGCAGAAGCTATTGAGCAATTTATTGTTATTACCTGTAGATTTATAGCTGTAGTGTTTTTTTTATTTATGGAACTTTGCAGGAATGTTAAAAAATATTATTACTTTGATTATTATTATAAAACTGTGCTAAGATTTTATGGCATCACTATGTGCTTTTGCCTTAAAGGCATTGCATCTCCTCGGACCTGTTGGAGTCATGTAGTATGGCATCCTTAGGTCTTCAGGAAGAAGTGCCCTAAGTAGCCCTGAAAGCTTGCTTTTTATAATCAGTATCAGACTGGGCCAGTAGGACACAGGGGGGCACTACTGGCCTTTATGGGCCACAACAACCCAGGCCCCCTCCACCACCCAAACCCAGGTTTGCTCCTGTGCCTGGACTGCCCCCTCTCACTACCTGGATTGTCCTCTCTCCTGGTCCAGACCATCCATTCTCACTGATCAGAGATGAAAAGGGAGGTAAAAACATACGGGGCACATAGGGTGCTCAGAAACCCTTGAAATTAGTCCCAATTGGCCCCTTGGACATCCCAGTTAGACCCTGTTTGTAATGCAATACATTTGTATTCTCTTGTTCTACTTTATT
Organism: Xenopus borealis; assembly: GCA_024363595.1. Lineage (NCBI taxonomy): Eukaryota > Metazoa > Chordata > Amphibia > Anura > Pipidae > Xenopus > Xenopus borealis. The sequence continues at coordinate 45,079,716 of CM044434.1, read as the reverse complement.
TCTAATGGGGCACAAGACTCCATTACCAGCATTACATGCCAGGAGACATGGGTCTCAGATATGTGGAAAAACAGATGGCACTCACAAAATCAAATGTGCTTAACCTTCTTGGTTTATTGAGATCTGATTGTGAATCCAAGCTCTGCACTGCAAAAAAAACACCATCAAAGCCTTTATGTGTAGCAGAAGTGGTTTTAAAGGAGAACTAAACCCTAATAATGAATATTGCTAAAAATGCCATTTAATATATTGAACTTATTACACCAATCTGGCTACAGAAGAAAGAATACTAATACCCTAGTCTTCTCATCTGGCTGCAAAGTGTCAGCTTGTCAATAGCAGCAATTATCCAGGACTTCAAACTTGTCACAGGGGGTCACCATCTTGGAAAATGTCAGCTCTTTCAGCAGCTCTTGAGAAACTAAGCTTAAGGGTTGTCACAAATTTTCAGGTTTGTCTGAAATTGAAGCTGATGGTACAAGGCTGTTTATTATGTTCTGATGTTAATTGTACTGGTTCTGTGCTGTCATGTAGTACTTATCTGTATTAATTACTAATCGGCCTTATGTTGTGACATTTCTATTCTATGTGTACTGTATATTATGAGTTGGCCCCTAAAGCTCAGTAAGTGACAGCAGCACAGAGAATGTGCAATGAATCATCAGAAAAGAAGATGGGGAGCTACTGGGGCATCTTTGAGGCACAGATATTCCCTGCTAAAGAGCTGTGGTTGTCTTGGGCAAGGCTGGATTTAAAAATGTTGCTCTCCTCACCCTGCTTACCGCCTGCCTGTTCCTGACCCGCTCACTTACATCCCCATTCCCCACCAGTTTGCACAACTTCCTGCCCTTGACCTGGCTGTCCACAACCTGCTTGTCCCCCCACTTGTTCCCAACCTGCTCGCTCACATCCCTGTCCCCTAACAGTTTGCACACCTCTCTGCCCCAAAGCTGCCTGTTCCTGACCTGCTTGCACATATTCCCATCCCCTACCTGTTTGTATACCTTCCTGCCCCCCGACCCGCTCACACACGCCTAAACCTACACTTACAGAAATAGAAAGAGGGACAAAAAGTTGACCCATTTTGTGACCAAATCCCCTAATTACCATATTCATTTTACAAAATTTGTCAGGTTATGAAAGTTTTATGTATTTTTACAGTTTTGCTAAGGAAGGTAAATTGTCCTTTAAGCTGCAAGTCACAGTTTCCCCAAGAGACTTGCTTATCTTAAATTGTTACAGTTGTTTCTTTGCTTATTTTAAATTTTTACAAAAGTATCAAAGTGTACCTGCCACATATTCTGGGCTCTCTGCCAAAAGCCAATAAGGTTTTAGAAACTCTTTTTCTTTTTCTGGTTGTTCAGTGCAGGAGATCAGAGAAAGTCAGTACATTTCAGTAACAATTCAGTACTGCAGGTGGAGCTGTCAGAATCGGGCTGTCCCTCAACAAACAGGACAGTTGGTAGGTATGCACACTTAGCACACTATTCACAACCCCCTTCCTCATAGTCCTACCAATCACTTACTTTGCGTTCCCTAGATTGCCAGAACCGGGGACCCACAGAGCCGGATTAAGACTAAACAGGGCCCTAGGCAAGGTAGTGCTTCTGCCCCCCCCCCTCCCTTGAACAACCTAAAGTTACAGTTGTAAAAGAAGCACTACTATGCTAGCGCATCTTTATTATAACTGTGATGCGCAGTTCTTTTAAACGTTCAGTAGCAACACTGTTGGCAAACTGACACAAGGTATTCCTTCTGTTCATTGTCTTAAGAATATACTCTGTATTAACCTATTGCTTAAAAAAAACATCAATTGTGTGTTGTAGCAGCAATATGAAAAAAATATAGCCACCGAAGTTACAAAAACACGAGCCACAGATAATAAGAAACATTGTAAAACAGGATAAGCATCCCCAATATAATAACCAATAATTAATAATTAGTTAGCTTTTAATGACTTGGTGCACTTAAATCAATGAATTCTAACAGGAATTGGGAATCAGTTGCATTAAGACTTGTTTCACATTTGCATAAAAATTCATCTGCAGATGAGACTATTAGAATATTAGAATTCTTTCGCAGCCAGATGTGAAGACAAGAGTATTAGAATTATTTTGCAGCCAGATGAGATAACTAGAATATTGGAATTATTTTTCAATCAGATGAGAAGACTAACGTATTAGAATTCTTCTGCAGCCAGATGAGACAACTAGACTATTAGATTTTTTTTTTGTAGCCAAATGAGAAGACTAGAGTATTAGAATTCTTTTGCAGTCAGATGAGAAGACTACAATATTAGAATTGTTTTGCAGCTGGATGAGAAGACCTGGTTCTTAAAATAGTTTTCCAGCCATATGAGGTGAGTAGGTTTTTAGAAATCTTTTGCAGCCATATGAGACAACAAATTAGAATTAGTGATGGGCGAATGTACCCTGTTTCAGCAAAATTCGCGAATTGGTGAACAAATTCACGAAACGAGTTGCGGCAAAATGACGCGCAACTCTTTTTTTTTCAAATTTTCGCTGGCGTTTTGTGAATTTATTCGCCAGCGGCGAATCGTGGAAATTCGCCGCGAATTCGCCCCAGGCAAATAAATTCACCAATCACTAATTAGAATTTAAAAATTTATAAATAAAGAAGCTGGTGGAGGGATTTCATGAATTGTGTACCAAGTCATGTACTGTGTGCTGAGCAGCTAACAATTACAAATTAACTTTACGTACTTTTTGCTTGGCAAAAGAATCCACAATGTCATCAAAGTCAAGTTGTCTGACTAAAGCGGATTCCACATCTAGCAAAGAAAGCGTTGATAACCTTTCTTGGTCTATGGTAGTTCTTCTTTAATTCTTAATCCTTTTCAAACAGGAAAATGTCTGTGAATATGAAAACACACCTGCGATGATCAGGTGAATTCTCATGCTCCCTTAATCTTGCAGCAGCAATTTCCAGTCATTGAAGCCCGATGTTGCAAGGGCAGGAAACAAACTACTATAATGTTCACGGCACACAGAATATAGTTCCTGCTGAAGGTGAGTAGACCATCCAGCCACGGGTAATACATTCAGCATTATTTCTTTTCGGTTCTTTACTCATTTAGTATCAGTGCATGTTCTTTTAGATGCAGAGAAGTCCACATACCTATTTTGAATATTGGATTCTTAGAAAAATATTCACACAAGTCTTCAGAAACACCCCACTCAGCAGGATGATGAGAGTAACTCTTAATGAAATTTTTGACAATATTTAAAGTTGTTGGAATTTCCGATGTAGCAGATATGGACTGCTGGGATTGGGAAACTGGGGCATAATCTCCAGTTTCTTCATAGCACCATAGTAGCTACTTCTGTATCTCTAGTGCTTTTTGTGATTATAGTGCAAACAGCATGTCTGGATGACGACTTCAGCATCATCATCATTAGGATGTAATGCAGGGCTTAAAGGGAAACTGTCATGGGAAAACATGTTTGTTTTTTTTAAACATATAAGTTAATAATGCTGCTCCAGTAGACTTCTGCACTGAAATCCATTTCTCAAAAGAGCAAACAGATTTTTTTATATTCAGTTTTGAAATCTGAAATGGGGCTAGCCATTTTGCCAATTTCTCAGCTGCCCCTGGTCGTGTGACTTGTGCCAGCGCTTTCTGGCAGGCTGTTGTTTTTCCTACTCAATGTAACTGAATAGTACGCAGTGGTACATGGGTTTTACTACTGAGTGCTGTTCGTAGATCTACCAGGCAACTGTAATCTTGTGTTAGGGAGCTGTTATCTGGTTACCTTCCCATTGTTCTTTTGTTAGACTGCTGGGTGGGGGAAAGGGAGGGTGTGATATCACTCCAACTTGCAGTATAGCAGTAAAGAGTGATTGAAGTTTATCAGAGTACAAGTCCCATGACTTGGAGCAGCTGGGAAATTGACAAAATGTCTAGCCCATGTCAGATTTCAAAATGAACTATAAAAAAATCTGTTTGCTCTTTTGAGAAATGGATTTCAGTGCAGAATCCTTCTGGAACAGCACTATTAACTGATGCATTTTGAATTTTTTTCCCATGACAGGATCCCTTTAAAACTATAGTTTGATCAGCAACTTGACTTATGGAGCAACTTGTTCCTTGTTCATCAGGCTGAGGTGCATTAGAATCTACAGTGCTTTTGCTGGAATTACTCCTTGTTCTAAATTGGAGATAGAGACATCATGTGTATTTGTAGCATCAGGATGCACTGCAGTGCTATCTATACTTATGGTGAAACTTGTTCCTTGTTCATCACCATCAGGCTGAACAAGCTGATGCTTTGGTAATAAAAAAGATTGTATATAAGTCTTTTGTTTTACTGTCTCTTTTTGCTCTTTCTTTTTCTTTCTCCTTTTAGCAGCCCCTGAGTCATACCTATACAGATTCTTCAACACACTGTCTATTGACTTTTTACAACCCTGTGGAAACCCTAGAAAACACTTAGAATTCTTCTGCAGCCAAATGAAATGACTAGAATATTAAAACTGTTTTGCAGCAAGATGAGTAGACAAGGGTATTAAAACTGTATTGAAGCCAGATGAGACTAGAATAGTAGAACTGTTTTGCAGCAAGATGAGAAGACTAGGGTATTAGAACTGTTTTGCAGCCTCCAGCCAGATGAGACTAGAATATTTTAATAGTTTTTTTGTAGTTTTTTTCTCAGTTCTCTCTGCCCCCTCCCTCAATCCCTGCAGTACCAGTTGAACAGTTCCAGTTCCAAATATTTTTTTGTAGTATTTTTTTTCTCGGTTCTGTCTGCCCCCCTCCCTGCAACAGTTCAACAACACTGCCCCAGCAGCCCCACAGACCCTTTTCAATTTTACCAGATGCCCAGGTCACTTTCAAATGGCTACAAAACAGCCTGCCAACCTGGCCTTACTACCCCCTCCTCCAGTGGCGTAACTACTCCCTGGTGGGCCCCGGCACAGGATGGACACCTGGGCCCCCCCTGGGACCCTTACCAATATAAATCACATGTGGGAGTGTTGATGGCATGTGTGATTGTACAGCATAATCTCCCCTTAGATAACTGCCTGCCATAACCATTTTTGTGGTCCACATGGGCCCCAAGGGGGTGGGGGCCCTGGTGCAATTGCACCCCCTGCACCCCTGGTAGTTACGCCACTGCCCTCCTCCCCCTCACAAGCCAGTCACAGTCCCACAGCCACTCCCAGAAACCCTTTACTAATTACTTTGTTCTGTCTGCCCCCCTCCCTGTAACAGTTAAACAACACAACACTGCCCCAGCAGCCCCTTTTCAAATTTACCCCCAGAGTCTAGATGCCCAGCCCCAGATCACTTTCAAATGGCTACAAAATAGCCTGCCACTGCCAGCCTGGCCTTACTGCCCCCTCCTCCCTCCTCACAATCCAAGCCAGCAGTCACAGTCCCAGTGAGACACAGTCTACAAAAATATATTAAAACATTTTTTTTTTAAATTTCAGCCTGCAGCAGGCACAGCAGCCACTGCCACACACTGTGTTGCTGCACAGCACAGACCGACCCGACGGACCAGTGAGTCACCAGCCAGGACAAAAGGCAAACACAGACAGAGTCACAGAGCTCCTCTCCTAAGTCCTAACAAACTATAGTTTAGGCACCAGCTGTGCTCTCCCTGCATGCCCTCATGGTTTTATTTGGCACTGATCCTCTTCCAAGTAATGACGTGACGGAGGTGACGGTCAGGGACTCAGGGTGCTACGTGCGTCTTGTCACCAATGCGGCGCAGCTAGGGGGGCCTGGACCCAGAAGTGTTGAAAGGTAATTTCTTTGTGGCCTGGGCCCCTAGAGCGAGGTGGGCCCTAGGCACCTAGCGGGTAATCTGCCCTGGGGACCCGGTGGTCAGATTCAGCAAGCGGGTGGCATGCATGGGTGGTTGCTTGTCCCTACCCAGAGCCCCTGACTTTGGAGCATAAAATCTGTTACTGCCACTGGAACCTACTCCAGGCAGGGCACTTGCAGCATATTTAAATTTCCAGAAATATGTCTAATAGAATTGTGGACATGGCTGTTGCATTTTCATATGAAAGTATAATCATTCATGGAAGTTCAGTATTTCGTTTGAGAGTTCCCAAGATACTTAGTCAGCTAGCAGAATTCATACTCTGTTAATGCCCACTGTGTTGTTTATTAATCAATTGCCATTGGTGTCAGTGGAATTTCTTATAAAAAAAATTAACTGTGCTTATTTTTTCCCCACTGCTAAAAAAGACTGCTGCTGCTCGTGCCTATTCCCTTACATGCCAGTCATAGGTTACAATAATAGCAATTACTGCAATTGACTCTGACAGCTTATGAGATCTGTCATTGTTCCCTTTGACCTTCCATAGGCCAGGCATAGCCTCAAGGGAAAGAGGTTGGGGGGGGGGGTGGAGCGGGATATTGTGGCACAGTCTGACAGCGTCTTCAAACTTTTTAAAGGGATTCAATTGCCAGTTATATGAGTTTAACACCCAGGCACAGGTAGAATGAACTGCATATTCCAATGCTCCATACACTGACTCGTTAACTAGTCTTCCTCCACATCACTTTTTAGTCATTAATGTGTATTTGCAGCATTGAATGCATAGCTGGATCAGTGTTAAACACTGCAGTTGCTGGAACACAGCAGGCAAGCCAAATGGAATTCCATCCTGGTATTTACTTAGGAAGGAGAAAAATTGCCAGCTCACGGTTTGCCTTTAAAAATAATTATTACAAAAATGAGGTGTTAGTAATATGTAATATGTAAGCTCACATGCCACGCCAAGGCCCCTCATTGTATGTGAGTCATACACTATCCATTAGCATTCTAAGTTTGTAGTGCATTTAAAATCAAGTCTCCCAGCAAACAATGTGACAGTGAGAGTAGTACTGTACCAATGTTGTGCCCTCTGGGAGGTCCCGACTTTCTGTAGTTTAAAATATGTATTTCCAACCTGTAATATACATACACAGTAGCAAGTACATAGCACAGTAGTGACACAATATACTTTGTGTTGCACATGCATTCATATTAATACATAAACAATATTAATTATAAACAGTCCTCTATCATTTACTCACCCTTCATTAGACAGCATAAAAGTAAGTAAGCCATTCTAATAGTGACCTACTGCCTTGCAAACAACATATCTGTTTCTGCTATTGTTCTTCCTGGGAGTGTTAAAGGGTCACACCTATGTTGTATGTATGTATGTATAACCTTATTTGTAAAGCGTTGTTAAGGAGCCGCAGTGCTGTACAGTGCATAAAAGTACAATATATGGAAGTATACATGGGGAAGACAAATCACATAATAAATATATACAGAATCATATCAGGACAAAGAGCTTATGTGCTATGTGATAAGAGAAATAATGGGGCTTACAGTCTAAGGCAGGGATCCCCAACCTTTTGAACTCCATTTAGAAGTAAAAGGAGTTGAGGAGCAACAATGGCATGAAAAATGTTCTTGGGGTGCCAAATATGTGCCATGATTGGCCATTTGATAGTTCCTATGTGGATAGTAAACCTATATTGAGGCTCTGTTTGGCATTGCTTCTGGTTATTATACAACCAAAACATGTCTCCAAGCCTGGAATTCAAAAATAAGCACCTGCTTTGAGGCCACTGTGAGCAACATCCAAGGGGTTGGAGAGCAACATGTTGCTCACGAGTTACTGGTTGGGGATCACTGGTCTAAGGGGATGGGAGGCCAACATACAAGCACAAATTCATGATGAAAAAGTGCACAAGGTAAGGCATAGTCAGTAAGCACAGGACTAAGCTAATATTCTAGTGCTTCAAAAGGTAGGTGCAAGACAGGGTTCCTTATGGAGGAATTCAGGAATAGAATTCCAGAGGTAAAGCAAGATAAAAGGGTTTGAAAGCCTCTGTTACATACATATAGTAACAAATTTACTGGGCTGGTATCTGCTCGCTGGAACAGAGTTCCCACCCCAAAACTACATTGGTTCACCCGCATAATTCCTCAACAAGGAATCGGCTAAAGAAAATACAATGGGTGAACCCATAGAGAAAACACCCCAAAACAAATAACCACAAAATTTCAAACTACTCTCATGGAATGTAGGTGGTCTTAACACCCCAATAAAAAGACGTAAAGTGCTAAATTTCCTAAAAAGAGAAAATGCCCATATTGTTCTCTTACAAGAAACACATTGGCGAGATATAGATAAAGGGACACTGAGAGATTCCTGGATACAGGAACAAATAACAGCATCTTACAAAACCAAATCTAGAGGTGTATTTTAATTTTAATAAGTAAATCTTTAAATGGCTCAATAACTAAAACATACAAAGATAAGAATGGTCGCTATTTAATCATTGATGTAGAGATACAAAACATTAAATACACTGTGGTAAATGTATATGCACCTAACGATGATAACAATTTCTTTTTCACAGAACTAATGCAAAGGATTGACTTCTGGGGGCCGACCAATCTAATTGTGGGAGGAGATATGATTACAGTATGGGACCACTTCATGGGTAAGTAGGATTCCACATCTAGATATCCAACTAGACGGATCTCTTAATTTCGCACATTCTGTGAGTTTTAACATCTTCAAGACATTTACAGATACATAAACCCGGACACTAGGGATTATACCTTTTACTCAGGGGCACATAACTTACATTCAAGATTGGACTACTTTTTCTTAAATACCAACCAGTTACCCAACAAGCTGATAGCAACAATAGGAAATATAGACATATCTGATCAAGCACCTGTAACTCTAGTCCTGAAACAGATGGTGTCAAGGATGACATCTTGTAACTGGCAATTTCCTTCCTATCTAAGCAATAATACAGATTTTCGTATGTACAGTACATAAAACAACAATGGGCTAACTATATTGATGACAATTTACAGCATTGGGATGATCAAAACCTTTTATGGGTAGCATCAAAACCAGTCCTGAGAGGACATATTATAGCTTATCTGATAATCCAGGAAAAGAGCTTTAATGAAAAATATTCACTTTTACAAGCAGAACTTACTAAACACTATAAAGCTTTTAAACTTACAAACTCAGAAGAAGATAAAAAGAAATACACAGACACAAAACATGACCACGCACAATACAAGATATCTCACAGGAAAAATAAATATTACAGATGGGGTAACAAATCTGGAAAAGTATTAGCTAGAATCAAAAAACTCCAAACTACACAACACTTTATAAAAAAAAACTCAAAACAGACGAAGGCTGGACCCAGGATACAAACAACATAATAAAAGAATTAGAAATGTATTTTAAGATATTTTATAAGGAAAACCAAAACCACTCAGAAGAAGGTCTCTCTTTCTTGCGAGAAGCCAATTTATCCAAGCTTTCAGTTAAAGACAGGGAGACACTTGACGCAGCTATAACAGAGCAGGAGATAACATTAACAATACAACACCTGAAAAATGGGAAATCACCAGGTCCAGATGGACTTATTATGGCAGACAGATTACAAACAGTTCTCCCACATATACTTACCACATATCAAGTAGGATTCCTCAAAAATAGAAACCCAGTCCAAGCTATATGGAATGCAATAGCAATCATAAACCAGTGTAACTTGGAAAAAAGAAACCATGAAGGGGGACTCAACCTCCCAAATATAGAAGAATATAATGAAGCAGCTCTTATGCGATTTGCGGGAGACTGGCTCCACCATAGGAATGTATACACCACAATATCTATAGATGAATATCTGTCAGAAGGACAATCTTTAAATTCTCTCTTACATACACCATTAAAAGATATCCATAAAAATATGCAAAACAACCCACTATTCATACATACATATAAAACCTGGCACAATATCCGCAAAAAAGCTAACCTATCTCCATACAACTCAATACATATAACTTGGATTAAAAATAAGAATTTCACCCTCGGCATAAATAGTGCTACCTTTAATTTATGGCAGATAAATGGTTTACAGAATATTAGTGATCTGATTACAGACAAATTTAAGCTGCAACCATTCCCGGAAATGATACAGAAGTATCCTTTCATACAATTGCATCAGTTCTCACTACCTCAACTAACTCATTTCATTAGACAGCATTTGGCCAAACTCACTGAAAATTATAAAAACAATCCGATAGAATCTCTATGGCGCAAATGTGACATAATTAAATCAATCACACAGACTTTAGGTGTAGATAACTCCCATCTCAATTTCACAACATGGAAAAAGATTATTCCACAAGCGGAAAATAAAGACAGTCTACAATTGCACACAAGAGCTATGAAGAACCTACCAGCTAGCACTTATCATGAAATGACCCTGAAAATATTACATCATACATACCTAACGTCGCTAAAAAAAAATCACATTGGTACAGCCCATTCGGATAAATATATAAAATGCGGACAAGCTAGAGCAGACTTGATTCACTGCCTGTGGACATGTTCACATATCCAAAAATTTTAAGAGGAAATTGCCAGTTATTGGAATAATATCTCTGGAAAACAATACCTATCACAGACACCTTAGCCATATTTAGTAAATGTCCACCTGACATAAACACCTCTAAACCAGAAAAAGAACTAGCTAAATGCTTAGCAGCAGCAGCAGCTATAAAAGCAGTACTCCATAAATGGTTGGATCAAACACCTCTAGTATCTCCAGTATTACAAAAGCTGCCATTTATTTTTCACATGGACTGGGTGGAAACTTTACAAATAAAGAGAAAAATACGGAAAAATTAATTAATACACGAGTCACATATATAAACACATTACCACCAATCACTAGACTCTAAAAGGGATACTGTCATGGGAAAAAAAAATTCAAAATGCATCAGCTAATAGTGCTGTTCTAGAAGAGTTCTGCATTGAAATCCATTTCTCAAAAGAGCAATCAGATTTTTTTATATTTCATTTTGAAATCTGACATGGGGCTAGACATTTTGTCAATTTCCCAGCTGCCCCTGGTCATGTGACTTGTGCTCTGATAAACTTCAATCACTCTTTACTGCTATACTGCAAGTTGGAGTTATATCACCCCTCCCTTTCCCCCACCCAGCAGCCTAACAAAAGAACAATGAGAATATAACCAGATAACAGCTCCCTAACACAAGATAACAGCTGCCTGGTAGATCTAAGAACAACACTCAATAGTAAAAACCCATGTCCCACTGCGTACTATTCAGTTAGGGCAGCTGGGAAATTGACAAAATGGCTAGCCCCATGTCAGATTTCAAAACTGAATATAAAAAAATCTGTTTGCTTTTGAGAAATGGATTTCAGTGCAGAAGTCTACTGGAGCAGCACTATTAACTGATGTGTTTAAAAAAACATGTTTTTCCATGACAGTTTTCCCTTAACAATACAAACATTCAAACATACCACATGGTATGATTCTGAATTAATATGTGGAACCAATCTTGTCGGGGAAGCTGACCAACTACTCATGACTACAATCAACCAACAAACTACAATGGAACCCCCCAGGAGTCACTTGCTAATGGGTTTACCATGGCCCATAGGACTACAAGCTAAAGAACTAATTATGATACCTACAACAAAATGAAAAAGGTTATGTAAATTAACTTATTTTGGTTATATTGTTATATTGGTTTGACTTTTTGACGAGTAGCAGAAATGTTAATTATCATTTTACACCTATATTTGAATTCCCTTGGAAGATAAATGTGAATTTTCCTTTCTTTAATTATTATTTACTTGTTTATAAAGCATGAAAAAGAAAATAAAAAAACATTATTGAAAAAAAACCAAAAGGGTTTGAAATGCGAGATGGCAGTGGATGTGGATGGTGTGAAGAGAAGGTGGCTCTGAGAAGAGTGGAGAAGATGACCAGGAATGTATAGCGAGACAAGAGAAGAAATGTAGTGAGGACCAGAGGAGTGAAGGGCTTTGAATGTTAGTAGGAGCTCATATGCTATCCTTCGCTTAACAGGCAGCCATGCTAAGGATTTTAGTTGAGGTTGACCAGGTTCCCTTTTAGGAGAGAGCATAAGAATCTTGGTAGCAGAGTTTAAGATTGATTGGAGGGGATAGAGATGGGAGTCAGGAAGACCAGTTAGTGAAAGAGCCGTTGAAAGAGAATGAAATCCAAGTAAATGAAACATATATTTTCAGGCCCCTGCATGGGTCCTTTTTTTGGAAACTGTTCTCCACCCGTACCCACAACCTGAAACCCGCATTTTTACCTGCTTGGATCCGCTACGCGACCCGCAAGTACCTTCTCCGCAACCCAATTTGCGACCCCCTGACCATCAAAAATCAGGAAGTGCTGTCATTGTAGACCAGAAGTGACATCACTGGAAGTAGGTGTGATCAGAAAAAAAGGTGTAAGAATCAGGAAGTGCTGTCATTGTAAACTGGAAGTGACATCATCAGAAGTAGGCGTGATCAGAAAAAAGGAGTAAAAATCGCTATTGCGAAGACCGGTGGCCTGACCAGCGACCCGCAAACCCACAGAACCGCGTCTATACCCGCACCTGGAGTTTTTACCTCCAACCCGCAAAATAAAATCATACAATTATTGGTAGGTACATGTATGGTAGTCTGCGCATCCTGACTTCATTGTACTATGAATATTGGTCTGTTTGGGTATCACGCAGGTTGATAAAATGCCATCTGTTGTAGCACCATGCTATCCAGTGTATGGCACTTAGACAAATTCTCTTTACTTTCAGTTGTTCTAATCCCTTGGACTCTGTGGGATTTCACCATTTACAGTACATAACATTAATCGATTTTAAAAATCCCAGGAAAATGTCTGAATGCAATTAACGAGGCCAAAAGTCAGTATTGGATGGTCATGATCTTCAGGTAGCACTGCATTAAAGGTGAACCAAACCCTAAAATTGAATATGGTTAAACATTCCATATTTTATATGCTGAACTTATTGCACCAGCTTCAGCTTCTCAATAGCAGCAACGATCCAGGACTTCAAACTTGTTACAAGGGGTCACAACCTTGGAAAGTGTCTGCGACGCTCACATGCTCAGTGGGCTCTAAGCACCTGTTGAGAAGCTAAGCTTAGGGGTTGTCACAAATTAGCAAAGAAGAAAGGCTTGCCTGATAAACTGATGTTTCAGGGCTGATTATTATATTCTGTAGTGGAAATCAACTAGTGGTCTCAGGAATACTTCTGAAAACCATTGTCTGTCAACACAGTTTGTGGCTGCATCCACACATGTATAACTTTAACCCAGAAACACAGATGCCTTCACTGGGACCAAGCTCATTTAAGATGGACTAAGACAAAGTGTCCTGCGGTCTGACAAATAAAAATTTGAGATTCTTTTTGGAAATCATGGATGCCAGGTCCAGGGCCTAAGACGAGAAGGACCATACATCTTTTATCAGTGTGCATTTCAAAAGCCAGCATCCATGATTGTATTAGGTGCATTCAGGCACATGATACAGGTAGCTTGCACAGCTAGAAAGGCACAATTAACACTATAAACAAAAGGAACACCAAGAGCCCCAATGGTGTAATATGTATTGGTAAGGGATAATGAAATAAGAGTAAATAGCATATACTCACAAACC
>CM044434.1:45040412-45054473 GCA_024363595.1 Xenopus borealis | reverse complement strand
GCAAAAGAATAAGAAATCAGGAAGGGGGCAAATAGTTTTTCACACCACTGTATTTGTTTTCTGCTATGGCAGTTCTGCAATATCACCATATGCAACTACCAAGATGAGGCTTTAAATATTGGAACCTAAACCACTGTAACATGCAATCATTGCTGAACCTTTGTATTTTGTACTGGATGCACATAGTCTGTATTTATTCAGTAATAGGCAAGATATCTAGATATTAAATAGCTGTTTTTGCAGTGATCACAATGCAGTGAATTTAAAAGGTCAATTAATTCCAAGGGGAAATTAAATCTGCAGTGTTCAGTGTAAGCAACCATATATACTATACAATTAAATGGGCCAAAACAAAAGATTTTTGATAGGAGCTGAGCATCTGGCACTTTCCAAGGAACGAATGGAAGCACAAAATGTGTGGGGCTGAAAGAGACAGATGAAAGTGCAGAAGCCACATCTGATGAAAAGGGGCTGGCAGGAGAGGGAAACAGATGGGTTGGCAGAAGTGGGAACAGATGGCTTGGAATTTATCTCTACTCTGAGAACAAAGAAAAGACTATGAGTGTATGGATGACATGAAGTCTGCTATGCTCAGTGGTGGCGTTCCAGGAAATTGGGCTCCCGGCTTATGACTTGGACAACATTCAGTCATCAGAAATGAATACAGATCTCTTGTATTATTTGTCTCACCTGAGGATCATTTCATTTAAGAATACAGACACTGGATTCTTCAGGACAGAGGCATCCTCAGAACGTATACTGTCTCATTATTTTCAACCTAAATATTCCATGTTGTATTACCTGTAGTTCTAGCCTATGCCACAATAAAACCTCTGTCAGATTCTGATTCCCACAGCTGCCAACAAATTGCTCTATTCTAGGAAGGAATGTGTAATTGAAAAAAACAAAAACAAAATAGAACCAAAAGCAGTAAATGCAATATAGAGACATACACAGATATATATATAGAAGACTAAGATATATTTTATGTCCTCCTGAAAGCAGTAAAAAGGCATTCCTATGTCTATTTCTGTGTTTTATCACTACATGTAAACAATATTCTTTGATTAAACTATCATTTCTGTTCACCAAATTCATAGTTATGAAAGGAGCTATAACAGATTTATGAGGAACATTTTGAAAATACAGAGCAAGAAGCAGTGATTTATTGGCACATAATTTGGTGCAGTGGAATAAAACATGAATGTTCACAATTCATCAGATTTCCTTCATTCGCATGGGGGATAGGACTAGTAAGTGAATTTACAAGATTTCAATTATTTTGAAATCTTTGAATTTGAAATTGGTGCAATGATTAGGCTTAGTATTGTACATGATCTTTTTGACTTGATTTTAGAGACTGACACATCTTCAAAGTTTGCCCTAATTAATTTTATAAATGGACAGCCGTCTAAGCCCCCCCCCCCGTGAATTCTCCTACATAGAATCTATACCTCTTTTAATAAAAGACAAAACATACACTTCCTTTCTGTGAATAATAAACAGATATAGCAAGAAATATTCTCCGATGTTTCTCCATCAAGGGTTTGCCTTACTTAGTCCCATTGAAGGTACAAGACGCTTGCATAATCTTAAATTACAAAAGCACACCGTTAATGTTGACACTCAGACTGCCAGTTTCTTCACATCCCCTTTCACAGCTTTGTTTCATCTGCAAACAGAAACATTGCTGAGAATGCCCTCACAAACAAGGTAAAGTTGTGCTCACCACTCATTTTTAAAACTATTAGGCGAGGATGCAATGAGGCTGTGACCACACAACAATGCCCTCTCAGTCATTAATGAACAAATAAAGCAACCCCCAATACAGACCCTTGTGGCACCCCACTAAGAACCTACTCCAAGGAATGGATGTCCTATTGACATCTCTGTGTACATGGACCTTTAGACAGTTCTTTATCCATGTACAAAATGTACAGGTGTTCAGAATAGCTTTTATTTCCATACACAAAAAAGCATTTGGAACACTGTACTTCTATACCAAATCAAAACATGAAGAAATTGTAGCAAATGTGTGTATTATTCCTTTACAGAAAGTGAAGAAAATTGACTATTGCTGTACATCTGTGTTGCATGTCAATCAACTTCTAGCACCTATTACATTTTACAATTCTTCTGCATTTCTTGGTATTTGCCTCAGAAACAGCATTTTTTTCTACTGGATTAAAGGACCAGTAACATAAAAAAATTTAATTGTTTTAAAATAATAAAAATATAAAACAGTGTTGCCCTGCACTGGTAAAACTGCAGTGTTTGCTTCAGAAACACTATTATTGTTTATATAAATACGCTTTTGTGTAGCCATGGAGGCAGCTATTTAAAGAAGAAAAGGCTCAAGTTACACAGCAGATAGCAGATAAACTCTGTAGAATGTAATGTTATCTGTTATCCATTACGAATACTGTGACATGTAGTGGTTTTTCAATTTCCGCCATTGCTAAACAGCAGCTTGTTTGTATAGTAGTGTTTCTGTAGCAAAGAGATCAGTTTTAACAGTGCAGGGCAACACTACATGATATTTTCTTTACTTTAAAACAATTTAATTTTTTTGGTGTTACTGTTCCTTTAAGGTTTGGGGATTGGGCTGGCCACCATAAGTCTCTTGTTGGTCTGGAATCAAGATGTTGGCAATTTTCTATTGTGTTTGGCGTCATTGTCTTATTGAAACCCCCATTTCCAGGGCATTTCCTCTTCGGCATAAGGCAACATGACCTCTATGTACTGAAAGTGACCCATGATGCCTGGTATGAGAAACATCCCCACACCATGATAATTGCGCCACCATGCTTCATTGTCTTCACAGTGTACTGTGGCTAGAATTCTGTTTTTGGGGGTTGTCTGACAAACTGTCTGCAGCACTTAAACCCAAAAATAACAATCTTACTTTCATCAGTCCACAATATATTGCACCGTTTCTCTTCAGGCCAATCAGTGTGTTCTAGCAAATTGTAACCTCTTCAGCATGTCTTTTTTCAACAATGGAACTTTGCGGGGCTTCTAGCCGATAGCTTGGCTTCACATAGGCGTCTTCTAATTGTAACAGTACTCACAGGTAACTTTAGACCTTCTTTGATCTTTCTAGAACTGATCATTGGCTGGGTGTTTGCCATTTTGGCTATTCTTCTATCCATAGTCTTCTATCAAATTTTTTCCATTTTCTTCCAGGTTTTGGTTGCCATTCTAAAGCATTTAAGATCATTTTAGCTGAGCCTATCATTTCCTGCACTTTATATCTTTTCCCCCTCCACAATCAACTTTTTAATCAAAGTATGCTGTTCTTCTGAACCATGTCTGAAACTACCCATTTTCAATCAGATTTGCAGAAAAGAAATACACCATAACCATGCACAACATTTACGGTCTTCTTTCCAAAATTGACACCAGTTTTTTTTTTTTTCGAATGAATGACTTCACTAATTGAACTCCTCACTGCTTTTATTTGGAACAAGCACTTTTGATGCGCATTGCGTCGTTTCCGTCACGCCGTTTTCATCGCGCGTCGCGTCAAAAACGACTCACGACTCTTTTTTAGGCGAATTTTCGAAGGCGGAATTTCGCTGACGTTTCGCAAATTTATTCGCCAGTGGCGAATCGCGGTAATTAGCCACGAATTCGCCCCTGGCGAATAAATTTGCCCATCACTAATTCTGTACAACTGTATGTATTTAGTTCATATGGTGCCAATAGGGTACATTTCACTAAAAAAGCAGATTTGGATCACTACTGCTGAAAACTTATGATGGCAGGAAAAACCTGTGCACAAAATTCCTAAACTATATGGATTGTTCAGATCCTGTAGCCTCTGAGAAGCCTCTCTGCATTTCTTTCTCCTTAGAACTATAATAATATAACTGTATAATGTTCAGTCTTGGTGGAGGGGGTGCAGATTCAGTTTCACGATGTGCATAAAGAATGACTTGCATTATTAATATATTTTATTTATGCAGCATGCTTGGCTTTGCACATTAGAACAATAAAACAGAACCTGAATGAAATTGTATATATTTATGGTTTAAATGTATAGGGAAACTCTGTACTTGTCTTGAGTTTTAATTAATTACCTTTTTTATTTTGGAATTTAAAATGCTAGCTCTGCTGCATAGAGTTTTGAAAATAGGACCCTACAGTCAAATAAGCATAGAAACAAAGAAAGAACAAAGTAATTAACAAATTCAAATGAAGACCAACACAAGACTTCCCCACAAAGCTTACATTGAAAGTGGGTGGTTAGCTTACAGGCACAAATAGAAATACCTTCATTTGTATTTGTACCAATTCTAGCCTCCTTTTGCTTATTATTTTAAGAGCTGTCTGCTGTAGAAACTGCAAATAGTAGAATGAACTACGATGATGGCAAAAATGCAACCAGCCTAGGCAACATTATCTATAACCTGAACCATAAATTTTCTTACGTGAGCATATAAACTGGCCCCTTTGTTCTGATCTTTCAGCACAGAAAGTTGTGCAGTTACATATGCATTCAAAGTATATTTTAATAGCGTCACATATAATTTTTTTTCAAAATACAACAGTTTATAGTGCTGCTTCAGCAGAAGTCTGCACTGAAATCCATTTCACAAAAGAGCAAACAGATTTTTTTTATATTTTATATAGTCTGTATGAAATAAGGTGCTGCTGGGTGGAGGTTTTGAGGTGATTTTTGGAAATGTCACCAAAATCACCAAATTTAGGAAAGGTTTGTGGCTTGGTGCTTTGTAGTAGAAAGATATGTATATCTAATTTAGATCCGGGGGAATGTGTACTTTCCAAAAATATATACTCTTTTCTAACAGACCATATGGGTGGTCTTCGTTTTGGGGCTGCTATATGCCACATGCTTGGGTACACCTATACGTATTGGACATAAAACTGTTCAGAGGACCCGAGGCTTCATATTTGGGGTGATTTAACTTGATACCTAAAAGTATGTGTGGAAATACGATGCTGCAGGGCGGCAATTTTGAGGTGATTTTTGGAAATGTCACCAAAATTGCCAAAGTTAGGAAAGGTTTGTGGCTTGGTGCTTTGAAGTAGAAAGATATGCATACCTAATTTGGATTTGGAGGAATGTAATGTGTACATTCCAAAAATATATGGTTTTCTGGGGTGAACTTAGTTTTTCCTACCTTTGCCCCCCTCAAAATGATGTAAATGTGCTGATTTTGCAGTATCTGGAATTACAGAACTGATAATTCAAATGAGGTGTCAAATCTTCAAAATGGACCCCAATGATTTAGGCCCCGATGAGGGCCGAAACGTTGGACACACGAGTGATGTTACAATAAAGCAATGAATTAAATGCATCTGTAGTGCTGGTCGATTTTGAAGATGAATATATATATATATATATATATATATATGGGCACAAATAAACACATCGATTATTCACAAGAAATGGTGTGCTGGTCCCTCTATATATATATAAATCTTCAAGGCTGGACTAAGTGCACACTGGGAACCATTGAACAGGCTATTAGTTTAAAAAAATCAACATTTTATTTTAAATGACTTAAAAAACAGGCCGACGTTTCGGTCCGCTTCTAGGACCTTTATCAAGATTATATATAATATTATATAATATATATATATATACTAATGAAGTAAGATCCGCACTCGCAGGTCTTAAATAAAATAAAAATGTTTTATTGGTAGATGCAAGACTGACTTGCATCTACCAATAAAACATTTTTATTTAAGACCTGTGAGTGCGGATCTTATTCATTGGTAAATCACTGATATTTTTGATACTGCGCCCAGGCAAACAAAATTATTTTTCGTGAGTGCCGGCTATCCTGTGGACTGGCGCCCCCTTTGTGTGGTCCCCCACATGAAATTCATCTTGCTGTATTTGCTTACCATGTGTAAGCTTTAAAAGGTATCACTACAGAGATTAACTGGCCCCTGCATTGTTTAAACCTCAAATTCAGACTGCAATCACCTGTATTATTCACATGTGACACCTCTATTGTTCATACCTTAAAGCCCTATAGTGTTCACACCTGAGGCTGAAACTGCCCACTTCGTTCACCCTCATACAAACTGCTGAAGGGATGCCAGCACCAGCACTGTGGTGTTCTGATCTAGAGTTGTCCTGATAGATTTCCCTGACTACTGCTGTATTCAGCTTTCCCTATGCTCCCTGTGTGTGCCATACTCTGCTTGCCTAGTGCGGCTTGTGTGTGCCAAACTCTGCTTGCCTAGTGCTGCTTGTGTGTGCAATACTGTGCTTGTCAGTGCTGCTTGTGTGTGCCATACTCTGCTTGCTCTACGCTACCTGTGGTAGGGGTTTGTTCTGCATTTGGAAATTGTTGTTAGGGGGGCCCTAGGGGGGTGTGTTGGGGGTTGCTGTATTATCCACAGGGGAGGAGGCAGGTTATAGATTTAAGGGTATGTTTTTAACATGACTTAAATTTGTCACGAGTGATATCCCTGCAGGGGGCATCAACCATTTGGATTTTTGGTGTGCTACCACCGTTAATGTGGATATGATCTTAAAAGTTCTTGTTGTAACATGGGTGATTTGCAGTGGGTATGGTTTAAAAGGGGGAGTGGTTAATACTGACTTCCATTATCGACCCTCCACCACGTAGGCCAGAAAAATGTCAGCCCTCTGTAACACAGAAGTTGGAAAGTTCTGCTCTATTCAAATATTCTTTGTATACCAAGGGATGTGATCAGTCACTATTTGCTATTTTTTTCAGTATAAACCCTTTTTTTATTAGAAATATTCATAGTTACTATGTTATGGGGTTAAAAAGTGGGATAAAAAAAATTACGAGACTACCCCTTTTACAAAACAGTATAATGTAGAAATGGCAAGAGAGAATAGCTGAAAGGAGACACTCCTTTAACATTTTCTATGTAATGAGTGCCTTTTATGTCTGAAAGTAGCATCTTCGAAGGGTGGGGTATTCAATACCTCTTCTTGTGAAGCTCAGTAATTAGGAATTGGCAGTTTGTAAGGAGAAGGTTTGTTGAAAAGTGGTGTAATTGCAGACAGAAAAAAGTGCCCAAAGAAGTACTTACAAATGCATCAAAGATCTGATGCTTGAGCAAATTATCGCTACATCTGTTCGGAGAGATTAAGGTGAATAACTTGTTCTTCTTGTGCCAGTCATATGCACAGATGGCATGGGGGGTGTTTGCAGCCTTGCAACTGGCTTGTAACTATCCGGAAACCAGTTATCCAGAAAGCTTTTTCTTTTTTCTATAATAAAACAGAACCTTGTTCTTGATCCCAACTAAGATATAATTAATCCTTATTGGAAGCAAAATCAGCCTATTGGGTTTATTTAACGTTTACATGATTTTCTAGTGGATTTAAGGTATGAAGCTTCAAATTACAGGTCCTGAGCACTCTGCATAATAGGTCCCATACCTGTATTACCTTTTATCCATATAGTACAAACATATTCCACAGTGTTTTACAGAGAGCTTTAAATCATTCACATAATTTCCAGCAGAGGCTACACTGTCATTTCCCTATTAGTTATAGAAACTAAGGAAACCCTGACAAAATAGCTTGCTTTTGGACTGCTGGAGGAAACTAGAGTACCACAATACAAATGCCATGCACACACCCTGGTATAAATGGAATCCATGACCCCTGTGCTACACAACAGCAAATGGCTTGCTGCAACCACTAAGGTCAAGTTTGCATTGCAGATGCATAAAATTGTTGTTAGTAACCAGGAATGGGACCTGTTATCCAGACTGCTAATTGTAACAGCATTCCAGTCACCTTAACAAGTCCCTCTGGAAGGATGTCACTGGTAAGCACTGCTGAAATGAATATCATTAGCATGTAACTCAGGAGATACCTTCAAATTATCATTGCAGCTGGAAAACAGAATGCTCCCAAAATATAGCAGCATTTCTTTAGCATAAAATAAATCCTTCAAATGTAATGGAAGCTGAAGTTTCTTAATAAGAGAACACATTTGGATTTGGAACTCATCTTGTCCTTTCTGCATTGTTATGACAGATGAGGGGAGGCATGTTGGTAATGCTAGAGAATCAGCCAAAGGATAACTGAAGTGAGGTGATTAAGCAACTGGATAGCTGGCATGGAGTTTAATGTTACTGGCCATCAACACCTGCTCAATGCCATGGGTGGTGAAAGCAAAATGTTTTACTTAGGCAGCAAGAAAGCATTGTCTACTTATTTTCATTTTGGTTTAAATAGAAAACTATTCAGCATGTTCACGTCAGTTCAGTTAATTTTAAACACTGACCAGAAGACTTCTTGTCTTCTAACACTAGTGAAATAAAACGGGTGTTTAAAAAAAAGAATGCATTGAAAGAAAACAGTCAGTTAAGTCAGATATATGACAACTTCCCAGCGTTTGAGGTCTCAATAAAATAAGACTCTGTTCTTGACTAAGTGCAATTTTTACTACGGTCTTAAAAAAAATCAAATCAAGAAAAGTCCAAGAACTACAAAACTTTGCTGAATTTAGCCGCTCTTAAAGTTTAACAAATGTGTCTAAAAACTTGCATTTTAAAGCCCCTTTCATCCTACATATCCATCCATACAAAGCTAAAGCACCTTAAAGGGGAACTCCGGCTTTCAAACCAAAATTTGGTAAAGAGGCCCACATAACAAAGACCCCCTAATATCACAGTTACCGTTTCTTCACAAAGTATGAATAAATTAAATTTCTATGCAGAAATCCAGATTTTAAACAGCTCTTCTCTTTCTGCATTATTTGAAATCCTGGCAGGGAGGA
Source organism: Xenopus borealis (assembly GCA_024363595.1). Lineage (NCBI taxonomy): Eukaryota > Metazoa > Chordata > Amphibia > Anura > Pipidae > Xenopus > Xenopus borealis. The sequence goes on along the minus strand of CM044434.1, from coordinate 45,045,723 downwards.
GGGACTAAAACAATGAAGTTACAAATTGTAATAACTTATCTACAGCTTACAGACAGCATATGCAGGAACTGCATAAACCACAATACACTGCACTGTAATGTAATGTTCCTATACTTATTGAAATCACGTGTGCAGGGAATTGTGGGATTTAAAGGAAGCAGGCTGTGGAGAGTTGGCTGCTGATACAAAGAAATGGTAGTCATCCAGCTCAGCAAAGTAGTCAGACAGATCAGCAGGAGAAAAAGGGGCTAGGCTTAGGGAACCATTTAAAATCATGAAAAGACTGCATATTTTTAAACTGATGTATAATGCAAAGTCGCTTGAAATTAGGTTTACTTTTAAAAAGCTTAAGTTATGTTTGTGTGGAGTTCCCCTATAAATATTAACAGGTCTTCTGATAGAATTACCCATATATCAGACGCCTACATGAAAGTAATGCCTTTGGCAAAATAAGCAACCTGTAAATATGTATTTACTGCAAACAACCATACAGCAAAGATAGTGGTTTCTATAAATTTTCTAAAAATTGCCTCAAAATTGACATTTTACAAATTCTATCTCCCAGTTTAGGTTCATTGAACCACGCATTTTGTTAAATAAAGATAATGCAATTTTTTTCACTGACAAACAACACAGGTAACAATGAATAGCATCACTAAATCCAATACAATAAAATAAATTGCACTGTGAAATTGGAGATCAATACGCTAATTTCAGTGGTTGTATGAACAATTAACTTTTTACAGCCACAAAGAGGCAAGAAACAGCAATGCAGAACTGAAAATGTAATACAACTAAACAAATGCAATAAAATCACTTCTATAACGAGTAGGCACTCATGTTAGTCACACTGGGCAATTCAACACTATAATCACAAAAACATAAAAACAAAAAAAGGGAAAAGTTAATGTGAGCTTTTTTGCACAAAGAATTTAAACTACAACAGAAGCATAATTCAAACATGTCAACCCTACTTAACTAAAGATAGAGACTAAATGCCACAAGACTAGCTTAAGGTAGTTCATATTTATTTAACTACCTGAACAATATTATTTTAAAGCTGTGTGGATTTTAAGAACTGACATGTTCAAATTGGAAAAGGCAGTAGAAGAAACATTAATAAACACATTAGGCATGTGCCAGGAGGGCTAAGTGCTTTCTTATTAATATCGAGCATGGATTTATTATGTTTCTTCTAGAAGAAAGTTTTTTTTTCTTCCAGTAACGGCAACCAGTCCCATCAGAAATATATCCACTGGATTTGTAACAATTGAAAATAAGATTCTAAATACTATAGACTAATATATAGATATGTGATACAATGACCATAGAAAATTTATACATTTGATATGAATTTTAAAAAGGATATGGAAGACTGGATGAGAAGCCACAGTTCTCAAATATACTGTAGGTTAAATAAATTCCCTTACATCCTTTCAATATTGCAAAACAGGATAAAAATCATGAATTTAACCAGATATTCATTTATTTTTCCTCAGGTCAGATGCAAGACAACAGTAAGAGTTGACAACCTGTTGCCTAAAATTAATGCATAATGAATATATGAACACAGAGAAGCTTCCTTCTATTTACAAAGCAAAGTTACTGTAGGTTCGACCAAGATAAACAGATTCCTTCACAAAATATATAAATATATTTTAGAGTCTTGAAGGACAATCCAATCCCAATAACCAAATAATGTAAAAGCTCAAAATTCATTAAAACAAAAAACAAAATAAAAAATAAAATGCTGAAGAAGAATGATGAAGCCATCCCAAAGTACACTTAATGTACCAATTCCCCCCCATCGAGCTACAGTTCATTGGTGGAGAAAGAAAATATATTACAGTAAACTGAAGGCAATAGTCCAATGTCCAGCAAAGAAAGGTCAACAAGAAACACAATCACCGAGTTCACTTATACATCTGTACAAAGAACTGCTGAGGGGGGGAGAAACAAAAACACAACAAAAGAGACTGTCTTTAACATTCACCTAATCAAAAAAAACGCAAGAATTGCTCCAAAGGCCAGGAGTCCATCAGTCCTAAAAAAAAAAAACGATAAATTTCCCCAATTTATTCTTGAAAGATTGCTCTTTATCTGTACAAATATTTGTTGATCTAATACTGTCTAAAAGCTGCAAAATTCTCCATGAAGATGGCTAATGCAGGAGTGATGATATTCCAGAAATATTTAAAGAAGTTCATTTTAAATTTGTTTAAACTCTACACAAAATCCGTGCTCTTATCACTTTATATGCACCGGTCTCTCATCGGACTTCAGTCGTTTTTTACGGGGCTGAACAAAATCATCATCTGAATCCTCTGTTACATCTCCGTCATCATCCTCTGGTTCAAACTCTGGCAACGGTTGGAAGGTCCTGTCAGGGTAGATTTCAGGAAGTTTGTCCTCAAAATATAATGCAACAGCCTTCCCTGCTTGGGCAACTTCAGAGTCACTCTGTGGGAAAAAGAAAAGAAAGTTTAACTTGGGTTATGCACAGAACTTTGCCAAGTTTGTGTGTTTTTAGAAGCTTACCTGTAGATTAATTTCTTGTGTGTCTGCATAAACTTGAACAACTTTCATCATCTAAAAAGGACACCAGAGTCAAAAAAAATAAATTCAATATTTTCTAAGCTTCATAAGAAGGGTTTAAGACCAAATAAGGCCATAACATGGAAAAAAAAGAAGTTATGACCAGATAGCATCAAATTTAAAAAAATGCCTGGTAAAATCCTTCTGATCAGAGGACATGTGCTATTCAGGTCTTAAATATGAGTATACTTATAATCAAACATAATTTTCACTTTCTGTGACAAAATTGTGTTAATTTTTACAAAATTGTCCAAATATATTCTTTTTCCTTGAAGGCATTTAAATCTTCTTTAGTATTTGTTGACACATGATGTACACTTGGTCAACGACCAGAAAAAATATGCAGGGACAGGCAGGATGAGTAATCCATTAAAAAAGTAAACTCTGCCTATGGAATTTAGTGGCTGAAAATTTACAGCATCAGATCATTTTTACTTAAAAAACACGACAAATCTACTGCTTCACTTGTCATCTCACACATTAGGCAGACCTGACAGCTGTCAAGAACTAGATTTAACTTTTCCCTTAATTGTCGCATTGCGCCAGATAAAACTAGGGAATGGTATAAAAATGCCTTTTCCCCCCACATATTCTGTTCAAGCCTAGTTCTCTACATAATTCTCTACACATTTAAACATATGACATTCCTGCAAGGAAAAGTGATTGATTTACTTTATTTTAACATGTGAACAACTTTTTAGTTCCAATACCCCATCTACATAGATTGCTGGGACTAGATGATATGTTCCTTCACAGCATTATTTGGACTAACAAAACATTGCTATATTTAGGTCTCCACTGGCAATTACTGAGACCCACAATGAACATTTCAAAATCTGCCACTATTTATTATATATTCAAGTTTAAAGGAAATCTAACATCAAGAGACCATGTCCAGCAGTCTATGGGAATTATTTTTGTCATGTTATTCATAATGGCTGAAGTTGGAGTCATGGAGTCCGCCTGCTGCAGCAGATACCTTTAGTCTTAAATAGGCCAAACTGTTGCCTATGTAACCTAGTAAATAAACATGCTTTTTCATTGCTTTAGAAAAAGCTAAGCTACGAGTTGACTTGTGTTTTTGGTCATTTATAAGGAAAATAAACCAAATGGCAAATAAAATGGATGTGAAAAAATCCCCAAGTTTGTGGTTATACCGATGCACAAAACTCAGGCAATAGGAGAAATGTTATCACTTACAAAATAAATTGCTTGGCTGAAGAAATCAATTTACACTGCAAGCCTGTGTTTGAAACTAGGAAATAAATCAGTGATGATGGGAATTAAACAAAACTGTAGAAGTAGAATTCCTAGTGTTCTTTAGAAGTGCTTCCAAGAGGATGCTAATTTAACTGCAGGACTGCAAATTTGACATCCCTTGTCACTATTAACATTCTAGGGTTCACTATTAATTAGAATATATTGCCATCATTATTAGGCTGTAAACGCAGCTGAAAGAAATACGTTGAGGATTGCCATTTGGATATCTAAGTCATTTCTTTATACATTGCAGGGGAAACATATTGTGGATCTAAATGTAAATACTTCCATATTAATGTTCAACTCTTATTTAACCAACAGTAAATAGTAAGAAAATGCATATTTTTCTCACCAAACACTGCTTCAAGTGTATGGTCAAGGCCAATACTGTGTCTGCACACACACAAGAAAAGGTGGTAGCCTTTTATCTACTATGTATGCCACTAGCCTTAGGAATATAAGAATTTTTCAAATATATAATCTTAATGTCCGATTAGAAGCTGAATAGGATGGCTATTTTATAAAAAGCTATGAAAAGTGCTAGATGACATTTTCCATAAAACAGATCTGCCTGTAATATGCTAAATATGCCAAGGAAAACTTGCCCTGCAAGAATGACCTGATCAAAACTAGTATTGCAAGAACCTTGTCACATACAGTATTATTATTCATTACTAGTAATCAGTTTTTTTTACATGATTCAAATGTTTCTCCTGAACAATCACCACTTAATCTAATCATGGGCAGTCCTCTATGGTCATGCCACTTTCATTTTGTTCCACTGCACGAATGATGACAAAAGATCTGACAGAAACGGTCACAAGATAACTACCCATTAATGAAAGATATTCTATCTGAATGCCACAGCTGCTCTACAGCTACATATATAAACAGGAGTCAACTAGGTTTTAGCAAAAAACTGACCAATAACCAACTGCTTTTTGATAAATATTGCAAGACAGTTTACACAACTCTAAAAAGCAAAAGCGACAAACTTGTATTGAAAAAAATGAATTTATACTTGTATGGAGTCAGTGGCATAACTAGATATTTCTGGGCCCCACAGCTAACTATTTTTCAGGTCCCCAAAATGTCTAGAGGTGTTTTACCAATATTTATTGAAATTGTATATGAATAAGGGTCTCACTTTACATCCTGGACCCCGCAGAACAGCAGGGTCTGCTTCCTCTGTAGTTGCGCTCATGAATGGAGTGAGTTTCAGTTAAGCACAATAAATCAGATTAGGTAAGAGTTGCATTAACTTTATTCCTTTACATGCCACAGATCATAAAATTTGCAGCACTTTCTTATGTTACATGGTAATCTACAGTATGTGGTATTGAGGCTGAATATTACATAGCCAGTCTCTGCAACTGCTGTTTGCTATGTAAAATAATAAATAGGTCAAAAATGTTAAAAATGGCTTGAAAAGCCACTATATAGAAAATGAAGGAGA
>CM044434.1:44996834-45015134 GCA_024363595.1 Xenopus borealis | reverse complement strand
AAAAAACTAAACATTTAAATCATTAAAAGATTACCTGTTTTGAACCTGAGAAGCAGCAAAATGTACATAGTTTTTCTTTTCTAGAAGCTTGGCAAGTAAGTTTTCAATAGAACCTTTCTGGTTTTGAAAAGCCTCTTCGAGAAACTGATACCTTTTAAAAGAATAATAGGATTTTTACACTAAGAAAAGTTCAGGAAGGAAAATAAAATATGGTTTTCCAAGTCCTTCAAGCTGTGTAATCACCGCTTCAAAATAGCATATATCGATATTTGCAGATTTCAAGATTCTTAACATGGACATACTGTTCATTTAAAATATGATTATCCAACAGAAACACCAAAAATTACATTAACTAAAATATAAAGCACTGTTTGTAAACACTGGTAAAACATATGTGTTTGCTTAAGAAAGTTATATAGTACTATATAAATAAGCAGCTGTGTAGCCATAGCTGCATCCAGGGTCGGACTGGGCGCCCTGGGGCCATCGGGACTGCTGTGCAGGGCCCCCCGCTGCCTCCTTCCCAGATTCCTACCGCCGCCTCCGTTGCACTATTTATCTTCAGGAGAGGGGGTCTGGCTGGCCAGGGTCCATGAGGGTCGGGGCCCACCGGGTTTTTTCTGGTGCCCTGCCAGGCCAGTCCAGCCATTGAAAGGAGAAACAGCTCGGGTAATATAGCAGATATACTACATATAGAATATAACGGTATTCTGCCATTTAGCCCTAGTTCAATTAACTCCATTGCTACACAGCAGGTAATTTACATGAAAACACACATCACCTGAATATTTCCTTTGGAAAACCATGCTGTTTGATTGATAGCATGTTAAAATCAGGCTGTTATTGGATGTACAGTAATCCCTAGATATTGGAATCTGTCGGACCGATAAAATATGTTGCCTACACCAAGGTCTCTGTAGCATTCTAGGGAAACAGCAATGACTTAACTTTGTGATTACAAGACCACTGTATTTGCCAGTGCTTCAGCTATCCTAAACTAGTGTTTAAGGTAACGACTTGGATCTGTGAACATCATACACATGGAGGAAACCTATGACGCTGGCTTACCCAAGACCTACAGGGTCAACGCAGAAAGGAGGGATTAATAAGGACAGCTCTAACTAGCACCCCTGGTTAGTGGGTATCCAATCAAATATTAGTTGAGAAGTACCTCAGAAATTTCTATTCAGTGACAAATATTGCCCGCACAAGCACTTAGCATAGGCAGTGAAGGTATGATTTAAACAAAAAGGCTTTTTCACAGGAAAGGTTGCCGTCAAAATGTCAGAAACTGCCGAATGAAGCCAAGAGCCCATCTGTTATTTCCCTGATTTCCCCCCATATCTCTATGGAAAATAAGAATAGCATTTTCAGTACTTGAGGGAGGCTGTGACAGGCAAGCCAGAGCATTGTGCTTATAACATTTTTCCCCAGGCAAATGACTCTCTGTAGTATAGACACAACTTTGGTGGAAAACAAGAAATGTGTAGCTAAATGCGCTATGCCTTCTCTAATCATAACTATTTGATACACACATATACACCCCCCCCACTCAACAGGTCCTGTGCAAAAAAAAAAAAAAAAAAAAAAAAAAAAAAAAAAAAAAAAAAAAAAAAGGTTTTTAAACTTTATTTACATTAAATGTTTTTGTAAAATTTTAATTCATTTTTAAAAAGCCTTATTTTTGTTTGCACAAGACCTGTTAAGTGCTTTGTTGGACTATTAAATTATTTATTACAAGCATCCAATATAAATATATTCATATATACATATATACAATATCAAAACAGGGGGGTTGTGGGAGCTTTAAAGTATATATAAGTATTATAAATGCTAATGCATATACACAGCGTTCAACGGACATTGATTACAGGTAATGCTAGAATGCACATAATAAATAAAACAAGTTAGGGACCGCCATTCGGGGTTTACCTTGACGTGGTATGGTGGCTTATCAATTTTTGTAACAAAATAACCCCTGTTTTGGGTGTATATGCATTAGCATTTATAATACTTATATATACTTTAAAGCCTTTAGAGTGCTCCCACAACCCCCCTGTTTTGATATATATATCTCAATATATATAGCCCTTGGCTGTGCTACATTGTTACCTAGCTGGGTTGATGAGCTCCGTCTCAAGTGGGGTATATCCCGGACTGGCCAAAGTTGGGGTACTGCTGACTGATTGCAGGCTGCCTGTTGCTTTGCTCCCATATGGCCCAGACTTCTTGGGCCGTGAGATGTGGGCTGTGAGAAAGGACCCCCTTGCCAGGAACATCGGCAGCAGGTCGAGTAATGGCACTTGGCATTTAGCACTTGAGAGCTAATTGCGACTTTAATTTATTGCGCATTGACTACCGAATTATTGGTTGAGAAACATCACCCGTAGGGGTTAATAATTATTTCTTGCTACACGATCGCCATACCTAATATCCAGCGTGTGAGGACTATGCTCACCTAATAGCAGTTAGCTGGTAATTCATGCTGGCGTGAGGCAAGGAGAAATAAGATCAACTTACTTGTAGCTAAACTACACGGAGGACAGAACTTTGGGACAATAAACAGTGCTACACACCTAGATTCATGGATAAATCTTTTTTTTTGTATTTTTCATCACCTTTCTTTGGCTGTTTATGCTTTGTAATATATATAGTCTTATTTTTTCTTTATTGTTTTTCTTTTTTGACTATTTTGTTGTTTAGTATAATGCTTCTCACTATATTGACTCCAATAGGATAGATTGATTGTTGGAGGGTGTTTTGATCTTCACATGAACCTATGCACTAAGACATTAATTAACACAATTATACACAGGAGGTTCAGAGAAAGAAATGTGACACTTGAGCTACGTAAGATAAAGGGTCACGATATTGGTGATTGCACGATGCGCGTGGTATATATGTTTAGTGATAACCTATGATCCCAAGAACTGTTCGTTAAAGTGAGTACATACATGCCAAAATAATAAGAACAAGCACATAATTTGAATAACTGTAGTGCTAGAAGTGTCAAGTACGATACCGATACCGGTTTGCCTGACATTTTAATGGGATAATTTATTGTAAAGGCCATTAGCCCCTAATTAGTGGGAGCTCCCTAAACTTTAAAATAAGCAGTTCCAATGATCGGCTAGTCACCTTACAGATCTGTCAAACTTGCTCAACTTTGAGATATTTTATGTATAAAAGATTTTAATAGATATATTGTTAAATAACACAGACACATCATATCTTGTTTTTAACCTTTATTATGATAAATTGTTTTAATTGTAAACATTTACTGGTGTTATCTAGATACGTCTTGTATGTTTAAATTTGGTATACACACCTTGAGTTTTATTTAAATGAGGTTACGTTTGTTTGACTGTCATTACGTCAGATCCATCTTGTCTAACTTCCTGCCATTGCTTGTATTTAAGTGCATTTTTTAGTTTGTTAGACACTTTGAGAAAGGCCTCGGAGGAGGCCGAAACGTCAGTCTCTCGTTCAAAATAAAATACATGTTTTAGCTATATTTAAGTCCTGAGAGTGCGGATCTTCTCTGTCGACACATATATATATATATATATATATATATATATATATCTACATATATATATATATATGTATATATCTCTCTCTATGGCAACCCTATGTGTATCCTGTGCCTTTTCTCCTTTTTCAGCTTGAATGGCTGCCCCCATGGCTACACAGCAGCTGGTTTATATAAACTATAGTCATCTTTCTGAAGCAAACATGCTAGTTTCCTAGTGCAGCACAACAGTACATTATATTGTCATTACTCGAAAAAAAACTTGCTTTATTTGGCATTACTGTTCTTTTAAGACTTCACAATGTCCACTGCTTTGTTGGGGTTTCCATTATTTTGCGAACAATAACCAGTAAAGAATATAAACCCCACTGTAAGGGTTAAAGCACTATTTTCTACTGACCACATAAGTAATATTTTATTGAATTTAAAAACTGAATTCGTGGCTTTTACAATTTGATTTAAATTAAATATATTTTACTATAGTGCCTGAAAGTTAATTAACAATTGTTTTGTTTTCTAATTGACATTGCAATATTTAAACCTTTCCCAAATGAACGGATTGTGCTGTCAAGTTGAAATATGAATGCAGTTGCACAACATATATCATCACAAAAGAACAATGCACCTTATTAGTGTTTTAAAATACATCGTCAATAATAATTTATGACCAGCTTAAAGTGGACCCCTCACCCCAAAAAAATATTCAAAATCATATTTTATCACATTGGTCAAGCAAAATGAACATTAATTACACTATATAAATTATTTTAATCTTGTTTTCTTCAATCTGGGAATTCATAATTCTAGCAAGCAGGCAGGAGTCATTTTGTGGACACTATTATTAAGACAAGCCTTGCATCATCTCAGAATCTTGTTTGTGCACCAGAATGGGGGACCCAATGTCTATCCCCGTATCCTGGCTACACAATTAAATGGTTAAGAGAACTGGGGGAATGTGTGAGGAGCAGTGGCATCTAGGAAGTGCTGAATGGAAAGTGAAAGTAATTATCTGCCCTGCCTCTATGCCTAAGGCATAGAGGAGTGGCATACAATATATGATTGACAGCTGAGATTTTTAAATAAGCTTAAAACAGCTATGAATGCTTTAATAAAAATTTGAAATTGGATTTCATGTTTAATTTGAAAAGGACTTTTATTATACAGATTTGTGTGTCTGGGTGACGGGTCCACTTTAACAAGGTTTTCAACAATGCACTAGGATTATCAGTACTGCTGGAGCATACATGGGGCAACGCAAACATTTACACAACTTATAGCTCTTAAACAGGGCAGCAAGGTGCTACAGTTGTTCAACTGGAACAAAAGTGCTATCTGAATAGCAAACATCCAATCATTGGGTAAAACTACAGAGTACCCGGTGAAAATACACCCGCAGTTAAAAAACATACAAAATTGTTAATAACACTTACCACAGTATGTACGTTTGTGATATGTAACCCAGACAAAAATGTGCTGTGGGGCAGGGAGTGAGGAGATGAAGTAGAATTTTTTTATTGAACTGCCAAATATACAAGTACTGGTGCTACTCTAAGGATAGCCAGAGACATATACAGGCTTATCTTACATCAGGGTAAACTAAAGACCACTTATGCCTACCATGACCATTTGGATATATGTCACTAGGGTGAATTTCCCAAAGAAATATTGCTTTAGTGTGACCAATTCTAACTCATAGATGATGGCTAGTGCTGTGGGTGATGTCCGCATGTGACTGCAGTGATTTAAAATGATGAGGTTACTGCTGATAGCGGCAGGATTGCAACATTCATGCTTATCTATTTATAGCCCTTTCCTATTGACCTAGTGGCTTATTTTAGGATGAAGTAATTATAAAAAAAAAAAAAAGTGCAGTCTACTATTAGGAGGGATGCACAACAACATGGATAGCTTGCATGGATAAGACAAAAAATTTGTTCTGAATAGTCTTCTTAATAGGAAAACATGTTTTGTTTAAATGCATCAGTTAATAGTGCTGCTCCAGTAGACTTCTGCACTGAAATCCATTTCTCAAAAAAACAGATTTTTTTATATTCAGTTTTGAAATCTGACATGGGGCTAGCCATTTTGTCAATTTCCCAGCTGCCCCTGGTCATGTGACTTGTGCCAGCACTTTAGGAGGCAACTGCTTTCTGGCAGGCTGTTGTTTTTCCTTCTCAATGTAACTGAATAGTACGCAGTGGGACACGGGTTTTACTATTGAGGGCTGTTCTTAGATCTACCAGGCAGCTGTTGGGGAGCCGTTATCTGGTTACCTTCTCATTGTTCTTTTGTTAGGCTGCTGGGTGGGGGAAAGGGAGGGGGTGATATCACTCCAACTTGCAGTACAGCTGTAAAGAGTGATTGATGTTTATCAGAGCACAAGTAACATGACATGGGGCAGCTGGGAAATTGATGAAATGGCTAGTCCCATGTCAGATTTCAAAATGAAATATAAAAAAATCTGTTTGCTCTTTTGAGAAATTGATTTCAGAGCAGAATTCTTCTGGGATAGCACTATTAACGGATAGATTTTGAAAAAATTTTTTCGCATGACAGGATCCCTTTAAGGAGCAAAGGGAGGCTGTGCCAGTGCCCACAGCTTTCACCCAAACTTGTCTGCCGTAATCCTCCAGTGTGACACTGGCAACATAAACACCATAGGGTATTGACACATGAGCAGATTTGGGAGATTTAATCTAATCGCTTGTTCTTCAGGGCGACAATCTCCCTGAGCTGCATTCTGTATAATGAAGTTGCCTGCGCTAAGAATTAAGGTCCAACCTTTGGGCAGGGTCCCACTTAGTTCATGAAAGGAAAACAAAAGAAAATATTTGTTATTCTGTCATAGTTTGAATATGTAGGATAAAAAATATTTATCCCAATTCTGACACTGACCTATGAGCACAAATGCCCATTCTCCTCAATTATAACTTCAACTGGCCCAAAGTAGTATATCCAGCAGTGGATCGCAAACCAAATGAGAATGTGTGGCACTGTTAAGGAGGAAAAGCCCAAACTAATACCCACAAAAGTCCAATATTTAGCCAACAGTTAAAGTAGTAGTTACCTATGTTCTTTGTGCTCTAATAACTGACAGTCTCTGCATGTTAGTCGGTCACATGTTTCACAAAATAATTTGAGTTGCTCTTGTTTGTGGATTGGACAAAAAACTGGACGTTGACCAGATGCTCCCACTGATTCTACAGAAAGAGAAGGTATACATGTTGGACCATAGTTAATTTTAGGAACAAAATACAGTTATAATAGCTTTGAATATTACAAAAAAAAATTAAATATAGAGTTAGAAACTAGAATTTCCTAGAGTGAGCACAGAATATTCCTTCAGTAATATTAGAAACAATAGCGTTAATAATATTCAACATGTTTTGTCAAGAAATTGAGGCAAGCACAAATGTAACCTCATGTGCCAGTAGTGGGAGAACAAATAAGAATAAAGAATAAATAATGATGTACCTATGAGATTAAACTACTCCGTCACATCAATTAACAAACTATTCCCCATCCTTCTGTTCTATGAAACATAACAGATGGAATTATTTAAAGAAAAGCTTTAAGATTACTTGGGAAACTTAGATTTTTAAATATACACGTATGGAATCCGTTATCAAGAATGCTCAGAACATCCGGATAAGGGGTCTTTCCTCAATTTGGATTCCCATAACTTTCCATCAGTTCATTTTTTTTTTTTTAGATAGTTCACCAGAGTAGAAAATGTTTTTAATAATTACTAATTACTTTCTATAAATCTATTTGTTACTATTTCTCTAATGTTGAAGATAGAGATGCACCGAATCAAGGATTTGGTTTGGGATTCGGCCTTTTTCAGCAGGATTCTTCCCAGCCGAATCGAATCCTAATTTGCATATGCAATTTAGGGGCAGGAGGGAAATCGCATGACTTTTAGTTACAAAACAAGGAATTAAAAAATGTTTTCCCCTTCCCACGCCTAATTTGCATATACAAAGAAGTACAATGAACATACTTTAACTAGGGATGCACTGAATCAAGGATTCGGTTCGGGATGTATGCAAATTAGGATTCGGATTCGGTTCGGTATTCGGCCTAATTTGGGGGTTCGGCCAAATCCAAAATAATGGATTCGGTGCATCCCTAGTTGAAGATGTTTAATTTTTCACCTTCTCGTGTCTTTCTGAAGCAGTTCCGGGGAGGCGGTGTCACCGACTCAAAAACTGATAAAATTGATACATTTAGTTGCCAATAGTGATGTGCAGGTCCAGTTGCCTGAGCCAAACTTCTGGGTTCATTATATAGAGCCGTTCTGCCCCAACAATGACACCACAAAAGGGGCAGGGCAAGCAGGTGCAGGCTATAAAAGCAGAAGCTGGAACCCAGAAGTGTAAGGTGGTGGGCAGATGTGGGTGTGACCTCGGCCCAAGACTTCAATCTGACAACTGAACTGGAAAAAAGTGTTTGGTAGGAGAACAACCCATTTAAGTCTACTGAAAAATCATTGGATTAAGAATTAAACCAATACAATTGTTTTGCCTCCAATAAGAATTTTTATATATTAGTTGGGATTAATTACAAGATACTGTTTTATTATTACAGAGGAAAAAAGATTTAAAAATTTGGATTATTTGGATAAAATGTAGTCTATGGGAGACAGCCTTCTGGTAATTCAGAGATTTCTGAATAACTGGTTCCTAGATAACACAACCAATGAATGTATATCCAATAGGATTGTTTTTCCATGAATATGTTTTCATGCAGCTTAGGTCAGATCAAGTACAAAGTACTGTTTTATTAGAGAAAAGATAAATAATTAAAAAAAAAATCTGAACTATCAGTAAGGAACATTGATTATTTTGATATCCTTTACATATCACAAGAACGACAGAGAATGAGGGTACCCTACAAGGAGTACCTTGTACGAAATGGCATAAATCAATGTTGGTGGCAAAATAGTAATAACGTTTTAACAGTTTTTAACATGTGGTGTAACAAACGGAAAGGACACAAGCATTGCACATAGAACCAATACAATACTTGTATTTTCTATCATATAAAACTTTATGGAATAACTGTAAATTTTAATCATGCGTTAATTTTTGCTTGTAATCGTCTAAAGAAAACTTTAATATATGAATGCAAAGTGGTAAAATTTGTCTTTGCTAGCTTGTATAAACCTGCACAGTTTTATAAAACACGCTGGTTTTATAAACCAGCATGATTAAATTCTGCCAGCTTCACAAGTTTGAAAAAAGCCACGGAAGTCAGTTGCAAAAGACTAATTCTCCGCCTTTAGTGGTCAGCCTGAGGTTGTCAATCAGGCATGATTGGAAGCAGAATAAGCTGAAGGAACACATGAATGACTTACAGATCTCTGCACAAACTGTCAATATAAACAAAATCATGCAGTTCTTCCTCACGGAGGTTGTCAACGTCACTATTTTGGATGCATTCTTTAACTAATTGCTCCTCCTTGTTTGAAGCCTTACGGCTAAGGTCATGTATCAAAGATATTAAAGGACAGCTTTTGTTTTTCTATTCTATAACTGTAGTTTTTAGAGGGCATAAAAGTATAATTCTACGTTACCTCTCTATCCTGTGTCTAAAAAGGCACCTTTTGTTCAATACACTCACAGAATGACTTAGATTTAAAGAGATTGTTCACCATCTAAACACTTTTCAATGCAGTTGTTTTCAGATTGTTTACAAAAAATACATTTCACTTTTTATTTTTTAACTGTTTTTCCAGAACTGAAATTTAAGTTTTAATATTCCTCTTTGGTGTTTCAGTCTGGCAGTTTAAGGTTTCAGGTGCAGATTCTGAACTGTAACAATTTGTTACATTGATTGATACATTTCTCAAAATCATCTGTGAAATATCAGCAACTATTGTAAAATTAGAAAAACAGATTACTGAAATTTAGGGAACATGCTCAGTAGTGACGTGCGAGCAGTCCTGAAACCCACGATTTGGGCGAGTTCAGGCTGGCTCCTGCACAAAATCTCTGGTTCACGGGCAGGTCCGAGTTGAGCTCTTCTCCTCCTCTCCCCGCCAGCATAGTTGTTCAGTGAGTTTGCAATTGATCTTTAGCATACAGGTCAAATTCAAAAGCAAAAAGTTATGACCCCAATGTGCCCCAACCGCAAGTTACTGATTGGTTACTGCCTGGTATCCAATCAAGGGAAACCAAGAGCACTGCAAAGCAGGTAGAAGTGTTCTGGCAATTATAAGACATCCAGTCAGTCCAGCCTCTACAGATTACTAAATATAGTGAAAGATTTTTTGCTTTTATTTTGCACACTGCACTTACCCAGTTACTCAGTTTATACTGAACAATTCCTTTAACTAGCATACCAATTAAAAAGGAGTCAAATGTGTACATGTTTTATGAAATAGCTATGATTCCAGCTGGTAGATTAGCTTCACATTGAACACTCAGTACACGAAAACAGTGCCCAGAACTGAAGGCTGGTGAGCACCTTAAAAAATGCCCTTCTCCTTCTCCACTGGTTGTTGGCCTTTACTTGTCCTTTAAAAGGAACAACACAGGGCAAACAATAAAATGGAAGCTTTCCCAAGTTTGCCTCTTGCAACATATATAATTAGATTGTCTGTGCACAGATAATCCCCCAACATGTACTTATAATTATCTGTGCATTGGAAATCTATCAACCTCGCAAGAACCAGTCTTAGAACAGCTTCATTTTCCCTGTTCAAGAAATAAAAACCAATTTCCTGTTCAGCATAAACCCTATTCATTGAACTTGTGTTGAACAAAGGGCATACTTCCTCTTTATGGTGAGCATATTTCATATAATCTATTAAGGTCAGCTTTCACAGAAGTTGTTACTACTTACCTGAGGATACATCTTCTTTCTTTGTTATTACGTGGTCTTTTGTGAATTTAACCCTTTGATGGGCTTCTATGCATGTCTTGCAGAGCCATTCCCCACATTCCCCACAAAACCCAACTGCACTTGCATTATCTTCACAACTTGTACAAACCTAGAAGAAAGTAAAGGTAAACAAAATAGTAGCCACATGTATTATCATTAGAAATATTACTAGCCAGCAATCAAATGTTACTCTTGAGAAACATAGTTAATTCAATCAACATTTATTGTATAATACACTGTGCATTATACAATAAAAGATGACAGAATAAGCTACATGGTTCTCCAGAGTGAAATTTGCTGGATGTCCTGACGGAGCACAAGAGTAATGGGAAAACATCACTTATCACTGTGCCCATACGAAATACTTCAATGTATACACTTTAAATATGTATTAGCCTGCACCTTTAGTCTGGGAATAACAATACTACTACAAAGGTGCCCTTTCAATAACTTTTAAACCACTGAAACACTTATGAATGTTTTAGGGTCAGGATATAGCTAAACTCACCCAACAGATGTTGGCCTCAGGTAAAGTATGCTAGAGGTGATTCACTAGCTTTCATTAGCTATATCCTGCTTGTAAAACAGGAGGAAACAAGTGCTAACAGAACAAAACAGGGCAGAGAGAAAAAGGAAAGGCTATGCAGTAATAAAGAAGATGCCTGTATGTTAATTGATCCCCAGGTCCACTGACATAGAATCCCTCAATGTAGTCAAGTATACAAATGATCAAATAATGTATGCAATGTTACAGACTTTCAAAAGACACTATTAACCTGAACGTAAATTTTTTAAACTTATGTTTTTGGTAAACCTTGAAAACATTCTAGGAAATATAGAATTAGCGCACTGTCAAAAACAGATGAAAACCAAGATTCTATGAAAAAGGTCAACTATTGCCTAGAATAATTCAGTGGATTTGCTGAAGAACCAATCCCATTCCACTTCAGGACTGATGCCATTAAAAACAAAAGTGTGAATTTTTCCAAAAAGGTAAAAAGGTTGACTGTCTCAGCATAGGGGGGCGAACTTGACAGAGTAAGACTCGGCTGTCTTTCTACACCTAAAAGGGACACTCCTTTGAAGATAATGTCCAAATATTGGATAAAGAAGACCTGCTGTTTTGAATGAGGCGTGAAAGAGGAGATTCATGTCAAGGTGGAAAAACCATCCCTGAACAGAGGAGGGGAGCTTTAACAACACCTGTCAACTACATACAATGCTGTTCTATCATCTGTACCCTGTCGGTTTAAGAAAACCTCACACGTGCCTTTATGCAACTCTCACAAGTAACACCTGTTTCTAGGAGTTGCATGACAAATCGGTAAACCTATCACAGTAACTACACAATCTATGCCTCTCAGATGTCACCTCTCTGAAGAGTTACAATGTGCCATTGTGATTGGATTAGTGGAAGAGATTATAAGCCCAGGACTTCCCATACCAGTCATCTGAACTGAAGAAATGCTTGATGAGTAGTGAAACGTCTTCAATTACTCATCAAGTTCAGTTGTTTTAGATATATTGAAAATAACTTCAAAATGTCCACCTCATATATTCTCCCACTACTCAAGGTTATAAAGGTGAAATATACATTTAAAGGGCAGGAACATTATACAGTTTTATGGCCAAAATGCATGTTACCATAAAACGACATGGCATGTAGAGAACCCACAATGAAAATTGTGCATATGCACTTTCATGGTGAATACATCAGACACTGCATACACAACATACTGCCTGCTGTTTATATTTAGGAAAGCTCCCTAACAGATCTGCAGTTTTGTAAAATACACAATATGACAAATTCTTAGTAGGTAATCTGTTTTAAATTAAAAAAAAAATGTTTTTGGTAAACCTTGTTGGTGACGCACAATGTTATCAAAAGTTTAATCACATATATCCCCCAACAGACATTTACATTTTTACTGTTGGGAAGGACAAAATGGATGTTTTATCACCTGCAGCAGCCAAGATTTATCACAGGTGTCCTGTGTGCCATTGTCCTTAATTACATTTCATATAGCCGGCCAGCAACAAATCTCCTCTACTTCGGGTGACTAATCTGAAAATCCTTACTTTCCTTGCAAGTCAACTTTGTAAATCCGAAGTGATTTGTACTGTATGCCATCCCACCTGGCGATTCTTATTCTTGCAGGTGGGAAGGCGTTTGGAGAGATTAGTCACCTGAAGTAGAGAAGATTTGTCACTGGGCGACTAATGTCCCAGTCTGCCACTACCCTAAAACTTGCATTTTAAAGCATCACAGGTATCCGGAGATAGAACAGATTGGCATTTTCTCTGTGGTGCATAAAACAATACATGTGACAAAAACGAGTAGGCAAGATCAATAAAAATATAAAATGCTATAAAATCACTAGAAATCCTATAATTATATAGTTGTCGCCAAAATATCAAGTTGCCCTAGTCTCACTATGCAATGAATGTGTTCTGGGCAAAAACTTTGCAGTCATTTATCATTTTTAATATTTAAACCAGTCACCATTTAAAGCAGTTATAAACAAAATGTATTGTATACCTGTTCAGACTTTTCATCTGTGCTGCTTGGTGCTTCCGAGGCATCTTTTACAAAATAATTATCCACTAGATCAATCTGCCTGCATTCTTGTCTGCACACTGGGCACCTTATTACACCAACTGTAAATTGGAAAAAACACCAAATAAAACGTCAAACATTATTATTAGTACTGATATGATAAAATATGTGTAATACACTTATACATTTATAAAGCTCCAACATATTAGAGAGTGCAGTGCAATAAATGGGTGTATTCAATGCATATATAGAATACATGGAAAAACATAACCAATACAGAAGCTAAAGCGGGGCCTGCACAAAAGAGCATACCATCAAACACTTGCAGAATTACAAGCCATAATGTTTAGCCTGTTCTAGAAGACACAGATTTTACACAAACCTGTCAAAAATCTGCCCCATGTGTAGCATAAACTGCAAGTCAGCAATAAAACACATAACAATGGTGCAAGATCATATGGACTCTGAAATTTCCTGAAAACATGGTTGTATTCCTACATAGGCACATGGTAATATTCCTATATATATGGCTAGCGAAGCAGCATTCACGTGTCAATATAGAAATAAAACACACCTAAAGAAGAAAAAAATATCCCCTACCTCACTGCCAGATATCTAACTAAATCCGGCAGGGTGGGGGGGGACACTCCTCTATTCTGCAATGTAAACATACATAGGAAAGTCTGCATATGCATAGATTGGCAAAAGGTGGACTGAAATGAATTGTTTAAGAGATAACTGGATCTAAATACAGTCCTGCCTTGATTAAATGGTTTCTGTTGAAACAAGTAATCTAAAATCTGAAGGGTAAAAAACTTTACTAGGGGCTGCATTATACAGTCCCAAGGCTCTCCACAACATATGTAACAGACAAATATAACTTACAGCTCTACTATAATTATGTATGACTAACATTTTCTGTAAGCAAAGCCACCTGCACACACCCAACAGAAAATTATATTGTATATGTTTGTGCTGATTACTAAGAGAATACATTTAGCCATGGCAGCAGATCCGGACTAATAATTAAAATAGGCCCTAGCTTTACAGTCACACAGAGGCCCAATCAGCCCCCACCAGCCCAATAAATACGGACTTTCTATGGGACCTTATAGCAGCCCCTCTGGCATTTGCTAGAATCCACAGCTTGGGATGGGAACCCACAGGTATGGAATCCCTCATCCAGAAACCCAATATAAAGAAAGCGCAGAATTCCATGAATGCCAACACCCGAAAAGTCAATTTTAGGCAAATCTTTTTTTTTTTTTTTTTCAAGAGATCAGTATCTTGTGCTTGATGCGAAAGATTCTGTATGAATTCAAATCGATGGCAAAACAATTCTATTATTTAAAAGTTTAATTATTTTGAGTAGACTCAAGGTATGGTGATCCATATTAGAAAAAGCAATGGAAAACTCCAGGTACCAAGTCTGCTGAATATTATATTCCATATCTCTATTTTGTAGGAATAGGTTTCCTCTTTTATTGACCAGCTTTGAGGGACACCATTCTGTACCACAAGTGTCCCTATAATATAAAAGGAATTGTTCAACGTAAAAATAAAAACTAGGTAAAATAGATAGGCTGTGCAAAATAAAAAAAATGATCAATATAGTTAGTTATACACAGGAGAAAACTTTAGACTTGAGAAAGCCTTATTTGCGAAAAGTTTGTTGGAAACTCTGCCATTTTTGTTTGAGCCTGTTAGCATGAAGCTTTTTTACCTAATTGTAATTAGTCAAGGGGGGTGGTTCATCTTAAACTCTGTTCTCAGAGAGTACGCGTGTGAGAGAGCGTGTGCGAGAGAAAGAGTGCGTGTGTAAGAGAGAGAGTGCGTGTGTAAGAGAGAGAGTGCGTGTGTAAGAGAGAGAGACTGCAGTAGCCTGGCCTTGCACAGGGGAACTGTCTGGACAGGAGGGAGGGTCACAGAGGAGTCACATTTACACAAACACACAAACGGTCTGCAAATCGCCTGGCATACTCCCTGTCCCTGCCATTCACCCTATATATTGGGTAAACTGCCGTGAGCGAAGAAGGGAGATGTGCCCTCCCCACTGCCCATGAAGAAACCCCCTGCCAGATCATGCCGCCATCAGGCCCTAGCAGCATGAGTGAGGTGCTGTTTGGAGCTTTCAAGGGGGGGGGGCGCTATTCAAAACGTGCAGCACTGCGGTGCCCCCCTTCAGTCTCGGGACACTTGTCCTCTCTGTTGCCCCCTGATGACGCCACTGCTTATGGTCATTCATTCATTCTAGTTTATTCAACAATCAATCGAAGAAGTACGGGGTTTGGGTATATTTGCACTTGCACCTTTAATATTATGAATTTGTAATATTAAGTTAATTAATTTATAGCAATTAGCACTTTGGCAGTCCATCAAGTATTGGTATTAGCACTGAGAATTAATTAAATGATTGGTAGGCTAATACATTCTCAATCAAGTTAATTTGAACTTTTACTTAATTAATTTGCATCCCTACTTGCATTTTTAAAACACCTAATTATTGGAGTCTTAATGAATTATTTAATGAATTGAATCAAGAGCAGTAGCACATTATATAATTAACTAATTAATGAATTTTGTGATTATTATTTGCATTTTGGAGTTGGAGTCCCAATGAATTATCTAATGAACTGAATTAAAAGCACTAGCACTTTAATTGTTAATTAATTATTGAACCTGTGTCATTACTGTTTGGAGGCATTTATTAAGTTTGATGAACTTCATTGGTTGTTAAAATTTGATAATTAAGTGTCCATTGGGGTACTAGATAGAAGAGGGGTTCTTTTCTCTCTCCCCTGAGTGCAAGTCTGAAATCATACTGATCCAATCAGACCCTTTTTCTATCCAGTGGATAAATTGTAATTAAGTGTTTCTCCCAAAAATTTCAATATATTTAGTTAGTCAAAAACATAATGTATAAAGGTTGGAGTGACTAGATGTCTAACATAATAGCCAGAACACTACTTCCTGCTTTTCAGCTCTTTTGGTTTCCACTGATTAGTTACCGGGCAGTTGAGGGGGGACACGTGTCATAACTGCTTGCATTTGAATCTGACCTGCATGCTATGGATCAATTGCAAACTCAATGAACAGTGATGACCCATGTGGTCCGCCTCCAAATCACTGACTAAGTCAGAGTAAGAGAGCTGAAAAGCAGGAAGCTGGGTTCTGTTATGTTAGACATCCAATCACTCCAACCTTTATACATTACATTTTTGGCTAACTATATTATAAATATTTTTTATTTTGCACAGCCTATTTATTTAGCCAGTTATTATTTTTTACACTGAACTGATCTTTTAACAACAATATTTCTTACATTTATATGTGAAAATATATATATATATATACTTGGCAGAGAGTCGTCTGAATACAAAAAATAAAATGTTCACCTAAGCCCAGCACCTGATGACCCTTAACCCCAGTTAAGGTGGCCATAGAGGTTAAGATTTTTTAAAGATCTTTTTGCTATTGTAAGCTTTTCTAAAATATATGATTTGCCCATCAATTAAAAAGACAATTTCAAGTGATGTCATCGAGTTGAAGCTAGGAAAACTGTGGGTAGCTGCCTGCTTGGCCCTGCAAACAATGAATGCATTTCAATGAAGAAAATATTCTATTTCGCCCAATCGATTTTCTGACCAATGTCAAACGAAACATTATTTGATGCACATTCCGTGCCCACTACCCTCATTATACACATAATTTTTGGATTGCACTAAAATCTTAAATGGAGAGAAAAATCTTAAAGGAGTTGAACCTTCTAAACACTTTTTCCAGTTTAATGTTTTTCAGGTTGTTCAAAAGAAATTGAAAAAAGTCTCTTTCTGGTGATTTTTTATTTCAAAATTATAGTATGTTTAAAGGGGATCTCCACAAAAACATCAGCTTTTTGAAAAGTAAACAGTTTCAAGCAATATACATAAATTAAAAAATATGCAGACATTTGACAGTTCCCAATGCTTAGCCCCCTGCTGATCTGTCTGACTACTTTGCTGAGCTGGCTGACTATTGTTACTTTCTATCAGCAGCCAGCTGTCCTTAGCTTGCATCCTCCAAACCACACCATTCCCTGCACATGTGATTTCAATAAGCATAGGAACATCCCAGTACAATGCATTGCGGGTTATGTAGTTCCTGCATGCTGTCTGCAAACTGTGAAGAAGGTGTTACAATTTGTAATATCGTTGTTTTACTCCTTCCTTCCCTGCCAGGATTTCAAATGATGCAGAAAGAGAACTGTGGATTTCAGCATAGACAATTACATTTATTCATACATTTTGAAGTAACAGGTAACTGTGATGGGTATATTAGGGGTTTGTGGGCCGGAAGAAGCCAGAGTTCCACTTTAATGTTCATGTCTCTGGCCTTTAAGGACAACTAAACCCTAAAATTGAATAGGGCTAAAAATGCCATGTTTTATATACTAAACGTATTGCACCAGCCTAAAGTTTCAGCTTCTCAATATAAGCAATGATCCAGAACTTCAAACCTGTCGCAGGGGGATTCCATCTTGGAAAGGGTCTGCGACTCTCATATGCTCAGTGGGCTAAGCTTAGGGGTCGTCATAAATCATCAAGCAGAAAATTTAATTCTGATGCTAGTTTTACTGGTTTCTGTGCTGCTATGTAGTAATTATCCATATTAATTACTAATCAGCCTTATATTGTGACATTTATATTCTGTGTGTATTGTCTATTGTGAGTTGGTCCCTAAGCTCAGTAAGTGACAGCAGCACAGAGCATGTGCAGTGAATCAGCAGAACAGAGGATGGGGAGCTACTGGGGCATCTTTGGAGACACAGATCTTTACTGCTAAAGGGCTGTGGTTGCCTTAGGCTTGTACAGAAGCACAAAACAATGTACAACATTTCTGGCCTACTTCTTTACTTTAACTTTCATTGTCCTTTAAATAAACCCAGGGATTCTGCTCAGCAGCAGTAATGACAGCGACAAAAAATGTATCCACTAAATGTATAAATTTAGAACAGTTAACGAGTTGGTGACCGCAATTCTATGATTACACGGTGCAAATAAAGGGGAAACTAGCCATTTTAAATATGCAATTGTGATATGTCATGTTGCCATTAATCACCTATTGTGTTTCTTGGTTCTTTTATATACAAGTAAAAATGATGCAAATTAAAAAAGAATATATAAAAAATATACAATTGGCCAGATAGATGTACTTCCACATTTACATCTGTAGAAATAGATGCATATGGTCAAATGGTTATTTTATGTTATTATGTAGACATCTGTAAAAGATAACATGCCTTAAAGGCAAGGGAAGACTTTTACAGGGATTCTGCCATGTGAAA
>CM044434.1:44946272-44984177 GCA_024363595.1 Xenopus borealis | reverse complement strand
GGATTCTTTTTACTGCTTACTGCTATATCCATTTCCATATCGATTTTAGCTTGCCTGATCCATTTTTAATCGCAGCCCTTATTTGGCACCCCAATAACATTTTTCATGCTAGTGTTGCTCCCCAACTCCTTTTACCGCTGAATGTTGCTCACAGGTTCAAAAGGTTGGGGATACCTGCTCTAAGGGTTGGGACAGACAGGAAGATTCGGGGAGATTTAGTCGCCTGGCAACTAATCGCCTATTCTGCAGGGCGACAATCTCCCCAAACAGCCTTCCTTCTGCTTTCCATCTGTTTGAAGAATCGCCTGTGCTAATGCACTCGAAGAGCTTTGATTTCAGACATCGCCCGAAGTTTCCTCACGAGGAAACTTCTGGTGACTTTGGGAATCTCCCAGAATCTGCCTTTCTGCACCAACTCTAAAGTGGCTGTTTGCTTACAACCGCCACAGAGGTAAGTTTACCAGGTAAGTTTGGTAAACTTGTTACAAAAATGCATACATATGGCCAATGGTGTACAACTTCAATCTTGCCGCATTATCCCAGTAACGGATCAACAAATAGGAACCAAAAAAAAATAAAAAATTAGAACAAACTTTTGACCTAGTTTGAACCTCCCTTGTTTGTAACTCCACATACAGAGCACACACTAATGGTAGAACTATATGAGCGTTTTTCATCAGATTTTATGGGTCAGATTTTATTTGATCCTCCAAGCAACACCACGTTCCGCCACGCAACACCACAAGCTTTGTAGGATGCTACAAAATCTGATGCCCCTAGGCTAGAATGTCTAAAGTCGGATCAGAGAAGTCCGATGGAATCTTTTGTTCATGCGTTTACATCTGACAGTCAGTATGTTTCAATGAGCAAAAAAGTCTTTCCGACACCATCCTTGTCAGATGAAGATTCGCATTCACATTTGACAGTCATCGAAAATTTGTACCTTATGCATACAATTTTTGTATCAGTCCCATTATATTTTAACCAATACAACATCAATCTTGTAGGATGCATTTTGTCGATCAGACACCATCCTACAAAAGTGCTGGTGTAGTTCTACCCTTAAAGGAACAGTTCAGGGTAAAAATAAAAACTGGGTAAATTGATAGGCTGTGCAAAATAAAAAATGTTTCTAATATAGTTAGTTAGCCAAAAATGTAATATATAAAAGCTGGAGTGAGTGGATGTCTCACATAACAGAATACAACACAACATTCTGCTTTTGAGCTCTCTAAATCTGATTAAGTCAGCGACTTGAGGGGGAGCCACATGGGACATAACTGTTCAGTGAGTTTGCAATTGATCCTCAGCTTTCAGCTCAGATTCAAAAGCAACAGTTATGACCCATGTGGGCCTCCCTCAAGTCATTGATTGGTTGCTGCCTGGTAACCAGTCAGTGTAAACAAAAGAGAGCTGAAAAGCAAGAAGTAGTGTTCTGTTCAACTTACAGTGACTCCAGCCTTTATACATTACATTTTTGCCTAACTAACTATATTGAAAACATGTTTTATTTTGCACAGCCTGTTTACCCAGTTTTTACTTTTATACTGAACAATTCCTTTAAGGGTTAGACCACACGGGAAAATTCAAGGAGATTAGGCGCCTGGCGACTAATCGCCGCTTCTTTGGGGCGACTAATCTCCTGAATTGCTTCCCCGTGTCTCGCGCCCGCTGAACTGTAAGTGCCTGCGCCTATTTCACATGATGCTATGTTGCTAAGTCCCATGTGGTTTAACCCTAAAGGGCAGCTAGAGCAAGCTCCACTGGAGTTCCCAAAGGTTTCCAAATAATGGATCCTAAAACTGCATACACACTTTCCTAAATCAATGATGTTCAGTCTCTTATTACCCAGGCCTCACAATTTTATTGAGGTCAACATGTACAAGTATCGGATCCGTTATCTGGAAACCGGATATCCCGAAAACTCCAAATTACTGAGAGGCCTTCTCCCATAGACTTTATTTTATCCAAATAAACCAAATTTTATTTTATCCAAATAATCCAATGATTTTATGGAGTAGTTTTTAATTCCAAAGTACACCATTTACACTGCAAATAACTAAGATTTCATTCCTAACTCAACAAGTGTATTTTTTTAGTTGTAATATTGTTGTAGACAGGTCATTGTGCCTGGTCATGTGCTTTCAGAAAGAGACAGTGCTACCTTAAGGAACTGCTTTATGACAGGCTATGGTTTCTCCTACTCAATGTAACTGAAGGAGTCGCAGTAAAATATGAATTTTTACTACTGAGTGCTGTTCTTATATTTCCCAAGCTGTTATCTGGATACCTTCCACTAGGTGGGGCATGCAGGTATTTTTAGCAATGCAGCGGTCATGGAGCTGTTACCTTCCCATTGTTCTGCTGATGGGCTGCTTCTGGGGAAGGGAGTGATGGGATATCACTAATTTGCAGCATACGAGTAAAGAGTGACTTTAGTTTATCAGAGCACAAGTCACATGACTGGGGGCACCTGGGAAACTGACATATCTAGCCCCATGTCAGATTTCAAAATTATATAAAAAAAAAAAGTATAAAACTACTTCAAAGCACAGCATAACTTGTGCTAAATAATTTAATGATGAGGAATGTTGTGATATTGTAGTGATTCAAATTATTCTACACAATTCTTAATTTTTATTTTATAGTATTTTTAGAGATCCTGTTCTTCCTCTTTGCAGCCCTAAAAATTCAGTCTGGGTGGCAGGGTATCTGACTCCAGTAATCAAAGCAATGTAAAGATTGTTATTTTTTATTGCTTATGTTTTTATGCAGGCTCTCTAGTTTTCATCTTCATTCTGATTTCCAAATTGTTTGGTTGCTAGAGTAATAAAGTTCTGAGAACCATATAGTTTAATTTTCATGAATTGTAGCTGCAGAGTAATTGCAGATAGTTTTAGAAAACCATGGTGAAACTAGAAGAGTTTGTATTAAAAAAAATCTAAGATATTTTACATTATACATACAAAAATGTTTAGTGGGTTATTTTCAGTAAATGTATTTGCAAATTAAAGCAGTACTTTTCATCTGTTTTTTTTTTTGCATTCCTCCACTTGGTTCTGGCTTGAAAAAACACAGCTTTAGACCCTTTTAAAATTAGTTAGAATTGTATTTTCCCCAATTATGCAACACAAAGCTGGTACTCCTTTTCTACATCCTCTACTGTTCAGGCATGGCTTTCTGCTACATATTGGAACACTGCTGGTAGAATTTGTTTCCATTCATCCACAGCAGCATTAAGGAGGCTGGAAACCAATGCCCGGCATTCAGACCTTGCTCACCCTTCAAATTCATCTCACAGATATTTAGTTGGGTTGAGGTTAAGGCTCAGTATAAGCCATTCAAAATCTTCCATTGCCATCTCAGAAAATTCTATACAGGCCTCACATTGTGCATATGGTAAGTGTGCGGAGACAGGCCCAGGCGTTTCCTAAAATATTCCAAAAAAAAAAAAAGTCAACAAATCCAAAAAGATGCAAATGTCTGTAGGGACCAAAAGCAATATAAGCAAATAAAAAAAATTTAACTTTAGAGCTTCTGTCATATGTAAAATAAAGCACTGAAGAGTAAATGAATATCTTATTTTGCATTTACAGTTGCTCAGTTGTATTACATCAGTATGTTTTACAATTATGTCACAAAGTAAGAACGGTGAAGAATGGCTACACTCGAACAATGGCATGATCATACAGCTCTAGACCTTACTTCATCTCCACCAAGCGTTACAGCAGGGGTCCTCCAACCTTTTACCCGAAAGCCACATTAAAAAAGAGAGAGCATTGGGGAGCAGTAAACTCATTAAAAAGTCCCTGTGGCACCAATTAAGGGCCTTGGTTAGCGATTTGGTATCCCCTGTGTGTACTGCAGTATACAAAAGACTGTTTTGCACAACACATGGTTTCTATGCAAGCATAACTATGCTCTAGAATAGACATCTGTGATTCTGAGATCTGTAAATTTTCTGGGCGGTGTGGTGGAGAGCCAATAATGGAACCCAGTGTTGACCACTCCCCATACATTCACTTTCAACCATACCCATGTTATCACAAGAACTTTTGAGACCATATACACATTAATGGTGGTAGCAGACCAACAACTGCTTTCCACTGCTCCAGGGTGTAGTGACAGCAAATATCATGCATTATCTTTTTGAAGATACTGTCAATCCTCTGGGGTTCAGCAAACCCTCCACATTGGTATACTGCCAAACATATTGTGCTTAACGATGGAAATCCATGTTCTTTAGTACCCTAGCATAGCTTGTGCCAAGTTTGCTTCCAGTTTGGAAATGAACAGTAAGTGATCTAAGGTCATGCAACTTTTATGTTCTACATGCTTCAGCATTCACCGGTCCCTTTCTGTGTGTGGCCTGCCCCTTCTTTACGTCAATAGCAGTTGACTGGGGTAGCTCTAGCACAGGGATCTGCAACCTTGGCTCTCCAGCTGTTAAGGAACTACAAGTCCCACAATGCATTTGCCTTTATGAATCATGACAGACTCCTTCATTGCATTGTGGGACTTGTAGTTCCTTAACAGCTGGAGAGCCAAGGTTGCAGATCCCTGCTCTAGCAGAACAGAAATTTGTCAACAGGACTTGCAGAAATAGAGGCATACTATGATGGTGCAACATAAATTACGTTCTTTGGTACAACTTATTGTGACTGTATCCTTTCAAAATATAGGACAAATCAATAAAGTATCTTTGAAATTATTCCTTCCATATCTTACAATTTACAAAATTAGAACGCTGTCCAATCGGTAGCTTTGGTGATTCTACAGCCAAAATGCAGAAACATTTTGAGATTGGATTAGTACTGGTATTATTTTAATAACTTCTGTTCTTTCTAATACTCCTAATCAGCCTTCAGTCTGACATAAAAATGGCAAATTAGTAGGGTTATTAGGCCTGGCGACCATACTGAGAAATAAATACTATGAGAAATGCAATATTTGTACTGGACAAAGAAAACTGAACATTATTTCACACCTGAAAGGAAACCATCAAGCACTGGGTGCTTCAGCAGAACACCAACAATGAAAATCACAAGACAATTAGTACCTATCCAGGAGCAGTGAGAAAACTCCAAACAAGAGAAACTCACAACAAAACTCTACGAAATTCAAAAATAAAAAGGTGAAAACAGTAACGACTGAATTGGGGTACTCTGGAGTGATAGATGTGCTGCTCACTTACTGTGTATTAATCAACTTCAGGCTAGTGCACACGGCAAGATTCAGGGAGATTTGTCGCCTGGCGACTAATCGCTGCTTCTTTGGGGCAACTAAACTCCCTGAATTGCAGCTCCGCGTGTGAATAGACTCAGGCAACTACATTTCAACGGGCAGAAGACACCGAATTCAGGAAGATTAGTCACCCCAAAGAAGCGGTGATTAGTCGCCAGGTGACAAATCTCCCTTAAATCTTTGCATGTGGATTTGCCCTTACATAGTGGATGAACATACATGTTTATCTTGGCATAGAAAGTAGTATAGAAGAATATGCATGCCCATTTACTTAAATCACTATTTATATTAAAAAAATTAAATGACGCTGTTTGTGAACATGGCATACTTTCTATTTAAGCCTAAAGCCCCTTTTGTTGTCATTATGTAATATACAACTAGCAAATACAGTTAAAAGGGTGGTTAGTCTTTAAGTTAAATTTTAGCATGATAAAGAATGGCTAATTGTAAGAAACTTTTTTAAATTATCCTTCATTATTTTCTTATTTATAGTTTGAATTATTTGTCTTCTTTCCAGCTTTCAAATGGTGATAAGTGACCCCATCTTAAAAAAATGCTTTGTAATGCTACACACATTTATTGTTATTGCTACTTTTTATTACTCATTTTATTACTACCCAGGCCCTCTCCTACGAATACTGCAGCCACAAATCAGTGTATGGCTGCCAAGGTAATTTGGACCCAAGAAACCAGACTGCTAAAACTGCAAACTGTAGAGCTGCTGAATAAAAACCTAGATAATGCAAAAACAAATAAAAAATTAAATTGTCTCAGAATAGCATTCTTGACATTAGACTAAAGGTTAATTTATAGCTGAATAACCCCTTTACAGAGACCTACATGTATAGCTTTTAAGTATCATAGTGAACCTGGAAAAGTAACTTATGCACGTGCGCCATACCCATTTAAATTCCCCAGAATGACAATGAAGAGTGCTCGGTAAAAAAAAAATGTAAGCACCTTTCTTGAAAACTACAAAATCCCATGCAATTTCTTGTTCAAGTGTGGAATTAGCCTCAGTGCTTTTGAATGCTTTTTAAACATAATAGCAATCATTCATCTTACATCTAAAATTAAAGTAAGCATATTCGACACAATATCTGTGCCACTGCAGGAGTTTTGACCTGTACACCGCAAATTTGTTTCAAACGTACGCTCCTCCTGTCACAGAGCCAGGCCTATGGCACAAAAGAGCACCCATCGGATCCTCCAATTTTACTGATGTAGAACACTATGTCAAGATGAAACAATGACAAGTGAACCTCTACGGCTAGTGATGAGGAAAAAAAATACCAGTTTTTGCTGCAAAATAGATTCCAATGGGTTAAACAAATGTTAAGTGTCAAAAAAAACTTTATTGTACATAAACTTCAATCTATTTGCCAACTGTTTTGCAAATTGTCAACAAAACAGGTCAGAATCACCAGTGGCGGAATTACTGGGGGAGCAGGGGGTGCAATTGGACCAGGGCCCGCACCCCCTCAGGGGAATCGCTCACTGATGATTCCACAGAGCAAATCGCGTATGGCAGAGGGTGTGGGGCCCGGTTGTACATCCTACACCCGGCACCCGGGCTCACCCCCTGCTAGTTACGTTACTGAGAATCACTATCTGCAGCATATGCTTCACATGGTCCTTCTGATTCAGGGATACTTTTACCCATCTAGCCAAAATAACCACACTAACTGGTGTGAGAATGTTAGGGGGTGCTATTCCCGGGAAGCCTGACAACATTTCAGTATCACCCCATCTCAATAACCCATTTATTCAGCCATAACCATATCAACGTTTCAATGGGACCTCCTGACGAAAGTTAAGCCCTCAAAATTGTTGACAGCTCCTATTTCTACAATCTGACTTTCGATTCAAGGACAGTAGTATTGTACAGGGGAATTTTGACCACTGCTGTTCTCTACCAAATCAATAAAAGTCAGAACATTTGCGTGCCACGTAGTATAGCAAGAACACGTTTTTAATTTTATTTGCAAATATTCAGAAATACTGAAAGTAAAATACCAGTATTCATGAAGCCTAATGCAAGAACAGATTGCCATGCATAAATGAAAGGCAACTTCTAATTCTATTAACATAGAACTGGTGTAGTTGTAGCAGTCCCAAAAAATGTTAAGCCCCTCACAGCCTTTGCCCAGAATGAACTGTGAAAGAATAATGAAATTAAAATGACTGCAGGTTACGGAAAAGGCAATGAGAGACCATTAGCAATGTGTAGCAGGATGTGTACACAGATAAATTCAAATCTGACTCTCAAACTGTGATATAATCTTATAACCAACTCATGCTTTGTAAAAAAAAAAAAAAAAAAAAAAAAAAAAAAAAAAGACAGAGGAACCCGAGCAATAATATGTTATTACTTAAAAGTTTAAGATTTTAAAAGGAGGCTTTCATGGAAAATACAATGAACTTAATAAAAAAAAAAGCAATTATGAAGACTTAATCCAGAAACCTATACTGGCGCTCAACCATAGCCTTTACTGCACTGCAAAAGTAAAAATTAAGATAAATGGTTTAAATCACAAAGCCAACTATAGACATAAACTAGTCAGATGAAAGCGTTGCCGCATGCTCATTTGTGAAAGTGGGACAGGTCTGTTCACTCAGGATTTCCAGAAGCTGACCAAATTGCTACAGTCAAACAGGCACAGCAACATGGTTTCTGTATATAAACCAGACTTTTCTTAAAGGGGTTGTTCACCTTCAAACACATAGATGTTTTCAGATAGATCACCAGAAATAACTTTTTCCAATTATTTTCTTTTTTTCTATTTGTGGCGGTTTTTCTAATACTGAAGTGTAAAGTGTAATTTTTCACCTTCTAAAGCAGCTCTGGGAGGAGGGGGTTGCCAACCCCACCAAAACTGTTCTAAATTGATGCATTTAATGGATACATTTCTTATCTTTGTCCCTGTTGAGCAGAATCTCTGGGTTTCATTACAGGCAGCTGTTAGAATTGATACAATAGTTGCTAATACTCCAGAGATGCTGCTGAGAAATGTATCTACTAAATGTTGCAAAATTGGAACAGTTTAGAATCTGCACCTGAATTACTGAGCTTGCCAGACTCAAACGCCAGAGACATGAACATTCAACTTAAGATTTTGGAAAAACAGTAAAAAATAAATAATGGAAAGAAACTGAAAAAATAATTTATTTCTGGGGCACGATCTGAAAACTACTGAACTGAAAAAATTGTTTGAAAGGTGAACAACCTCTTTTCTGGGGCGACTAATCTCCCCGAACCACTTCCCCCTGCCTTACAGCTGCTTAATGAAGAATCACCTGCTCCTATTCACACGTGGTGCTGCGTTTCCCGAAATTGCCTAAGGAGGCAACTTTGAGCAACTTCGGAAAATGCAGCGCCGTGTGTGAATAGGCACAGGCGATTCTTCAATAATCAGCTGGAAGGCAGGGGGAAACGGTTCGGGGAGATTAGTCTCCCCAGAGAAGAGGCGATTAGTCACCAGGTGACAAATCTCCCTGAATCTTCCCGTCTGCACTAACCCTAAGGGTCGGGGCAGATGGGAGACTAACCGCCTCTTCTGTCCTGCGACAATCTCCCCAAACTGCCTTCCGTCTGCCTGAATGAAGAATCACCTGCGCCAATGCACTCGCTGTGCTTCGATTTCCAGAGTCGCCCAAAGGCACCTCACAAGGAAACTTCGGAAATCGAAGCGCCGCAAATGCAGGTGGTAGGCAGTTCAGGGAGATTGTCGCCACGTAGAAGAGGCATGCAACAAAATTTTCCAGAATCTGCACGTCTGCCCCAACCCTAAAACATCCAACTATAAGAGCATGCTTACAGTGAAACCTAAACCAATGGGTGACGCTTTGAGAGATCCATTAGAACATTATAGAAATACTGAATTCCAGAGAAAAAGCACACAGTAACACCAGCTGTGGAAATAAAGCTGGAGTCACAAGTGACATGTATATCTCATATATTTTCTTGTATAGCATCCCATATGTCAGAAGCCAGGCTCCAGTATCAGCACAGCATTGGGCAGCATGGACAACACACTGCCAAGAACACCAAACCTTTCCAGCTGCTGCTGAGCTACAACTCCCAACTCCTTCGGTAGAAATCCACTGTCGCAAACTAAGAGAGAATGCAAAGGACTTGGTGAGGGCCATTTCAGCTTGGTCATGATTATGAACTTGTGAAACGCTCCAGCTGAACTACATCTCTCAACTGGCAAGAGCTAAGGTAAAACAACTGGAAGCCAGCCCATGTGCATTCACAACGCTTCCTTTAAGCTGGGCCCTTTCAACTTCTCCGGATGATGCTGAAGTTCCGGGTAATGTGGGAGGTGCAGTCCTACAGCAGCTGGCAAAGGATAGCGATCCCCCTCACCTTGCTGGATGTCTCCATTAGTTCCACCAGGTAAATGGACACTTAGCTGCCTCTCGGGCTCGGGCAGACAGCGGCGACAGAATGAGTGCAAACATGGCAGGAGCTTGGGCTCAGAGTCCCGACTTTGCAGGCTCTGTTTACACACAGCGCACGTATCCAGTAAGTTCACCACTAGAGAAGACGAGGAAGAAGAGTTGGATGATGACGATGATGATGCAGGAGCAGCAGAAGAGGAGGAGGAGGCCACAGTCGAAGAGGACGGGGCAGGGTTTTCCTCTGTCGGGGTGTCTGTAGGGACCGCCGCAACGGGGGCCTTCTCAGCACTCTCCGGCTCCTCTACAGCTTGGCTCTCTGTGTCACCAGACGTGCCGGTCTCCCCGACGCCATTACTATTGTTGTTATTATTGCTACTCGCGTCCCCCTCAGTCTCACCCCCACCGCCACCTCCTCCTTTGTTATCCGCCATGTTTTCTCCTCTTTGAACCCCTGAACTGACCGCTTCGCTACGCCACCAGCTCACGTATAGCACGCGCCACCCCTCTTTCCCTTGCTCCGCTCTAACGACCACGGCGGCCTGACGTCAGCGCACACGCGAAGACAAGTGCCTGTCACGCGTGCGCATAGAAAGAATACGGATGTAAGCGTGAAGTAGTGGAGTAGGAATTGGAATAGTGCGCATGCGTCGACGTCACAGTGAGAGTTAGAACTTCAATAAGCTTAGAATGATAGTAATAGCTGTTATTTTAATATAGCGGTAAGATGGTCATCATTCAATTAGAGAACAGGGGTGAGAGGGAAGTACAGGAAGGATAAATGAGACCGTGTTATCCAACGTGGAGCACCTGTATTTGCACGGCTTATCAGGTTTAGAGGGTCATCTCTGTTTTTGCATAGGACACTCACTTTAGAAAGGGTAATAAATAGTGTTTGTTCCTAAGAATTAATCATCATCTGAAAGCTCTGTCCCCTGCACAAAGAGGGGACTCTAGTCCGGATGATCCTGAGTGAGTGCACACTTGCTTGTTAGGAGCAAGCAAGATAAGAGCTCCTTGTGTGGAGGACAGATTGCTAGTTTTGCTTAGAAACATTCTCGAGATTTCAAGTGCTGTTTAAATGACACCTTAACTCCCAGTATTAAATGTTACAGTGACCAGGGGCGTAACTACAGAGGAAGCAGACCCTGCGGCTGCAGGGGGGCCCAGGAGCTATAGGGGCCCCATGAGGCCCTAATTCATATACAATTACAATAAATATTGGTAAAACAGGTCAACCACTGGACATTTTGGGGGCCTGAAAAATAATTTGCTGTGGGGCCCAGTAGGATCTAGGTATGCCACTGACAGTGACATACTGAGTCCGAACTGTCCCTCTTTTGACAGCTCAACCTTCAGTCCCTCATTTGTACTGGAAAGTCCCTCTTTTCTCTGCACTGAACAGCCAGAAAAAGAAACAAAGTTTCTAACTTAATTTGCGTTTGGCAGAGAGCCCAGAACAGCTAACAGGTGCAAAGTAGATACTTTGTAACAATTTTGAGCTATGAAAATAAGTAACTAACAGTTTAGATATAGAGAAATATTTTCAAACTTTTATAACCTGCCAAATTTTGTAAAATGAACATGGTAATTAGGGGGTGTGGCCACCAAAAATGGGCATGGTCACAAAATGTTTGTCCCTCTTTTTACTTCCAAAATGTTGGGAGTTATGCAGTGACCATTTCTGCTAAATCTCAGAATCACAGAATAGCCAATAATCCTGAATATTCCTGAAATGCTTTTGCACGTAAATCCTTGACAAAAGGCCATGGAGAGGCCTGAAAGTTGCTGACCGGGTACTGCCATGAAGTTTGAATAAAGGCATATTTTAACCAATTGGTGCTGTACGTTAAACTTTTTCTGCCGTAAATCCTTCCATGGCCGCCATTAGAAATCACAGGGCCCCGCAACAAAATTTTCGGCCCCCACCATAAAAGTTTTTTTTTTTTTTTTTTTTTTTTTTTAAGCATTGGTGCCAGGGCCCCCCTTTACAAGTTAAAAAAAATTGAGGCCCCAAAAAATATTTTTTAAAAAAACTTTGGCGCTAGGGCCCCCTTAAAAGTTAAAAAAATGTATTTTTTAAAACAAATTGGTGGCATGGGCCTATAGAGTATTAAAATAAAACATTGGTGGCCAGTGGATTAAAAAAAACACATTGGTGTCAGTAGAATTGAACTCTTGGCTTCAGGACTTCATTGTTGGCTCTTTTGTGACTTTGGGTCTTTCCGTAAAGTGCAATCTGCACTTCCGGATTCTGCTGGGACATCGGAAGACGCTCGTAAAGGGCCCCGGCTCTTCGAAAAAGTGCAGCACTGCCAGGCCAGTGGGCCGAGACACTTGTCCCCCCTTTCCCCCCGATGGCGGTCCTGATTCCTTCTAATCCTGTAGATTTGTTTATACTTTTTTAATGGTATATAATCCACATTACATACGGGCACATTGATTTACACTGCCCAGTAACCCTAAAGGCATTTTGGCTCATAATGCTTATTGAACCTGCTGACACATTGATATATGATCCCCCAGTAATCCTTCAGGCACATTGGCACATAATGCCTATTAAACCTAATTCAAATTATTATACAATCCCCCAGTAATCCTTCAGGCACATTGGCATATAATGAGTATTAAACCTTCTGGCACATTGATATATAATCCTCCAGTAATCCTTCAAGCACATTGGCACATAATGCCTATTAAACTTGCTGGCACATTGATATGTAACCCCCCAGTAATCCTTCAAGCACATTGGCACATAATGACTATTAAACTTGCTGGCACATTGATATATAATTCCCAAGTAATCCTTGAGGCACATTGGCACATAACGAATATTAAACTCGTTGGCACATTGATATATAATCCCATAGTAATCCTTCAAACCCATTGGCACATAATGCCCATTAACCTGCTGGCACATTGATAAATAATCTCCCAGTAATCCTGCAGGCACATTGGCACAAAATGCCCATTAAAGGGGTTGTTCACCTTCCAAAAAAGTTTTTACAGTTGAGTTGTTTTCAGATTAACAATGACTTTTTACAATTGCTTTCCATCTTTTATTTTTTATTGGTTTTACCAAAATTGAAGTTTAATGTTCCAGTCCCTGGGATTTCAGTCTGGCAGCTCAGTGATCCAGGAGCATTTTGAACTGTTAGGGCTGGGGCAGACAGGGAGATTCGGGGAGATTCTGTCGCCTGGCGATTAATCGCCTGTCTGCCCCGGCCCTTACAAGTAGCTTGTAATTGATACAATTAGTTGATACATTTTGCAGCAGTATCTGTGGTGGAGTCCTGCACGGGTCCAGTTTTTTGCAACCTGCACCCGACCAGTACCCGCAACCTGCAATCCAGAAGCCAGACCCGCAACCCGCATTCTTTTCCAGACCCGCTACCCAACCCCAAGCCGCAAGTGGGACCCGCGACCCGTTGACCATCAAGAATCAGGTGCTGTCATTGTAGCAGGAAGTGACATCATCGGAAGTAGGCGTGATCCAAAACAATGATTAAAAAACGCTGACCCACGTCTATACCCGCACCACAGAAATTTCAAACCACAACCCTCAGGGTACCACAGGTTTTTATGGGTAGGTAACCAATGGGTACCTGACCCGCTGCAGGGCAGCAGGGGCAATGATAATAAATGTGTCAACTAAATGTATGGAACAGTTAAAGAGTCGGCGACCTCCACCCCCCCTCCCCCCGAGCTGCTTTTGAAGGTGAAAAATTAAAGTTTACACTCACAACAGTCATAAATAGAAAATATGATAGTACTTAGAAAAAGTCTTTATTTCTGGTGAACTGTCTGAAACCAAGGTGAACAACCTCTTTAAAGGGGTGGTTCACCTTCAAGTTAACTTTTAGTATATGCTAGAAGGGCCAATTCTAAGAAACTTTTCAATTGGTCTTCGTTATTTATTTTTCATAGTTTTTTTAATGATTTGCAAGTTTCTTCTGTTTCTTTGCATCTTGCAAATGGGGGTCACTGACACCATCTAAAAACAAATGCTCTGTAATGCTACAAATGTATTGTTATTGCCACTTTTTATTACTTATCATTCTGTTCAGTCCATCTCCTATTCATATTCCAGTCTCTTATTCAAATTAATGCAGGGTTGCTAAAGTAATTTGAACCCTAGAAACCAAATTGCTAACACTGCAAACTAGAGAGCTGCTGAATAAAAAGCTAAATAACTCAAAAACCACAAACAATAAAACATGAAAACCAATTGCAAATTGTCTCACAATATCACTCTCTACATTATACTAAAAGCTAACGCAAAGGTGAACAACCCCTTTAAACCTGCTTGCACATTGATATATAATCCACCAATAATTCTGCAGGCATATTGGCTCACAATGCCTATTATAACTGCTGGCACATTGAGATATAATCCCACAGTAATTCTTCAGGTACATTGGTATAAAATGCCCGTTATACCTGCTTTTATATTGAAATATAATCCCTGGTAATTCTGCAGTCACATTGGCACATAGTGCCCATTAAACCACCTGGCACATGAATATGTAATCCCCAGTAATCCTATAGGATTTTGGGCACATAATCCCCAGTAATCTACAGACACATTTTTACTATTCTCATTATGATTGCAGAACCATAGACACATAAACCCTAGTAATTATGCAAGCACATTGTCCTATAATTATCATGAATACTTCAGGTACATAATCCATAGTAATCCTGCAGTGACATTCACTTTTCTTTTTTTTTTTTTCTTCTTTGGTTGTCTCACCCCACCCCCCACATTTCTGTACCGTTGAAAGTACATTTTAGGGCCCTTACACACGGGCGTTTTTACCTGCGCTCCCCTGCGTTCCGTTTTGCTGCGTTCAGCCGCAGGAGCGCAGGTATAGAAGCACTCAATTTTTTTCAATGGGGCTGTACTCACACAAACGCATGTAGGCGCAAAACGCAGGAAAAATGCAGCATGTTGCGTCTGAATCTGCGTTCGGCGCTTACACGCGTCTCGTGGGTACAACCTCATTGAACAAAATGAGGTGCGTCTAGACCTGCGCTCCCCTGCGGCTGAGCGCAGCCAAACGCAACGCAGGGGAGCGCAGGTCCAAAACGCCCGTGTGTACCGGCCCTTAAACCTGTGGTGAGTTTTTTGCAAATTGGCAACTGCAGTTTTTAGCCTGAAATTCAAAAAATCACTGGGTGGCTGCTTCACTCCATATAATGGCACCCACTAGTGCTGCTCTAGCACTTAAATAAATAAACTCTGTGCTATAGAGAGCCAATGCTAAAACGTTGGCAAACTCTACCTAAACACATGCTAGTGCACCACTGAGCAGTTGAGTGAGGCCTAGGCCAGTTGCCCCCTATCCAGACTCCAAGGACTGCTCTTGCTGCAGGATGGTCATACATCAGGTATGTCCTGAAATGAATAAACACTTGTTTGAAATGATAATATATATCCCTTTGTTTCTTTTTCCATTTAGGGGTCAATGTGATGCGGGTACCCCATTTTTTGTTCTCTACCATAGTAGAACATGCCATTTATGTTCACTTCCATTAATATATAGATGTTCCATTTTGACTTTGATTAATACTATAAATTGCATGTATCCATTTTACATCTATTTAAATTTAGGAGAATAGAGACATCTAGTGGGCACATGGGGACACAGGTCATGCTTACAAAGGGAATCCATAATTAAAATAAACATTAAACAGTACAACCAACCCGTATTGCTTTTTAATTCCTTTTAGCAAACAGGTTTTCCTATTTTTATTTTTTGTTTGCATTATTATAGTGCTTCCTGAACCCAATTTGTTTTCCCATTGCAATGTTGTTTTTCCCACTGCAATGTTGTTTGTTAATTAAGAAATCAGACGCTGTCAGGTTTCACATGTTCAAACTGACTGAGTGTATTGGTGGCAGCTGGAAAAAAAACTTGTTTGATTGCAGAACTAGGTAAGTATGTAGAATAAACGCACATTAAATAGCTTTATGAAACATACAATATAGTGTATTTTTATAACAGTTCGATATACTGGACCATATTTATCAAAAGGTAAACTATAGCTTTCCACAAGTTGCCAGAAGTATATTTTGACCCCCTCTGTTTGCTTTTATTTCATTTTTATCAGCAACTGTATCAAAGCATGAAAGTGGGAGTTCAACCTTTCATATACATTCCCCTAAAAAAAACCTACACAAGGGAGTAAAGAGCAGTGGACTTTCTCCGTGGCGAGCTTTAGTTCAACTCTTTTATGAATATGCCCGTAATAGCAGAGACACACTGGGAGATTCAGGGAGATTAGTCGCCTGGAGACAAATCACTTCTTCTTTGGGAGACTAATCTCCTCAAACTGCCTCCCCCGCCCGAAGTTGCCTCGAGAGGAATTTCTTCCAGGGACTGATATAATTAATGGTAATCTCTGTAAAGTACAGTAAATAAATAATAATATACTGTAGCCTTTACATATCTGTGGGCAAAAGTTAGAGATAGTATGTGTTCTAGTATCGTAACTAGAGGGGGGTGGGTGCGGGATGTGCAGCTCGGCCCCCCGCCGTACGCGATTTTTACGTCGGAATCAACAGCAAGCTGCCGGGGGGGCCCTGAGGGGGTGTGGACCCTGGTCCAATTGCACCCCCTGCTCCCCCGGTAGTTCCACCACTGATTTGTTCTCTAAGTAAGACATGAGATAAGCGGAATGGATAAAGTAATGTGTTTTAGATTCCCTTTACCAAAATGTTATTTTGTTGCACGGCAGGTTAAAAATGTACTTTTTTTTTAATTTCTATCCTCTCACATTTAAGGTGGCCATATACGGGCATATTAAAGCTGCTGATATCAGTCCTTTAGACCAGTTTGGCAGCTTATCTGCCAGTGTAAAGGGGCTTCCGATGTGTTTCCCTGATTAATATCTAGCCAAGATATCAATGGGAGGTTTGCTTTTTCTGGCCGAGGACTGCATCAGTTAGTTGATACGGTCCTCATCCCGTCAGCACCCAGTCTCTTCGTTGTAATTCTAGGGCTAAACGTTCGGATTAACCCGATATCACCCTGCTGTTGGTGGGCATATCGGGGAAAGATTTTATCGTGTATGGCCACATTTACACTGAGAACTCCCCACCAGGCCCGGACTGGCAATCTGTGGGTTCTGGCATATGCCAGAGGGACTGCTATAAGGTACCATAGGCAGTCACTATTTAGTGGGCTGGTGGGGGCTGTTTGGGACTTTATGTGGGCTGATTGGGCCTATTTGTACCTGAAATGCCAGGGTCTATTTTAATTCTCAGTCCAGTCCTGCTCCCCACCCATGATGGGTAATAGTCTCTATAAAGGGACAAATCATATAATATAAAATGTCAACTGCACCCTCAGACTAACATAAGCCTGGTGGGTGTAGGAGGTTAAATGTTGGTCCAATAAAGTAATATAAGACTGTGCTGATATAATGTCAAGGCCCTGCTGCCACAGGTAAAAGGGCTAACATCAGACACGAGAGTTGTGGCAGAACTGCACATACACACCCTGTCTGCAGCTGGCAGATATAGACCACAAGGCAACATTTGTACCTAGGAAACCATTTGATTGGGAAATATGAATTCTAGCAACTGTGCACTCATCCTGTTACTCACCCTGTTACAAGAAGTGTACCCCCTTTTTACAGTAAATGCCTTACCAAGGGTATAAAAACTTGGACAAATAAGCGTGACATTTGAAGCGTTCCATGTAATTTTCGCTAAGTGTGATATTGTTACAAGCTTACCAAGATTCCAATGTTTTGTCTAATAAATAATTCAGTTATTCTGAAGTACCTTGTCTTGGAGTCTTGTTTAATAATAAGGTTCTGGGAAGCAAATTACTAGGGATGCACCAAATCCACTATTTTGGATTCGGCCAAACCCCTGAATCCTTTGAGAAAGACTCGGCCCAATACCAAACCGAATCCAACCCCTAATTTGCATATGTAATTAGGGGTGGGAAGGGGAAAATATTTTTTACTTGCTTGTTTTGTGATAAAAAGTCATGCAATTTCCCTCCCCGTCCCTGATTCAGTTCGGCTGGGCAGAAGGATTCGTCTGAATCCGAATCCTGCTGAAAAAGGCTGTATCCTGGATTCGGTGCATCCCTACAAATTACCAACACCATTCACAGTATCCCTATTCAGACTTTAAATGCAGTTAAATGAGAAGGAAATGTATAATCACTTTTTTCCATCTAGATCAACTTCAGACTCTTCTCCCAACCTGCTATATTTATCTTTGTTTAATATTTACTTGAATATTCATCACTCAAATTTGCACCTACATTTTAATATGCCAGTCATCTTGCCTTGCCTAAAAGTCATTCCCCCTGGATGTGTATTATTGTGCCATAACATGTCATCCTCTTAGTGCTTTCAAATTTGGCAGTGGAATTTGGGTATTCCATGTGGACCATACAGCATCTTTGAAGTATTACAAATAAAGAGATATAAAGACAAATGCTGAGCAGAAAATCCAGTTGTGCGGTAATTTTTAGTGCAACTTTTTACAGCATTTATACCTTTCCTTGTCATTTAAAACAGTACAAGGTGACTTTGGAAAAGGAAGCTCCATGTATGTTTTCCTATCAGTGATTTACTTTATTACAGGTGGGAAATAATTTCTGCTTTTGGTAGCACAGACTGAAACGTGGGTGACAAATATGTGTCCAGATTAAGAGAAGGCATTGAACTTTATTCAATCCTCCATATCTACAAACATTTCCTCACAGACTTTTATAGACATGTACTGTTCTTCCAACCTTAGAACTTTAGGAATCGTTCCTATTCTCCTAGTTTGTCCTAGGGACAACTGGTTATAGCTAACAGATATATGCAGTTGGGCAGTAGGTTCCAATTTAGGTGTTAAAAGTGTAGTGTATGGATGCCACCTGGCTGGTATTTTATTGACTTGGCTAGTGGTGTTTAATATTGAATAAAACATATTACAGGCCAGTATTTTTCAGAAAAGTTGGCAACCCTATTGGTATGGGATTGGAGCTCTCCTGCTAAAATGTGTTTTATGACAGAGCAAAACCTGTATTAGAATAATTTGATGTCTTTCTGCAAGTACCTAGAGTTTTATTAGAAGCTTAACTTTTGGTCATCTATACAGTACTCTCAAGGATACATTTGAAAACTAATCCTAGAAGAAGCCCCATTCTAGGGTGAAACGTGCGTCGGCAGATCAAAGTGGAAGCTTTTGATAATTCACATACGCACTTAAAAAATTTTGACCGTAAAAGGGTCTCCCGATGCCAATGAGGCAAAGTGCAGTGAAAAAGTTGGTCCGTGAGTATGATGATGGTACAGTGCTGACTAATATTTACGGATTGTCCTTTGATATTGAACTTTGAACCAGCTACTATAATGGAAGCATAATTATTATTTGTTGGAACTGCATGGAAAGCGATTGTTTGATGGTCCAGCTGGAATTGTGTCTTTGGATTTAATTGGTTGCAACTAGAACTCCAACATTCTGAGGCACAACATGCACAATTACTAGCTAATGCGCATTATCTGGACATCATTGTGGGTGTCTTGACTGGACATATTGTGAAAAATGAACAATTTAGAAATTGCAGTTAAAATAAGTTAATATAAGCTTACCTGTTTTCTACATATATCAAAAAAAGCTTGGGTGCTGGTGTGACAATTTATATTTAGTCTGCCTACCGTTTGGCTGCGTTCAGCCCCAAGGGAGCAACATGCTGCGTCTGAACCTGCATTTGGCACTTACACGCGTCTTGTGGGTACAACCTAATTGAAAAGAATAATTTGCATCTAGACCTGCGCTCCCCTGTGGCTGAATGCTAAACTGAACGCATGGGAGCGCAGGTCAAAAACGCCCCTGTGTACTGCCCTTAAAGGTACCCTGGAGAGTGCTGTATCTATGACTTCTGTGTTTGGTCACTGGTGACCAAAAAAGTTACATTTCTACTAATTGATTTCCAGCTTTAGCAGCACCCATATTTCATTTATCCATCCATAAATTGGGGATGTATTTAGCTTCCCTTATTTATTTGATACCTAGGGATTTATCCCTGCTACAGAGTGTTCTATTTCGAGCCTTGTTTGACTTGCTATACTTCAGGGAGACCGTGCAATGTCACTTAGCTTAATAGAGCACTCCCCTTCAAGTTTTAAGACCAGTAATGCTATAAACTAAAAGGGTTTTGTATGCTTTTAATATAAGCATTGGTACCCAAGTAAAAAAAGACTGCCTGTCACCAAACAAGTTGATGTTTCACCAATATGCCTACTCTGATATGCCTTCATCACAACAATCACAGTATAGTTTTTTCTCTGCAGGCCATCGGAATGAGGTGCAGATGTGGTCCTCAATCCAGCAGGAAAAATCAGACCTGCCAGATATTGGTCAATTAGGTCCATGGGCTGGCGCCATACATGGGCATTATGGTCTGGAAGGGCCTAGTCTGCAGCTTTTATCTGCCAGAGCATCTCCTGGTACAGGCTTTGATTAAGACCCTTTTGGGGGGAATGTAATAATTTAAATTATCACAAAAAAATGTTTGAAAAAACTATTGTGAATGTTAACAACCAAAATTTTAATTGTTTGCATTCTTTTTTGACTGATTTAAGACTTTCTTGCAAAGTTTGCGATCAAATGGTTTTTGTGTACATGCACAGTATGGGGAAAATAATTTTATGCAGTGTTTGCAATTTTAATAACATTTTCCTTTATATCTCTTCACTATGGGTGACACCTGCCAGATTCCTTTAAGACTGCTCTTCCAAATCACCTTTCAAGTATGCATTCACCTTTCCTCAGAACAGGGTTGATACTATTTGTAGGCAGAAGAGGCACCTGCTTGGGACTCGCTGCGCAGGCACCTTTAGAAGAGACTTCTACCTACTAGTGATGGGCAAATCTGTGGCATTTCTCTTTGATGAAAAATTTGCGAAACGCCACCGACATCTCGTTTTGGACGCCAGCGCACAATGCCGGCGTTGAAAAAACAGATGCCTACATCCAAAAACGGACACCACGTCCAAAACGAGACGCCGGCAGAATTTTGCCAGGCGAATTTTTACTGGCGTTTCGTGAATCGCAGGAATTTTCCGCAAATTCGCCCATCATTACTGCCTACCCATAGTCCAGGCTCTCTTGCTACTGCTGCACACCCTCCATTTTTCACCATGCCCCATCACCCCACTTAACATCAATGTGTATGTGCACAGCAGGGCTGAGGTGTTCAGGTTGCTTGATCCACCTCTGCCTCAGAACAACCTAGAAAGAGGAAGGAATGCTTATAGGAATGCAAAAGCCATTTGTCTTAATTTTTTTTTTTCAGTTTCATTTGTTAACATAAATTTTATGATACTTTTAGAACTTATTTTCCAGTATCCTATGTTTTCCTTCTTTGCAGTGTGATAAGAATATGCTGGTGTGAAATAGATACTGCAAAAGTTGGCTTTCACTTATGTTTAGGCCCAAAAGTGAAGTGTTAATATTTACACTTTACCGCTAGTCACTCAATAGGCTACAGGCTTTAATTTATAAAACAACAGACTCTGTTCTGGATATCTGTTTTTCAGTAAACAATGAACAACAGACCCTAGGCTGGCTGTCTATTTACAATAAACAAAAGACCCTGGGCTGGGTGTCTTCATACACAACATAGACACTGTCCTTGGAATATTGAGGAAAATGGAGTGATTGTCCATTTGTTCTAAAAGACCCAATGTTACAGGTGGAGTT
The DNA here is from genome assembly GCA_024363595.1 of Xenopus borealis. Lineage (NCBI taxonomy): Eukaryota > Metazoa > Chordata > Amphibia > Anura > Pipidae > Xenopus > Xenopus borealis. The sequence goes on along the minus strand of CM044434.1, from coordinate 44,962,810 downwards.
AGCTTGTTTAGGGTGTGATGTTTGATCTAGTGCTTGTCACTAACACTGAAACAAAATCCAAGATGGAGAGGGCTGGATCATTATAAATATAAATCTGCTGAACTTAGTCTATCTACTTTGTTAGCAAATTTTCGCCAGGGACACTGTTAGTGAATCGGCGAAGTTATGAATTGATGTCACGCTGGCGAATTAGCACTAGCATTAGACACTTCGTGCTTTAGTGAATTTGCCCCAAATGTCTAGCTCCATGTTAGATTTCAGAATTAAATATAAAAAAAAAAATAATCTTTTGAGAAACAGATTTCAGTGCAGAAGTCTGCTGGAGCAATATTAACTGATGCGTTTTGTTAAAAAACATGTTTTCCCATGACAGTATCATTAAATTTAAGCAATCTGCAAACGGGTAAAATGTTGAAGAGAGAACCAAAATATGACATCCTAACCCGAAGACATTGATTAATGCACAATTAGAGAAATCTGCTTCTTTTGAAAAAGAAAGGTTAATTGAAAACATTCAGCAAGTAAAAGCTGGTGAGTTTCCATAATCAGTGGGAACTGCCTCAAGCTACTTTATTTCTCAGTTTATTAAAAGATTTGTGGTTTTCAGCCTCATTGAAAATTAATGAAACAATGTGATTTTTGCTTGTGTGTAACTTTTCATGCAGCTGTGATCATTCAGTGTAATTCTTAAATAAACTAGTGCTTAAGAGTAAAAAAAAATACAGTTGTGCAAGATGTCAAGTGCATTTTGTGTCACTGTATTTATGCAACTGTGTTTTTTCTCCCTTGAGCTCACATAGTGATTAAATTATATACCAGTCACAACATTTAATTAGATTTGTTATGCAATATGGATATTAAAGAAATATGCATATAAAAAATATTCATTAATGATATTGTGAAATAAATCGATGTACACTAGCTAGGGGCTGATTTACTAAGGGTCGAAGTCAGTGTCGGACTGGCCCACCAGAATACCAGGAAAACTCCCGGTGGGCCATGGTGTCAGTGGGCCCTCATGCTGCTAATCTTTTGGCCTATTTCATGGCCACTCCCTATTTCTATGAGAACAAAGAGGCTAAATAGATGGAATAATTGATTATAGTATTCAAAGAAAACAAACTAGGAGAATAGACTTTGATTGAGGAGATGAAGAATATTAGTACTGAGAATGGGTCCCTGTTCTAAGGTTTTATGGTCGGCCCCTGGTCTAAGGTTTTTGGGTCGGCCCCTGGTGTCCCAGTCCGACACTGGTCGAAGTGAATATTCGAATGCAAAAATTCGATATTTGAAGTAAATTTTTATAAATACTTCAACCATCGAATAGGCTTCTTCGTCCAGTCGACCATTCGACCATTTGATTCGAATGGTCGAATAGTAAAATCCTTCGACTTCGAATTTCAAAGTACCGTCTTTTTAAAAAAAAACTTCGCCAAAAAAAGCTGCTTTGTTAGCCTATGGGGACCTGCTAGACCATTTTTCTAAGTTTAATTTTATCGAAGAATAATCATTCGATTGTACACTAAAATCCTATGAATCGTTCTATTTGAAGGATTTTTTCATTCGACCGCAGGAATGCCAAATTTGGTGAAAAATCCTTCGACTTCGATTTTACACTTCGTAATTCAACCTTTAGTAAATCAGCCCCTAAAATCACTATTCACATCTGCAGCAAAATTTTTAGCACATTTATGAAAAACCATGGGTTATTAACATTGCTTTATTTGTGGCTCAAATTATGAAAGAAGTCTCAACATGGGGTTTTCTCTCTCTCTCTCTCTAGAAATGCCATATATTATATACTGATCTTATTGCACCAGCCTAAAGTTTCAGCTTCTCAGTAGCAACAATGATCCAGAACTTCAAACTTGTGATGGGAGTGGTGGTGGTGGTGGGGGGGGCTCACCATCTTGGAAAGTGTAGGCGACACTCACATGCTCAGTGGGCTCTGAGCAGCTGTTGAAGCCAAGTTTAGCTTATAAGACAGAAAATGACTTTGGTTGCTACAAGGATGCTAATTGCAAGGGTTTCTGTGCTGCCATATATTGTGACTTTTATAGTCTATGTATACTGTATATTTTGAGTTGGTCCCTAAGCTCAACATTGACAGCCCAGAGCATGGGAAGTGAATCAGCAGAAAAGAAAATTGGGTGCTACTAGGGCATGTGTGGAGGCACAAAGTGCTGTGGTTACTTTGGGCTGGTCAGAATCCCAAAACATAATGTACAGCATTTCTAGCCTACTTCTTAAGTTAAGCTTTGTGGTGTTTATACAAATGGCCTGCAGGTGTCACTGTGCATACACAGGACTTTCTGTACAGCTTGAAAGTGAAAGTAAGAGTTACTGCTGTTGTGTAATGGCTGCATGAACCTGCTAATAAAGCACTGTTATACTCTCCTCATCCTCGGCTACCAACCACAACAAATGGCGACAAGGATGTCTTTTCTACCTCTGCAGCAGCCTGCACCTTTTCTACCAAACCCTGGTGAGCCTACCATACCTTTTACTGCTTGGATCCGTATATTTGACAATTACATTATTGCTGCTGACCAAGGGGAGGTTTCTCCTGCTAGAAAGCGTGCTTTACTTATTCACTGCCAGGGAGCAGAGGGACAGCGTATATTCTATACATTACCATCACCTGATGAAAGTTATGAACAGCGTGATGTGAATCCACAGAACAATTTGTGAACATTTTTGCAGCTTTGAGAGAACTGGTTGTTACCTGTGAGTTTGGGAATCTAACAGATGAAATGCTAAGAGACCAAATAGTGAAGAAAAAAAAAACCCCATTAGAGAGAGACAGCTCCTTGAGCAAGATTTAACCCTTGCAAAGGCTATTACAGTTGCTAGCCAAATTGAAACAGCTGTGGCAGAGGCTAAAACTCTCATTCAGGGAACTGCTGGGAATGTACAGATTGTGAATTCAAAACTGGGGCCTAATAACACAAAAAATACAGTGCTAAGGAAAGGGATTCACTGCAAAACCGTGCAGCAAATGCAAATAAAAAATACTGCTTTCTGTATAACAACTATAAATAAAGAGTTATAAAAAAAAATACTGCTTTCGCTGTGGTTCAACACAACACCTTGCAAACTATGCCAAATGTCCTGCAAAAGCTATACAGTGCCGCAAATGTTTAAAGTCAGGTCACTTTGCTACGGTCTGCCGTAGTTCTACTAAAGATGTTCATGAACTCAATACTACAAATGTTACAGTATTCAGTGTGGATAAAGCTGGCACATTTATTTCAGACAAGTTTATATGCACTGTCAATGTCAATACTGCTTCTGCTGACAAGGGACACTCTATTAACCTGATTCTTGATACAGTTTCAGCTGTTTCTATACTATCTAGGCATATTTTCTTTAAATACTTTGCAAAAAATACACTTGTTGCACCTGCCCTGAGACTGGTCAGTTACTTAAAGGATCCAATCTCTGTGCTTGGTTGCTTGCCAGTGACTGTACAATTTGAATCAAATACTGCAAAATGTGACTTTTACACTGTGAATAAAGGTACTGCTATACTTGGAAGAGATCTCTTTTCTGCATTAAACCTACAATTAAAGGGCAAGGAAAGTGTAAAATAGAATAAGGCTAGAAATGCTGTATTTTGTATACTAAACATAAACATGAACTTACTGCACCACAATCCTAATCAAACAAATTATTTATGCTTTCAAAGTTGGCCACAGGGGGCTGTCATCTTGTAACTTTGTTAAAAATATTTGCCTGCCGCTGGCCCAGCACATGCTCCGTGTGATCTGTGCTGCTTAGGGATCGTCGTCAATGATCAAAAAACAAAGCTGCTTGAGTTCTGCATGGCTGGTAAGTAAGGCAAGGGCTCCCCCTGCTGTTCATAAGTATGATTGTTTCCCAGTAAGAAGTTAGGGACCGTCTAACAATTCCTAATTTCACTGCATACAGTCAGGTTTCTTATAAAAATGGTACACATTTTTTAATTAAAGTATAATGGGATTTTATTTCTTTGCCTTTCCATGCCCTTTAAGTGATGGTCTCATTACTACAACACCAGTGCCTGCCACACAGCCTGAGTCTAAAATTTCACCACAAAGCAACACTTCACTTGGCTGTGCAAAGAACTTTGTACACAAAGTTAAGTTGAGACCAGATGTAAAACCAGTATGCCAGAAATTGAGGCAATTGCCCTACGCTGTCTCACAGGAACTACATAACTACAGAGCAACATGCCATGCAATGACCCATGCATCTCCAGCTGAATTATTACATGGCGCACTAGGTTACATGTTGCAGACATCAAACTTCCACCAAATACTGTTCCTACAAACTCATCTACTGTTGACATTGTCAAATTTTCAGCCTGGATCTTTAGTCAGAATTAAGAAACCAGGACTACTGAAACAAGGACAATCTAAATTTATTACACCACTTGAAGTGAGACTCCAGCGAGGACCATACACATATGAACTGTCTGATGGATACATATGGAATGCAAGTCGTCTTGCTCCTGTTAGATATGACTTTGCAGACGTTCCATTTGATGAAGGACATTTTCCTACTCCTAATGCCAACTGCAATAGGCCTGAAGAAAGTGAACCTATAAGGCGTACTGAGAGAATCAGAAAACTACCTGCATGGACCAAGGAGTATGTCATGTGAAGAATGTATATATTGCTTTAAGAAACATATTGTTTAATTGTTACTGTTTATTATATTTGTCCAACTGCTTTCCTACTTTAGGGGGAATATCCTCATCCTCCTTTAGTACATGAAGTTTATATTGTTTTTATATGTTGCAGGAAGAATGGCTGCAATATTGACAGTGATCAGCATATGGAAAAAAATAGAGAAAGCAAGTGAAACTGCCCAGCGAGATGGTCCCCCTCCTGCACCAAAAAGGTGAGTGCCAGGGGAGTTGGCAGAACGCAAGCTGTCTGAGGTAGCAATAGGGCCAGGATTGCCCATGACCCTGAGTTAATTTTATGCATTGATTGTAGCTTATTAATGGAGTTCCAGGAGGTCCCCCATAGGCCAAAATGGCAATTCAGTAGCTTTAAGGTGGCAAAGTGGTGAATTCGAAGTTTTTTAAATAGACAGTTCTTCTAAATTCAAATTTTCAATAATCGAAGTAGCCCAAAATTACTTAGAAATTCGAATTTTTTAAATTAAAATTTTATTCTAATTTTCACTTCGACATTTAGTAAATCTGCCCCTTGGTGTAATGTAGAGTGTTATATTTTGAGACAATCTGCTATTTTTTTATTATTTGCGTTTTTTTTTAATTATTTAGATTTTTTATTCAGTATTCCTTCAGTTTCAAATTACCCTTGCAACCATGCATTCATTTGAAAAAGAGACTGGAATATGAATAGGAGAGGGCGTGAATAGAAAAATGACTAATAATAAATAAATGTGTAGCCTTACAGAGCATTTGCTTTGTAGATGGGGTCAATGACCCCCATTTGAAAATTGGAAAGAGTCAAAAGAAGAAGGCAAATAATTAAAAAATATATAAAAAATAAATAATGAAAACTAGTTGAAATGTTCCTAGAATAGGCATACATACTAAATGCTAATCTAGGTGAATTACCCCTTTAAAGAGCAATTAAAGCGATACGCAATATGTTGGCGCTATAGAAATACATGTTATTAATAATAATAATAATAATAATAAATGTGAAATCAGTTTCCATTTATAACCTTAAGGAGATAGCTAAAGAGAAAACCTTGTACATGACACTTTCATGTGACATATCTGTATGCATAGGCCCACTGGACTTTTTACTTAGGCTTAGTACTGTTTTTAACTTTAATTCATGTGTACTGTTTGAGAGCACATTTAATTTCCCAGATTTTATACGCTTTTAGATATAGGCACACAACCTGCTTATATCTGAATAAACAGACATTAAAGGCTTTCTCAGCTAGCTTGTGGTTACATTAATAAAATTAGAAATCTTACTTGAAGCTGGAATGTATTGTGTTACCATCAACATGATCATGTGATCTATAAAGAATTATTTTTGTTTTTTTTGTTTTGGTTTTTTTTTGCCCTGATACCTGTTTAACTCCGTAGGTTGATTATGTAAATCCATTATAGCTAATCCTTAAGCATATAGCTTAAGGAAATTGAGCTCTATAGGATAAGAGATGCATCCAGGCCTGTCAATTATGTGTACTTTCACATGGAGAGTATTCTCAACAGACTCCATGGTTTCATAAATGTATTTTCTCCCTTTTCAATTTGTCTGTCACCTGTCAAGTGCACATGATCCCTGCTGACTTCTCTAGAATGGTCAGGTCCTTTCACCTTTCATTTTCATAGCTACCTACTCATGACCAGCTGCCAGGCTATTCCCCACTGCCCAAATCACAGACTCATTGATTTCCGCAGGGGATTGAAAATTGAAGAAATAAATCCAGGTCTGTGTGACCCCCCCATCTCTGCATTCTATTACCAGATGACCAATGCAGTAAAATAACTGTAAGCAGTGGATATTTTATTTGAGTAAAAAAGCAAAGAAATAAACTATATTGCAAAAATAAAATATTTTGTAATTTTGATAATTTTCATAATTTCCTAATTTAATTTGTTATTAAAAGTAACTAATAAAGGATTAGGTTAGTAATTCACAACGTTTATAAGCAGGTTGGTTAGTTTTTAAAGAATTATGAATGTGTTTTCCTTGCATGTGTTTTCCTTGCATAATAAAAGGTGTTTCTGACATCACTCACTCAATCAGCTATTATATAGCAAAATAGTACAAGCATCTGGTGTAAGTTTTTGTAAGTGTAACTTCTGGTGTAAATTTTAGATCAGTGAGATGACTATAAGCAGTGGCGTAAATACCGGGGGAGCCGAGGGTGCGATTATGCCAGGGTCCGCATCCCCTCAGGGCCCTCCGGAAGTTTTCATGCAGCTGATTCCAGTTGGATTATCACTGATTTTGGAAGGAAAATCTCATACGGGTGAGGGTGGGGGGCTAGCTTCATGTCCCATGCCAGGGCCCACCCCCCTTTAGTTACGTTACTGACTATAAGTTGATCAGAATCAACACAGAACAATGCATGTACAATGCTTAGAAAAGATTGTTAAACTCTAAGCATTTAAAACACTTTTTAAGCATTTTAATATTACTTTTTTATTTTTATTTGATTTTAATATTTGATTTTAATTAATATTATTATCCTTTATAGTTCCAAGATGGCATGTAGTACTTTACAGAGATTATTAGCTTCCATTCCTATTCCAGCTGTACTGAGAATCCCATCTCCATATGACAATAACACTACATTGCAAGAGCCAGTTACAAGGCCTGTAGGTTTTTGGAGTGTGGGAGGAAACCCTCGCAAATACAGGAGGAACATTAATGCTCCTAATAACCTTTACACAAATTAAATATAGGACCGCAGCAGCACAGCATCACAATGGAGTTAAGAACTAAAAAAAACACAGAGGTCACCAAAAATATGTTAAAAACAAAAAAATCTTTATTGATACAATTCTGCAATACAAGAAAATATGGCCGGGTATTGATGAATCTGTCTTTATTACTTTTAACTCTAACTATTGTTAACACTGGGGCTCATCTGCACTGCAGATTGGTTCGCAAAGTGAATATATTTGCACGGCGCCTGGTTAAATGTATAAAGCTGAATAAAAGTGTGCAAACAGATTTGCGAATTTGTTTTTCACATCGCAAATGTCTATAAGAGCTTTGTAAATATGGCAAAAATCGCAAATTGGGACTATTTATGTGAACACTGTGCCACAACTTTGGTGGTGGAGAAAATATTCGCAAAACAGTTTTGCAAATTGCGAATTTAAGTTACTGTCTATGCTATTTTCACACACAACAACCTTGCAAAGTGCCAGTACTCATGCAAAGACCCGTCTCATTTGTGAGTATTTGCGAAAATTTATTCACAATGCCAATTTGCAAAAAACGGAAAGATGGGCATAGCAGTGCAATATTTTAACATTCCAGAAAAAGCATGGGCAAAACAATCATTTGTGAACAATTATGTGCTGCGCAAACTTTATAACTCACCCCCACTGTGTTATAAGCTTTCTAACAGTACCTGAAATACTTTGCCAGATGTCTGTACATGTCAGATAGGAGTGCATTTCTTCTAAACCTGTGTACATAATGCCTTACTTGGTTCATGATACAGTTAAAAGAATATCTTTTTAACATCTGAGAGGGACTATAATTCTAATGTGTTTTGTACAGCAGGACATAAAAAATGGAATGTATATATTTTATACATTTAATTTGTAAATGAAGGTTTCTTTTTTCAATATAATTGTCAGGTAAACACACCAGTGTATGGTGCCTACAGTATTAGAGAATAAAACTGAGGACGCCAAGGATCAGAACTCAACAACAAAATGCATTAATTAGAACAGCCAAACAAGTGCACACAGGCTGAAAAGGCTCAGATCTCTGCACTTTGACTTTGGAGAGAGAGGAAGCTCAGCAATCACTCAGCTAGACTAGGGTTAGGTAACAGGGAAGGAATGGGGCAAATTCACTTAGATGCGCAAATTTGCTAGCGTTGGCTTCGCTAGCGTTTGCCACACTTCGCCAGGCGAATTTTCGCCAGCACTACGCAAATTCACTAAGTTGCGAATTTGCACTCAGGGCGGCGCACATTAGCAAAGTAGCACTACCGTTCGTTCTCCAGGCAAAGCGCAGGGACGCTAGCGATGCCTAATTTGCATACAGCGGGAACTTAAGTGTAAAATAGAAGTATATGTTACAGCCACTACATTACACTACACAAGCCCAGGAAACCTTTAATAAATAAAATAAAGTTATCCTATTGCCCTACATGTGCCCCGTAGTGGTAAAGTTCTGGAAAATTTTGATCTTAGTGGATTTGCGTAACAACAATGCATCTTAAAGCAATAATATACATTATTCACATGACATAGTCCTTGGTCCATGCAAGTAGTTTTCTGATTCTCTCAGTATGCCTTATAGCGGTTCACTTTGTTCAGGCCTATTGCATTTGGCATTAGGAGTAGGAAAATGTTCATCATCAAATGGAGCTGCTCCAAAGTCATACCTAACAGGTCAAGATGACTTGTATTTTTTTTTTTTTAATTTAACTTTATTGAGTTATTGCGATACAGTATAAAGTGCAAGATTCGAAAGATATTATATCAGGAAAATAATAATATATATAGCTATATGAATTATCTCTATTTAGTTCAACATTACACATATCAGTTTTCCTTTGCCTGCCGTTTGCATAAATCGTTTAAATACTCCTGTATCGTTGTATAACATCGAGGGGAAGGGAGAAAGAAGGGGGGGAGAATAGGGGAGCAGAAATGTGAATGGGAAGTGGGGAAGAGGCCATAAATGTTGAAAAAATGTACCTCTGTTTTCACAGTTTATATTCCGTACTTTACACTGCCATATTTCCTCTCCTCTCAAGCCTGTCCAGATGATGGGTCCAGGGGTACCACTCCAGCTCCTCCTCAAAACTTCAACCAATAGCCTGGCTCTTATGGATTCCATTGTTCTGATCCAATTTACTTTGGTTATCAGCATCTGCGTTCCAGGGATCTGGGTCTTTTTCCAGTTCGCTGCTAATAATGTTCTTGCTGCGGTTAGAATGTGTGTGGCCAATCTGTGTGAGATTTTAGTGTGTATTGCTCGAATTCTCATACCTAGAAGAAATGTGTGGGGGGAGGCTTGTATCGTCCTGTGGAGGACTTCGGAGAGCAGAGTGGCTACTTTCTTCCAGAATTCCTGTGCTACCCTGCATGTCCACCAGGTGTGTATGAATGTGCCTTTTTCCCCACATCCCCTGAAGCAGTTTGCATGGTCTGGGTTGCCGCTTAGTTTACTTATGTGTGTTGGGGTATAGTACCATCTATGTATGATCTTATGTGCTCTTTCATTGGAGGTTGCGCAAATCGATGTCTTTCTAGCCATGTTCCATATGTAGGTCCAAGTTTTGTCTGAGATTGGGAACCCTAAATCTTCTTCCCACTTTGTCATGTACGGTTGGTGTAGTGATGTGGTTTCTGCTGTTATGCTTTTATAGAGAGTGGAGATCAAATGTGTTGGGTATGTCTTATTTAAACAAAAAGATTCAAAGTACGTTAGCTTAGTGCTCGTTTTGTTTTTAAGTGCATTTACCACATAGTGTCTTATCTGTAGGAATCTGAAAAATTGTGAGTTTGGGATTCTGTGTTTCTCCTTACATTCCTGAAATGATATTATCGATTGATCTACAAGAAATGCATCGTGTGTAACCAGGTTTGCTTCTATCCATGGAATAAAATCCGTTGGAGTACAGCCCGGCATAAAGTCAGTATTGTGAAAAATAGTCCTGAGTCTGGAGTTGGGTGTACTCAGCTGCATTTTTAGTGATACAGAGTCCCATATGTCCAGTGCTTGTTGTGATGTGGGTAGGATTTCTAGAGGAGTATTTCTGGAGGCCCTTGGGATCCAGAATAGATGAGCTAGCTGTAATGGATATATAAAGCTATTCTCGATTTCCTTCCAAGGTTCTCTGGTTGGGGCATGTATGTGTATCATAGCCTCCAATCTGCTGGCAATGTAGTATCGATGTATGTTGGGGACTCCCATCCCTCCCATTTCCTTAGGTTTGGTCATAGTCTCTGCTTTGATTCTAGGTTTTTTACCTCCCCAAACAAAGTCTGATATGGCCTTTTGTAAATTATGTGCTGTTTTTTCTGGGAAATGTATTGGTAGTGTTCTGAATAAATATAGTATCCTTGGTAGTAATGTCATTTTGACTGCTGCTATTCTGCCAAACCAGGAGAGGTGGTATTTGTGCCAAGTGATCAGATCTCTTTTGAGTTTGTCTAGCAGATTAGGATAATTAGCTTTGTATAGAGTGTCGTATGACGGGGTCAGCTGGATTCCTAAGTATCCTATGGACTCTGTTTCCCATTTGTAGTCAAAGTTAAGATGTAGTAATTTCAGTTCTGTTTTTGGCATTTTTAGTGGGAGTGCGTGTGATTTTGTGGGATTAACTTTGTAACCCGCAATACGTTGAAATTGATCCAAAGTCTGAATTAAATTCGGTAGTGTAGTTTGCGGTGATGTGATCGTGAGGAGTATATCATCTGCAAATAGATTTATCTTATGTGTGCTGTCTCCTACCTGGAAGCCCTTAATATTTGGGTTATTTCTGATTGCGTGAGCTAGGGGTTCTAGGGATAGAGCAAATATTAGTGGTGACATAGGACATCCTTGTCTCGTCCCTCCCCGAATCTCAATGCGTTCAGACTGAAGGCCCATGTTTATCACCTGAGCTGAAGGTGCCATGTACAGTTGTTTAAATCCCGTAATAAATGAGTTTGGTATTTTTAATTTTTCCAGAACCTCAAACATGAATCTCCAGTCTAATCTGTCAAATGCTTTTTGTGCGTCTAGAGACAGGAGGAGGGACGAAGTTTGTGTTCTTGTGGCTAGGCTTATTATATTTATTGCTTTCCTTATACTGTCGGCTGCTTGGCGACCCGGAACGAATCCTACTTGATCCTGATGGATGATTTGTGGGAGTATTGTGGATAGTCTATTGGCCAGTATTTTTGCAAATATTTTGACATCAGTATTAATAAGGGATATGGGTCGATAGCTGTCACAATTTTGTGGATCTTTCCCTGGTTTTAATATCATGATGATGTTCGCTGTTTGCATGTGTTGTGTTGGAGGTGAGCCTTCTAAAAAGGCTTGAAACATTTCTTTTAGATGTGGTGTTAAAAGTTTAGAGAATTTTTTATAGTATCTGGCAGTGAAGCCATCTGGGCCGGGGGCTTTGTTCGATTTGCTTTCTTTAATTACTTGTTCTATCTCCTCGGTACCTATAGGTTCGGCTGGCATTTTTCGGTCTTCCTCTGACAGAGGAGGGGGAGTCCATTTAGTTAAAAATTCTGATTGTTTTGCTGTTATTGCATCTGGGGCTTTGTCTGCTGTGTACAAGTCAGAATAGAAAGCGTGAAATGTCTTAAGAATTTGCTGAGTGTCTCTGGTTATTGTTCCTTTCGAAGTTCGTATAGCGTGTATAGTCTGTGTAGTTTGTAGGGCTTTAAGTTTGCGGGCCAACATGGTGTGTGGTTTGTTCGCGTATTCATAGTATGTGTGTTTAGTTTTCTGCATTACAAATGCTGCCTTATCAGAGAGTACTTGAAGTAGTTGTGCTCTTGTGTCTCGTATTTTATCCATGTTTTCCGAGGTTGGATTGTGTGCTATTGCTAAGTCATGCAGTTTGATTGAAAGCTGCTGAGTTTTTCCCTCCCTGATCTTTTTTAATCTTGAGGCGTGTTTAATCAGTATTCCTCTGATCACAGCTTTATGAGCATCCCAACATATTGCTGGAGTTGTCTCTGATGGGTTATTTAATGTAAAGTAGTCTACAATCGTTTTAGTGACTTCTGTGCATGTATCTGTGTCTAGGAGTAAAGATTAGTTTAGTCTCCAACTTCCTGTCCCTCTTACTTGGTCCCATTTGGTGAATATAATCTCTACCATACCGTGATCCGACCATGTAATATCATGAATTGTGGCTGAGTGAACATATTGTATTTGTGTTGCCTTGGTAAATATAAAATCAATGCGAGAGTAGGTATTGTGTGCGTTAGAGTAGTATGAGTAGTCTCTGTCTATGGGATGTTTCTCTCTCCAAGTGTCTACTAATGCTTCGGCAGTTATATGTTTGGCCAGGCTTTTGGAGTCTCTATCATAGTTAATGGGGATAGGGGGGTCTAAAATGGCTCGTGATCTGTCCATATTGTTATTTAAGGTAGTATTGAAGTCTCCCCCTACTATGATTCTGCCCTCGAAACCTCCGTGAGCTTGTCAAAGAACCTTTTGAAAAAAGTCTGTTTGGATGTGTTCGGTGCATAAACCGATGCTATTGTTGTTAATTGGTTTTGAAGTATTCCTGTGATTATTATATATCTGCCATCTGAGTCAGCTATCTTCTGTTTTAATTGGAATTTTATCTGTTTTGCCATGATGATAGCCACTCCTTTTGTTTTGGTAGATTAATTGGCCATATATACTTGAGGGTATTGTTTTGAAAAAAATTTTGGTGAGGATATTTTGCTGAAATGTGTTTCTTGCAATAGCAATATATCTATTCTTTGTTTGCGATAATCTGAAAAGGCCATAGTGCGTTTTTGTGGTGTATTTAGACCATTCACATTGTGTGAGCCTACCTTTAGATCGAAGGAGGAGGAGCCAGAAAGGAACCCGGGACCCATCTTGACTTCTTTTGGAGAATTCTCTCTTGGCTTTGTGCTGTATTATGGCTGAAGGTACAAACAATAGAGGTTACACTACTGATATGTAGGGGGAAAAAGGTAAGTGTGAGAAAAAAGGGGAGGTACTTGGGTGTAAAGAAGAAGAAGGGAGAGGGTAAACACTTATAAAACAACAATTCAAATATTAACTAAATTATCTTATCTCCCAAAATGGGAGTTTTGAGGGGTTCCCAAAAAGTGGAGGGAGAGCAGGTTATTGCACTCCTCTTGGGGTATCTTCAATTGGGTGGGGTCACGGAGTGGAGTCTAACAGGGATGCCAGTCCGTGAAGCCCACTTTTTGTTAATTCTATCACTTTCCAGTGTCTAGGAAGTAACATGTATTCACACCTTAAATTGTATAATCTACTGTTATCTGTTTCAAATTAACTTATAAACACTTAAAACTATTTTGTTTGTTTTCAGTTGAATCCTCATAAAGGTCCATATGTTCTCTCTCTTGTGCATTTCAGTGTTGTCTCAGGGCTCCAGAGAAAGTGCTCTTCTGGATTGGGCTTGGGTTATCAATCCTGTCCTTAATATCCTGCCCATATATATTATAAAAACTGGTGCCGGAGTGTTGAGGTTCCTGATTGTCTTAATTAGTGGGTTTTTCAAATTTCCATCATAATGGAGCATATGCTGTCTACTGTTTTTATGATCCGGAGTTGTCCATGTGTTATCTGTCCGATTAAAGCTGCTCTATCTTTGTTTCCAGAATCTAGTTTCCCGTGCTTCGATCCTTTCAGCATTTAAGTAGTTGAGGTATATATGTACAGTTTGAGGTGCGCTGACCTCATTGGTGAGTTTTAGGGTCCTCATCCACTTCTCTGATGAGGTTATGCCTCCGACTGGGACATCTCATTTTGGACATTGGAGTCTTGTGTCCTTGACTCTGAGGGTTCTTTGGAATATTCCCGGAGGTAGAGTAACGCATATTCTATTTCGCTCGGATATTTTATGGAGTATGTAAGGCCATTTTGTTGGTATGAAAGTTTGAACGGATATCCCCATCTGTAAGGAATATTTTTTTGTCTTAATACTTCTGTTAAAGGTTTGAGATCTTTCCGTTTCTGCAGAGTTGAAGAAGCTAGGTCAGCATATATTTTCGGTAGTATGCCATCAATCTCGATTTGTGAGGTTCGAGATGCCCTTAGTATAGTCTCTTTAGTTTGAAAGTAGTGGAATCGTACTATCACGTCTCTGGGTGGGAGGTTCGGTTTTGGCCTTGCTCGAAGTGCTCTATTGGCTCTGTCGAGCAGCAGGTATCTATCTTCAACTCCTGGTGCTAAGGCCTTAAAATATTTCTGTAAAAAAGTGTCCAATTGCACCGTTTCCGGTATATCTCGAAGTCGTAGATTATTTCTTCTGGTACGATTTTCGAGGTCTTCATGGGTATCTTGGAGGTCTTTTACTTGTGTCTGTAGATCCTGTATAAGCGTTTCCATATTGGAAGTGGATTCTTGAGCAGAATCTTGAGCTTGCTCTAATGCTAGGACCCTTTGATCCAGTGATGTAATATCAGATTTAATATCTGTGAGTGAATTTCGTATTTCGTTTTGGATTTCTTCTTTGAATCCCAAAAGAAGGGTTTTGAGTTCGTTTATGTCTTTTTTAGTGCAAGGGGATTCTAATTCCTGTTCCTCTGGAGGGTTGGAATGTTTGACATTTTTTGCAGGTTTGCTTTTGAAAAAGTCTGCCGCCGTCTCAGGGGGGTTAGTTGACTGTTGTTGTCTTCTGCTCGTCATAGTTGGGTACTTGAAATTAATGAGGTTTTTTTTTTTTTGTGGTTGAGTGTGGATCGTAGTCGGTTGTTTACCTTCGGATACTTTTTGCTTGACTGGGGTTGAAGTCTTCCGCTTTATTTATCTGAGGTTCTGCAGTACTGCTGTAGCTATTGTAGCAATTGTTGTGGTTATCAGTCCCTTACTCGGTGTCCTGCTCTGTGTGGAGGAACTGGAGCGAAAAGCGCCTAAGGTATATGTGTTGGGCTTCTGTTGCCCTAATATAGGCTGAGGAATGTCTCTTAGCTCGAGTGGAGACTCAGGGGCTGTCTTCCACTTTATTTATCTGAGGTTCTGCGGTGCTGCTATAGCTATTGTAACAATTATTATGATTATCAGTCCCTTACACGGGATACTGCTCTGTGTGGAGGAGCTGGAGCGAAAAGCATCTGGGGAATATGTGTTGGGCATCTATTGCCCTAATATAGGCTGAGAAATGTCTCTTAGCTCTAGTGGAGATTCAAGGGTTTTCCTTGTGGCTGTATGTTACAGGCTTTGTATAGAGGGTTTAGCTTGGGTTTCTTTCGGCCTAGTTGTAGTTTCTGGCAAAATGACCTGATGTTAACTTCTGTCAGGATGTTGCTCTCATCCGTGGCTTACGGGTGGTATTAATTACCCCACTCTGACTTCCGGAGTTTCCCGGTGCTCAGTGCCCGCTATTGGTGTGAGGTTTTTATGATGCAAGGGTCTCTTGGCCTCCTCGTGGTCCCTGCTCCCTGGCCCCTCTCACCTTGCCGTCAGTGTCCCCAGTTATGTCTCTTTTGGCGCAGGTAGGCTGTGTCCCTGCTTGCTTTCTTGCGCTATGCGCTTACTTTCTCTTTGTTCCTCCCGGCTCCAGTGTGTCAGGGCGTCTCCTTTCGTGTGCTTACTCTCACACGCCGCCGCGAGCTGCGGCCTAGCAGGGTTACTTGCGCGTCTATGTCTCTGCACGGAGTCACGCTGTTCCTTTGTGCTTCTGGATGCCGGTATTTGACTTTGGTGGATTCGGGGAGATTGCGGTTTCTTCGGGTTTTGTTGTGGGTGGTGTGTTGCAGTGTTCTGGTCGCTTATGTAGGCTTTCAGTGGGCTATTTGGACGGAGCTATAAACTTAGGCAGCCATCTCTGTCAGCATCCAGGCCACGCCCTTCTTAGTGCTATTAAAGTTAACAAAGAAGCTGCAATAATATTTCTAATTGTAAAATGTTTGCCTGTTTTCATAAAAGTTCTTAGTTTGTGTTATGATTATATGTAATACTAGTTAATGCCATGTGGAATCTTAGGCTTATGTATGTGACTCTGCAAGTGAAGTGTGTATTTATTCTGTTGTTAATGGAAATCCAGTCAATCACCCTCTGTAAGTTCTTCTTTCTCAGGTACATAGTGAAACTGCTGTCTTGACATGGTCATCTGAAACGACTACATATTTCCATGCTTTGTATAAACTACTTCTGTATGCCCCTGTACTTGGCTTACCAAGGTTCTACTGACACTGATTA
>CM044434.1:44897528-44931198 GCA_024363595.1 Xenopus borealis | reverse complement strand
GGAAAAACAGTAAAAGATAAATAATGGAAAGTAATTGAAGAAAGTCTTTATTTCTGGGGAGCAATTTGAAAACAACTGAACAGAAAAAAGTATTTGGAAGGTGAACAACCCCTTTAATGTATCAGATGAAAGTTGAATATACGACTGACCATTTCATGGATGACTTTGATTTAGTTGGCTGACTTAAATATATTGCAATATATGGACAAACAGTCCATGTTTTGTTTAAAGGGTAAGACATATTTTGTTAGCTTAAGGTACAGAATGTGCAAATGCCTTAAATATATTGTTAATGTGTTGAGTGTAGATGACCTCATGTATTTGTCTGTATGAATTTTGTGGTCATAGCCTCATTGGTACATCTGCTTAAAGGACAAGGAATGTAAAAAAAAATCCCATTTTTACTTTCTTTAATGAAAAAGAAACCTCTTCAATATACTTTAATTAAAAAATGTCTACCATTTTTATAAGAAACCTGACTGTATTCAGTGAAAGTCTCCCTTCATTTACTGCTATGGGTAGGAATTTTCAGATGGTCCCTAAATGCTCTGCAGAGAAACAATCACACTCATGAACAGCCGGAGGAGTCCCCGCCTCACTTTCCAGCCATGCAGAACTCCAGCAGCTTTCTTTCCCTGTAGAGCAGCCGCCGACTGTGTAGAGATTTGTATTGGATTTTATTTTTGCCTTTCCATTCCCTTTACTGTTTCCAGCTCCAGCTGCAGGGATAAAGATCATGGAGCCAGATTTAAACAGATAAACCAGGATTCTATTTGGAGGATTATTTTGCTGTAGCCATTAAGCAATGCATGGAGTTGGCCTTTCTGTAATTCAGAGCTTTCTGGATAATGAATCCAATACCTGTATTACCCCAAATGTGTCCTTATTGTTTTGTAGGCATTGCATTGGAGAACAAACTCACAGAACAAGGTTTCTTCTCACCACATTAATATCCCTGTCAACAATGATGCAGAATTTGCAGAGGAGGATGATACCTGCCCTGTTTTCAGACTAAATCCTAATGAAACAACAACAGATATAGTTACATGCAAACGTGCAGCTTTTGTTCCCGGCTCATGTCAGTTAATGAAGACCATTTTTAGAGAAAACCCTGCCAATTGTTCTCACCAATCAACCCATATAATTTGTGAGATGAAGGTAAGCCATGTTTCAATTAGTTTGGTTATATGTCTTAAAGGGATACTGTCATGGGAAAACATGTTTTTTTTTCAGTTAATAGTGCTACTCCAGCAGACTTCTGCACTGAAATCCATTTCACAGATTTTTGTATATTTAATTTTGAAATCTGACAGGGAGCTAGACTTTTTGTCAATTTCCCAGCTGCCCCTGGTCATGTGACTTGTACCAGCAATTTAGAATGGAACTGCTTTCTGGCAGGCTGTTGTTTTTCCTTCTCAATGTAACTGAAGGAGTCACAGTGGGACATGGGTTTTTACTATTGAGTGCTTTTCTTAGATCTACCAGGCAGCTGTTATCTTGTATTAAGGAGCTGTTATCTTGTTATCTGGAGGGGTGATATCACTCCAACTTGCAGTACAGCAGTAACGAGTGACTGAGGTTTATCAGAGCACAAGTCACAAGACTTAGGGCAGCTGGGAAATTGACACTATGTCTAGCCCCATGTCAGATTTCAAAATGAAATATAAAGAAATCTGTTTGCTCTTTTGAGAAATGGATTTCAGTGCTGAATTCTGCTGGAGCAGCAATATTAATTTTTTTCCCATGACAGTATCCCTTTAAGTAAAGACAGTTTGAACATAAATTAAAAACCTGTTATGCATTGGACAGTTGTTTTTTTTTTTTATCATTTGATTGAAATAGATATTTACTCTAAAGGTGGCCATACACGGAGAGATCCGCTCATTTGGTGCCAAACGAGCGGATCTCTTCCCGATATACCCACCTTGAGGTGGGCGATATCGGGCTGATCCGATCATGGGCTCTAGAGCCCAAGATCGGATCACAATAGAAAGATACGAGTGGTCGGATTGCGGGAACCGCATCAGCGACCAGATGCGGCCGCCATCCAACAGGATTTTTAGTACCGCCTGATCGGCATGTGGCCGACTTTTGGCCAGATATCGATCAGTGAAGGCTGTCGGAGTGCCCCATACAAGGGCCCAATAAGCTGCCGACTTGGTTATTAATTTTAATCAGTGAAATCAGCAAAGTAATTAAAACAGTTAATTTATGGTCTAATACCAAAAGAGGTAATAATCCACTGGGAATCTGTCATTTACCCAAATCATTTTTCTTTTGCCATTTTTCATAAAGCTACATGTCCTCTATATTCAGAACTTTTGTGAAAATAAAAATAACTGAATAATTTTAAAAAGTAATATTTTGAGGGAAAAAAAGCCGCTCCAGGTGACTTTAAGAGCCGAATTTCCAGTTCTTAAACCGGAAATTCAGCTTTACTAGTGCGCATTAGCTTTGCTGCCCCCCCCCCCTCTGAAAAGTCGTCGGCCTGCAGGGGCGGCATTATAGGAGCCGCCTCAGGCGGCGCTTTGTTCAGGAACAGTGCTGATGTCAACACCTTATAACTAATTTGAAATTTTGTCTTTCTGTGTTACACTGAATTTCAGGACAATTTTTTTATTTGTTGATATATTTGACTCATGTAATACTTTTTGTCTTTGTCTAGAGTTTCAACCCAAAAACTCCTCAACTGGTTTGCTATTCTGATGTCTGCAAATCATCAATCAGTATTGCACTGTACCACTTAGAGGTAGGTTATTATATAAGATACAAAAAGAACTCAATCAAAGAACTTGAATCTTTTATTAATCACGAGCTTCTTCAGGACTTCCGTAACCATTACCCAAATAATGGCTATTGTGTGATTCAGTGTTTGAACAAATCTGAAGAAATGGTTTCCCAGCTTCTTATACTGCCTCCTGTTCTTAAAATTCCTAGCATGAATTTAAGGCAAAGTCAAAAGCCACTGTTTAATGTCAACATTTTGTTACTGGATTCTGTTTCTAGACACCATTTTTATAGGACTTTGCCAATGACTATACATACATTTAAAGAGCTTAATAAGCATTCTTTAGAAAGTGGACACATATTTGACTTTGAGCTTGTACAAGCAATCAAAGGCAGGACATTTGAATCACTGCAAGCCCTTTTTGGAGGTGATGAAATGGAGTCTTCCATATTTGATGCTTGGGGCTTGCCTCCTCATCCCATCAATCTCAATGAAACAATAGGGACATTTAAAGCTCATGGATATGAGATACTCTATATGGAAGATATGTGCTGGATGGGGGAATGGGGTCTAGTGAAGGAACAAAGGGCCATGAATTTGACTGCCTCTTTCAAAGAAAGAGTTAAACTATTCAACAAAGCCATTCAGAAGACTGGAGTAAATCGACTGGATGTATCTTATAGTAACTGCTTGGTTCTTAAAGAGAACAGAGTAACTGATGTTTTCCATGGTCCAGGAGCTATATGTTACAATGGCATTCACCAGCATAGCTATCTTTTACAATACATGGAGTATTTCTTAGGTCGCTTCTCAAGTTTGCAGAAGCCAACATTCACATTTCTCATGTTGGATACAGGGCACGAGGACACAGGCATTAGGATAAAGCAATTGGACGAGACCTTATCTAGACATGTTTCTTTTTTAGCAAGCCAGTCAAACACCATATCTTTTATCCTATCAGACCATGGTAATAATTACGGCAACTTCGTTTCGGCATCTACAGAATCACAGGTGGAAATCTATCATCCTTTTCTTTTTGTAATAATACCAGATAAAGCTTCTAAGCTGATTGGTAACAGAAGAATGAAGTCACTTCATATAAACCAAAAACGACTTGTCAGCCTAATTGATGTGCACTATACATTAAAAGGGCTTCTGCAAGAGGAACAAATGAATGTGAAATTGCCAAAGTATAGCATAAACAAAGATGGACTTTTAAGCCCTGTTTCTCCCTTCAGAACATGCAAAGACATACCAAGGTTGCACCCTAATGTGTGCATCTGTCAAGCCTCTTACACATTGGAACAGAATAATTCATATTATGCTTTGTTTGCAGAATTTGCTCTTGGCTCTATGAACAGACATATTGCTGAGCAGCAGACAGGTCAAAGGCAATGCCTTAAATTAATTGCCATCAGATTTGATAATGTCAAAAGTACACAGGAAGATCTGAACAATTCTATAATCTTACTGGACCTCTATGTGAAACACACAGGTATGAGCGGAAATACAGAGGAAAAGTTCACAGTAACTATTTTCTACAGTGTGGCTATTCAAATGGAAGGTATGCTTTTCCTGGGATACAACAGAATGACTCCATACAGTGTTTATAAGAAATGTGCCAGCTCCAATGTTGACCTCAGATTATGTATATGTGACACAGGTCAGAATGTAGCAAATAAATCCACCAACGCGGATAGGGATAACTCTGTAACAGAAACTGTATTATGGACTAAAACCTACAGGTCAGTCATTGATAAACCTTGTCTGTACCTCCTGACAAGAAACTACACAGCAGGTGTTGTTCTATCTCTTAGCAACATTTGCAGGGATATACATTACAGAATTCATTTTAATTTCGTAACTAAAAACCTGCACTCCTCTAACCAAATGCCTGTTTCAAAAGCGATTGGAGCCCAGGTTGAAGAGATGCTAGTGGTTGGAATCAGAAACCTGGGAAATCAGCCTTGGAACTATAAATATATTTTGAAATTTAAAGCTTATAAAGTTAAAAGAAACTAATGTCTCTTTTTAATAATTTACTATAACACTTTTGTCTAGATGGAAGATCATTTCAGTGAGTGTATTGGGCAAAAATATAGGAGGCTGTAAAGGTTTATTATGAGTTAAAATAAATTAGGAAATATTATATTGTAAATCTGTTTCTTACATTTGAATAATAAATGTCTGTAAAAAGGTAAAACTGGCATATATTTCCATGGAGGAATGACTTTACAGTTTCTGGTATGTCATCTCTCATGAGCTACATTTTTATGTCCCAGAGCAGCAGTGTATACCTTGACAACATTGGGCCCCCCCTGCAAACAAATCTTCGAGAGGGTCAGGCATGGACAGATTCCCATGTGGAAAACTGTAACCCCACCCCTTTCCCATGGCCTGCTCGACCCTGCCCACCCCTGCCCACTGCTGCTAGTTTGTGATGGGCATATAACTTTAAAGGTAGGAGTGGGGCTGGGAACTTTCACACAATAGGCCTGAGGCCAAATTTCTACCAATGGTACCAGGAGGCTGGAGTCCTCCGTCGCCACTCTCTCCTCCCCCCACAGCCTACAGCTGTAACATGGGGTCAGGACAGTGCATAGATTCAAATAAGAGGGGAAAATCTTATGCATGCCTATTCCCTAGTGGTCCAGATAAGAGAAGACTTCAAGTGTGACTGGGCATCATGCCACCCCTTCCGGGCCTGAGTAGATCCTGCAGTCCTGGCCTTCTGAGACAGCAGGGTCCGCAGAACTACATTGCACTAGTAAACAGTAGTCTATAATGCATAGCTACAAACACAGATACATACCAACATGTATTTAGAGCATATTTACATATCTACATAGCAGGGGTGTCCAACCTGCAGTCCGGGGGCCACATGCGGCCCAGGATGGATATGAATGTGACCTAGCTTGAAATACTTGGTTCCCAAGGAATCGTCATACTGCAAAGTATATACTGTTAGTAGTAATAATAATATAATAATAAGTCTATTTAATATCCAGGTGTCCCATATTCCAGTGTATAGCTCAATTTGGTTAAACAACTGGTATTGTAGTTCTTTTCTGTGCATTTTCTTTACTTTTACAAATCAAAAGTGTTTGTGTATTTCATGTGTGGCCCCAGACAATTTTTCTTTTTCCAATGTGGCCCAGAAAAGTCAAAAGGTTGGACACCCCTGATTTACAGCATATCTACATTTACAGAACCACATCTCTCACTCACATAATTCTGATCTTGCCCACTCCCACAACTTGTGTATTATTCCCTTTCTGCATAGGGCCTTTCTCACCTTTTGTACCCTTTGTATGTAACTCCATGTGTTCTATGTATATAATTCATGTGATATATAAATAGGTTATTAATAAAAATAATAAATGTAAATGTAGTTGACAGTTGAGTGACATTTCTAAATAAACTAAAACCAAATATTCCCTGAACAGAAGTCTTATGTGCCCTAACTTATGTCACTGGTTTAACAAGAGAACAGGTCAATTAAACTTACACTGACCTGCTGCCACCAACTATTAGCCTAAAGGTGGCCATAGACAGGGAGATCCGCTCATTTGGCAATACCCTAGTGCCCAACGATCGGATCATAATGGAGGCTATACGGGCTGTCGGATCGCTGGTCTGCATGCATTCAGAGATGCGCCAGCGATCCAATTGGGTTTGTTAATCGAGAGGATGTCTATTGGGGAAGCCCGTCGGATGGCCCCACACACGGGCCAATAAGCTGCTGACTTGGTCTTGGCCTTTAGTATTACCACCTATATGATACTACATAAAAATCCTACTGGAAGTAAAAGCACACTACATTATGATTATTACCCAGACCTACGGTTCTTCCCATAGCTGCATATGTACTATAGATATTTAAATGCATGTCCTGTGACCTTTTATTCGTGGGACTTTTATTTTGGAATGGAACTTTTAACCCTCTAATTGTATACACCAATAAGGTAGACTATATACACTTTAATTTTTATGAAAAAGTTTTCTAACAAGTATCACGTGCTATTTAATTTTTGATACATGGTTACATTTTACACTTGATCACTGAAATGCATTGCAATGTGTTTTTTAATAACATTTAATGCTGAAAGTTTATTATATAGAAATGGGATATTTTAGCATAGTAAAATGCATAGTTACTAGAACATATTTGATTTAGTAACAGACCAGAATTTGAGCAGCACCTAATGGACATATTAGTAAAATGCACTTTAATATGCGTGATATTTTGCACATTTAAATTAACTCTATTGACACATGAATTATTTGGTTGTTTGATCTAATTTTGACACCATTTTGACAGCGGTTATGGGTTTTGCAGATTTGCACGTTAAGATTTATGTTTTGTAAAGGTCCCAATGTGGACTGAAACATTGGACACAAATATGTTTTTTAATAATTTTTTATATTATATATGAAACGGGTACGGAACTTTATACCCAGAGTTCTTGGGACCTAGGGCTTTCTGGATAAGGTATCTTTCCATAATTTGGAACTTCATACCTTAAGTAGAATAGATTGGTTCTGCTTCCAATAAGGATTAAAGGGATACTGTCATGGGAAAAATTTTTTTTCAAAATGCATCAGTTAATAGTCCTGCTCCAGCAGAATTCTGCATTGAAATCCATTTCTCAAAAGAGCAAACAGAGTTTTTTATATTTCATTTGAAATCTGACATGGGGCTAGACATAGGGGAAAATTCACTAATTTCTGAAAATTCGCTAGCATTGACTTCACTAGCGTTCGCCGCACTTCGCCAGGCTATTTTTCGCCAACGCTATGCAAATTCACTAAAGTACGAATTTACGCTCAGGTCAACGAATGGTAGCGTAGTTGTGCTAGTGTTACTTCGTTAGGCAGAGCCCAGTTACCCTAGCGAAGCCTAATTTGCATACGGCGGGAACTTTAAAGTATAATAGAAGTATATGTTACAGCCACAACATTCCACTACACAAGCCCAGGAAACCTTCAATAAATTAAATAAAGTTGTCCTATTGCCTTACATGTGCCCCCTGTATAGTTGAGTTGCCATATGTTAGGAAATGTAGGGGGGAAGGAGGGTAACCCCCCCCAAAAAAAATATCGATCTTTTTCAGACTATCACCCTCCAATGCTAAAACACGCCAGTGTTTTTTTGGGACATAATTTTTTCAACCTCCTATCTATTGTATTGAACTTAGTGATTTTGCGAATTTACGATCCTTCGTCAGTGCGCAACTTCGCCTGGTATAAGGGCGCGAAGTTGCGCAAGTCTATCTACTTCGCTAGCGTAAATTCGCCAGAGCCGGTGTTAGTGAATTTCCGAAGTTACAAATTGACGTCACGCTGGCGAATTAGTGCTAGCGTTAGATGCTTTGCGCATTAGTGAATTTGCCCCCTAGTATCAATTTCCCAGCTGCCCCAAGTCCTGTGACTTGTGCTCTGATAAACTTTAATCACTCTTTACTGCTGTACTGCAAGTTGGAGTGAAACAGCTGCCTGGTAGATCTAAGAACAGCACTCAGTAGTAAAACCCATGTTCCACTGCATACTATTCAGTTACATTGAGAAGGAAAAATAACAGCCTGCCAGAAAGCAGTTCCCTACTAAAGTGCTGGCACAAGTCACATGACCAAGAGCATCTGGGAAATTGGCTAAATGTCTAGCCCTGTGTCAGATTTCCAAACTGAATATAAAAAAATCTCTTTGCTCTTTTGAGAAATGGATTTCAGTGCAGATGTCTGCAGGAGTAGTTTTGAAAGTAACATGTTTTCCCATGACAGTATCCCTTTAATTGGATCTTAGTTTGAATCAAGTACAATCTACTTTTTTATTATTACAGAGAAAAAGGAAAATCAGATTATTTGGATCTTTTTTTTAGCTGTCCGCACTCTATTTTGGTGATGTTTGAGGTGCACAATCAAAATAGAATCATGAAGTTTTGTAGAAGGATCAGCACTCTCACAACGAGATATGTAAATAAAGTGTTCTTTTATTCAGTAACACAGCATGTATCCGGCGTTTCGGTCCCACCTGGGGACCTTTATCATCCTTGATAAAGGTCCCCAGGTGGGACTGAAACGTCGGATACATGCTGTGTTACTGAATAAAAGAACATTTATTCACATATCTCATTGTGAGAGTGCTGATCCTTCTACAAAACTATATATATATATATATATATATATACACAATTCTTTCTAGTGAATAAATGTGTTATTTTATTCTTAGATGCATTTTTCCAACGTTTCGGCCCACATTAGGGCCTTTATCAAGGATAATGTTCATGTGTTTGAGTGTATACTTATATAACATTTAAAATTGGCGCCAAGTATGACGTCATAGGCAGAAAAAAACCTTTACAATACAATTAATTTCAATGGATAAACTTAAATGCAGTACCTCTAATTCACCAATAGTTGTGCTCCAAGTGCTCATAGTAATGTGACAAGAAAAGTGTCCATTCAATCAAACAAATTGTTTCCATAAGCCTGCAAATTTATACAAGAATAGTTACTTAGTTAATCCTTGACAGAAACATTTCAATGTTATCAAAATATACTGTTAATGTATCAATGTGTTTCTCTGTTAACCTTTATTATAGGCACAATAAACTATTTTCCAAAAATAATCAGTTTTCCACTCATCTCTGTCTCGGTTAATCATTACTAATGAGTTCCCTATGAGGTTAGAAAGTAGCTCAATACCAACTGTTCATTGAGCCCTTTTGGACTTACACAATCAAGCTCATGTATCCAAAAAGCCTCTTTCCTCAACAGTACATTTTCAGAATCTCCACTTCTTGTCCTTACTGGTACTTTCTCAATGGGCATACACCTGAAAGCGGCCTATATTTGGCCTCTGCCCAATGTTTGGCTACCAGTTGTTGGGAGATATCCTGCTTCCTATTTTTAGCTATCAGGATCTAAAGCAGCCCTGATACTGGCCCTGTGCATTCCAATCCTCTCTTTGAGCATTCTGATGGTTTTCCCACAATAAATCAATCCACATGGACATTTGATGATATAGACAACCATAGTAGTTGTGCATGTCATCCTTTGCTTTATTTCATACTTTTTGCCTGTCCGGGGATGTAAAAAATGATTACCTAATATTAAGCTGCTGCACATCACACAGCCATTACATTTAAACACACCAGGACACTGGGACAAAAAATGCTGTATAGGGGAGCTTATATATTTATCAACAGGATCAGATGGGCTGAGGATATCTTTCAAAGATTTCCCCCTCTGGTAGCTGAATCTTGGTTTGGGTGGCAGTTTTTTGGAGACACTTTCATCACTAGCTACTAGTGGCCAGTGCTTAAGTACACATGTGATCTGAACCTTCTCCATATTTGCTTACATAGTATATGGCATTTTTTTGTTGTTTAGCACCCGGAGGGATGTTGGCCACATTTTGCAGTGCCCCACTCTCATCTCGGTTAAGGCTTAAGGCCCATTTTTCAGTATCCTCTATGAGTTTTATAGGGTAACCTCTCTCTAGAAATTTTTTAGACATTAATTCAAGGTCCTCCACCCGTTTATCTTCTTCACTAGTAATACGTATTACTCGAAGCATTTGTGATTTGTGTAAGGAGTCCAATAAATGTCTCGGGTGACAACTCTGATATTGTAAGAGGGTGTTTCTATCAGTTGGCTTAACATACATGCAAGTCTACAGTTTAGTCTCACCTTTGTAGATTCTAACATCCAAAAATTCCATTCTACTTGTATGGCATTTTAGAGTGAATCTAATAGGGGTTTCCATAGTGTTCAACTGGTCCACCATTTCCACCAATTCTGTTGTGGGGCCCGACCATATATAGAAAATATCGTCAATAAAGTTCCTATAGAAGGCGCCATATTGTCTGAATGCTGGATGGCTCAGTATACACTCATTTTCATATACAGTACATGCATATAGGAATTGGCATAAGCTGGAGTTACTTTACTTCCCATTGCTGTCCCTGTGCATGATAAATAATACTGCTTTTCAAATTTGAAATAATTCTTGTAAAGAATGAATCGCAATAGGGACAGTAAAAATTTACATGGGGGTCCTGTATAATTCTGATTATCTGTGACCATCCTACGTACTGCTTCAATTCCCCCATCATGTGGGATGCAAGTATAAAGGCTATTTACATCCATGGTGAATTTGCCATGGGTAAATCAATGCTCCTGATAACCTTTAAAAAATCATTAGTATCCTTAAAGGGCAAGGAAAGGCAAAGAAATAAAATCCCATTTGTACTTTCTTTAATGAAAAAGAAATCTATCTCCAATATACTTTAATTAAAAAATGTGTGCCATTTTTATAAGAAACCTGACTGTATGAAGTGAAATTCTCCCTTCATTTAGTGCTGTGGATAGGAATTGTTAGACGGTCCCTAACTTCTGACTGGGAAAAAATCATACTTATGAACAGCAGGGGAAGCCCCTGCCTTACTTACCAGCCATGCAGAACTCAAGCAGCTTTGTTTTTTGATCATTTATGACAATCCCTAAGAAGCCCAGACCACACTGAGCATGTGTATGTAGTCTAGTCTTGCAAAGATGTATAACAAAGTTACAAGATGACAGCCCCCTGTGGCCAACTTTGAAAGCATAAATCATTTGTTTGATTAGGCTTGTGGTGCAGCAAGTTCATGTTTATGTTTAGTATCCAAAATACAGCATTTCTAGCCTTATTCTATTTTACACTTTCCTTGCCCTTTAAGGTTACCTTAAGTACACATAGGGGCAGATTTACTAAGGGTCGAATTCGAAAGGGTTAAAAAACCTTTGAATTCAACCATCGAATTTAATGGGAATAAATATCGAATTCAAAGGATTTTACCACCATTCGATCGGTCGAACAATCGAATATGAAATATTCAATCGAAAAATAAAATCGTTTGAATCGAACGATTCAAATGATTTTAACCATAAGATCAAATTTTTTTATTCGATCAAAAATAATGAAAACCAATTCAGTAGGTTGAAACTGGTAAACTAGGCAGTCGAATAAAAATTTAAAGGGGAAGTTATTCGACTGTCGAATATTCAAATAGATTTTTATTAGAATTATTCAAATCATTCGATTCGATCGAATTTTCAAAATTTGATGGTCGAGGCGGTCTTCAAAAACATTTGAAAATTCGAAATTTGATCGAATTTCTAATACTTCATGTGAATTTGATAGATTTGCCCCATAGAATAGTAATGCCCCAGTATAAGGCTGACTAGTAATTGATACAGATAATTACTACATGGCAGCACAGAAACCAGTGCAAATAGCATCAGCCCATGTAACATCAGCTAATATTACAGACTGACCTCATTTTCTGCTGCATAATTAGTGACAACCCCTAAGCTTAGCTTCTCAATAGCTGCTCAGAGCCCACCCAGCATTTGAATGTTGCAGATACTTTCCAAGATGGTGACCCCCTGTTTGAAGTCTTTGATCATTGCTGCTATTGACAAGCTGAAACTTTAGGCTTGTGCAATAAGTTCAGTATGTAAAACAAGGCATTTTAGCCCTATTCATTTTTTCAGGTTTAGTTCTCCTTTAAAAGTCAGATAAAAAAAAGTACTCCAACTTAAAACATTGTATTTTCCCCTTTAAAAGGCAGACCAGAAAAATTCAGACTTTAACAAATAACCCCCCTAGGTGTCAGTACAGGGCTGCAGTCATAAGGAACACATTTGTGTTGGCGCTGCCCTTAGATGCAGAGTGATTTCTAACACAAGCTGAATATAGAAAAATCTCTTTTTCTCTTTTGAGAAATGGATTTCAGTGCAGACGTTTGCTGGAGTAGTTTTGAAAGAAACATGTTTTCCCATGGCAGTATCCCTTTGATTGGATCTTAGTTTGTATCAAGTACAAGCTAGTTTTTTATTATTACAGAGAAAAAGGAAATAATTGCCAGTACGGGCCTGTTCCCATTGTTCTGTTCTGGGGAGGGGGTGATATCACTCCAACTTGCAGTACAGCAGTAAAGAGTGACTGAAGTTTATCAGAGCACAAGTCACATATCTTGGTGCAGCTGGGAAATTGACAATATGTCTAGCCCCATGTCAGATTTCAAAATGAAATATAAAAAAATCTGTTTGCTCTTGGATTTCAGTGCAGAATTCTACTGGAGCAGCACTATTAAAAACTATTGAAAAAAAAAAATGTTCCCATTACAGCATCCCTTTAAAGTTCAGCTTATTACTCTAATGCACGTGCTCGGCCATGTGATGAAAAAAGAAGCCGGAAGAGGAGCTCTCTGTGGTGCTCTCTCGAATAACCCGGGCCTGGGGTTTCAGGTAAGTAAATGTTAAGCACCCACAAGTGTGAAATGGCTTTCGTTCTCCTTTAAGCTATCTACACTCCTTCCAATAGTGGAACTTCCACCAGCATGAAACCACTAATCACATCACTGACTCTTCCATCTTCTTTGACCCATGTAGCAGATTATACCCTCTGCAAACATAATAAAGGGATACTGTCATTGGATTTTTTTTTTTTAATGCATCGTAACTTTACAGTATATTTAATTTTTAAAACTGACATGGGGCTAGACATATTGTCAGTTTCCCAGCTGCCCCAGTCATGTGACTTGTGCTCTGATAAACTTCAGTCACTCTTTACTGCTGTACTGCAAGTTGGAGTGAAATCATGCCCCTTCCTTTCCTCCCAGCAGCCTAACAACAGAACAATGGGAAGGCAACCAGATAGCAGCCCCCTAACACAAGACAACAGCTCCCTGATATATCTAAAAACAGCACTCAATAGTAAAATCCAGGACCCACTGCACCACATTCAGTTAAATTAAGTATGAGAAACAACAGCCTGTCAGAAAGCAGTTCTATCCTAAAGTGCTGGCTCTTTCTGAAAGCACAGGCAAAATTACCTGAGATGGCTGTCTACACACCAATATTACAACTAAAAACAATACACATGCTGGTGTAGGATCGAAATCTTACATTGTAGAGTGAATTATTTTCAGTGTAAACAGTGTAATTTAGAATTAAAAAATCATAACAATCCCTTTAACCATCCAGGCTCTTTATTCATCTGCTGCAAAATATATAGTCTAGTGTCTTGCCCCAGTCTATAAGATCATTTCAGAATTAAAAACTCACATTCTGGATGGAAGCTACTATTATTTGTGCTCTATGTGAGACAGATTAGACCAGTTTAAATGGTTACAGCAATTCTACCTCACCCTCATATGACTTAGATCTATGGGACATAACCAGCACCAGATTTATGTGGGTGCAGAGTGCACTGCATGCCTGCACCGGATTGCACTTCGCACCTGCACTGGAGCACTGGAGAGCTGTGCTCCCCAGTGCTCCCAGGAAGCAGCTGGGTGGCATGCAGCCAATAATATTCTGTAGCCCAAGGCCCAAACCTTTGTGGACCCTCCACAAATTCGGACCTGGACGTAACTGTGATGCAAAGTGTCATAGATGTGGGACAGAGGTGACAAACTTCTTACACATAGTCTGGTCTTGCCCACTACTAATTTACTATGCCAGAAAAATTATTGCAATGAAGTGGATGGGTCCAAAATCCCCCACACTACAGAACTGGATTTCACTGGCTGCAGTATTGGTCACCTCTCGCTGGTGGTTCAAGTCTGATTGCTCAAACTCAGCAGTAACCCTTGAGGCAGTCATCATAGGATCCAGAGAGGACCTGAGGCTTTTGGTGTATAGGGGAAGGGAGGCACACCCACAGGTAACCAGATCCATGGTAACTACTATAAGAGCCTGGAAGGTCGCACAAAAGATTCTTATGCCCAAGGGGCAAATACCTTTCCCCACATGGCAGATATACTGTACCAGACTATCATCTATAGGCCGATGCCGGTCTCAAATTTGTGAAGGATCTATACCCTGAAGGCCAACTCCTAATGCCTGAACAAATCCAAACATCACACCAACTGAGACAATCTATGCACCTCCAGTGCTTACAATTCAGATATGTGGCACAAGCGCAATCCCCGAACCCACAAACAAATCTACAGATGTGGGAAGTACCTAGACCACTCTCCACTATATATCAGACCATCCAAGCCAAGGAGGAAAAACAAGTACTTCTTTGCTACAATAAATGGCTCCAGGATGTAAAAGAACTAGACCCAGACAAATGGTTGGAAGTTCTAAGACATTTAAAAAAACCTACAATAGCAAGAAGGGAGAAACTAATCCAAGTAAAATTTTTGCATCGCTCCTACTTAACGCCTGAATGTCTCCACCGCATAACCCCAACTAGAGACAATAACTGTACACGCAGATGTAGACATTCGGGTTCTTAGATACATATGGTCTGGTCCTGCCCTAAACCCGTGGCCTATTGGATACAAATCTTTGAATTTAAATACTGGTCCTCACAATACCACCAGACCCAGTGCTGGCCTTATTGGGCCTTACAAGGGTAAACTCTGTAGAAAGTAGGACTTAACTCCAATTGCTACTATACTACACAAGAAAACAAATAATCTTGAAATGGAACAGACCAGATATTCCAACACAAGTTAATAACATCCTGCCCTGTTACAAAGCCACATATCAGGCCAGAGGTTGTACAAATAAGTTCATAGACATATGGATGATGTGGGTGCTAAACGCTGAAACCAACATCCCTCATGTGTTCTAGCCTTAATTATATTAAAAAAAAAATTCATACCAGTGAACTTGATTCCAGTCCAATCTCCGCCCCCCCCCCCTCATTTCTGCTCTTTCTATGCATTCCCCTTCCTTTGCCTCCTCTTCTCTCTTTCCTTCCTCTCACCAATATCCAGCTAATTCTGGTACATTATTATGTTTTGTCTTTGTGTTTCCTTTTCCTATTATTTTTATTTCATGTACAAAACTCAATAAAAAGAGGTTTAAAAAAAAAAAAAAGAACAGATTAGACGATGATCAGCCCCTGACAGCAATCATACAAAAGTTTATGTCTAACAAAGCTGGTGACAGTCTCCCACTGAAAATCATCTGATACATGCAGAGATATGATTGACAGCTGACAGAAATCTTTAAATCTGTCCGATCGGCATGGCAAGACAAAAGTTGGACACTCCACACACAATCCAAAAATCATATGAATTGAGGATTCATATGATCGGACTATTGTTTCTATGGCTGGCTTTTTATTGCAGTTGATACAAGACCCAGTTGCATTTGCCACAGTTTCCAGGCTGCCAGTCCCAGTGTACTCCCAATGCCCACTTCTCTACTCTATATGGGAAATGTGACTACTGTGTTCTACCCACATTACTGTTCTCATGAGGCATTTGCTTAATATGAAATGTATTGCTTCTGTGTGAGACACACTTGGTAGTACAGAAATGAAGGAAACAAACAAGAACAAGGTAATTTTCAGTTTTCCTTTATTTCTGACAGTGAAAATGTTAGAATAGTTTTCACACTGTAAAAGCAGCAATATTTATGTATATAACAAATCTATATATTCATACAAACTCAATATGAGTTAATAGCTTTAAGACACTTGTGCCCCTGTCAATGTACACGTGGAAGCTCAATACAAAGAGATCACAATGTTTCATTTTGAAGTCATGGGGGTGACTTGATTTACACAACCTACATTTAAATACCTGACTATATAGGAAATTTTTTTTTTTTCTTTAATACAGTGCAGTGAACTTTTCAGCTCCACAACGTCAGCCTTATATTGTGACATTTCTATTCTATGTGTACTGTATATTGTGAGCCGGTCCCTAAGCTAAGTAAGTGAGAGCATGTGCAGTGAATCATCAGAAAAGAAGATGGGGAGCTACTGGGGCATCTTTGGAGGCACAGATGTTCCCTGCTAAAGGGCTGTGGTTGCCTTGGGCTTGTTGTCTGTGATGTACTGTAAGTGAAAATATTATAAATATATATAATTTTCCAGAGAAGGGGGAAATATGCCAAGTCCTATGCCCAGCCCTATTTTCCATAGATGCACAGATGTAGTTGTAAAATATTCAGTGGAATAATCGCCTGCCACTTTTCATACCATGGCAATTGATTGTTTAGCTAATCTGACAGGTTAGAATATATCTGCCGGGTATGGATAATATATTTGACTGTCGATACTATTTTTGGGGGATATTTTTCATGTGATTGCTGTCTGTAAATTAATGGCCAGAACATCATCTTATTTCTTTTTCCTACTTTCAGTTAAAAAGTTTAAATCTAAACGGTTAGCTTTAGATTGCACAAGAGATATCCAAACCTTCGTCGTACAAGGACTATATTC
Organism: Xenopus borealis; assembly: GCA_024363595.1. NCBI lineage: Eukaryota > Metazoa > Chordata > Amphibia > Anura > Pipidae > Xenopus > Xenopus borealis. The sequence continues at coordinate 44,914,235 of CM044434.1, read as the reverse complement.
TAAGGCCAGCTTTACCAATAATATAGATCCAAGCTGTGTTTGTGAACATTAAATTGTGTTATTATTAAGGTATCTCTTTATTATAGGCATTATAATATCCATATTATTATAGGCATTGTCTGAGTTTCTGGATTGTGGATCACACATCATAAAATACATCTGATATCACTGAAACAGTTTGCATTTAATTCATTTTTACATTATATACTGAAAGTTCAAAAGCAATCTGTAAGTACAAATGAACCCAACTTCTTTGGAAACTTCACAGTGAATATGCAGTGAGTCCCCTCCACACGCTCCAGTTAATGTATCTGTTGTAGCTTTACAGTCCACAATGTATCTGTTCTGTTGTAGCTTTACAGTCCACAATGTATGATTCAAGCAAGGAAGTGCTAATTATCAAAGCAGTAACTGCCTATCTAGTTGTGTATTCAGGTATATGCCCTATAGAAGTCAAGTATGCTCATGATAGAATATATGTAAATGACCAGTCCTTCCCTTTGGTTTTCGTAGAAAAACAGGTTTATAATTTGCAGCCTGGCGTGTATATTAATGATTAGAGAAACTTATTATACTTAGATATAAATTATAGACACTTCAGTTAAAGTTTATTTAAAATGTAAATGTTGTTGTGCAAAAAGTACAATGTGATGCCATTAGCCACTATCCAATGTGGTTTAACAATGAATTTGATAGAGCATCCAGTTAGAATCTTGATTCTCACCTTATCCATCATCTTGTCTGTCTCAGCTTTTTATTCACTGTGCTGGAAACTACATTGGCTTATTGTCTGTCAAACACTGCAGTTTCCATCTTTATTACCACATAAAGCAAGTGATGCCTTAAACTGGATTCACTGATGATAAACAAACCAGCTACCGGGATGATATGTAGTGCTGGAGTGTTGATAAGTTTAATTTTGACTTAATTTGTCTTCTGAACAGAAAATCCCCTCATTTACTGAAATGAGAAAAACAACAATATGTCTCCTCATTAGTTCCTTCATTTCAGCAGAGGAAAATTCAAGATGGAGACATCTCCTTCGCTACGTTTCCAAATCATCCTTCAGACCGTCAGGAGGATCTAACACCGAGTGGGGAGAGCACAGCCAGCAATGAAATCTCATTACAAAAAAGTAAAATGTATTATCCATCGAAGAGCCAATCTTTCACTCGAGAGATCACTTCTTCTGGAGAAATTTAATTTTACTTCCTGTTGAAGAACAACAAAGATGCTGAACGTTTGTTTTAATGATCAGTCACATGTTTGCACTATGTAATTATATATTCTGGCTTACCCAGTCCCCTTAAAAATTTGTTTACTCCACTGGGTTCTGTCTCAGGGAGAGTTTTCAGATATTCACAAGCACGCACTTCAAACAAACCTGTGTAAAAAGGATAGGAACACAGATATGTCAGAAAGCACTAGAATAAGACAAGGTAATGTCAGCTATATGCTCTCAAGTTCCTGTTAAACTTTTCTGCTTAGTATATGAGCCTAGTAAAAAAGAGAGCTTCATATATAGAACCTAAACAATTGCAAGTGATTTCATGTGCATTCAGGATCTCAAGCATTAAATGGGGAACATATTCTATAAATGATACAGTCAAGTTAATTGCTGTTCAACAATAAGCTGTACATTTGCTATTACTGTACTTGATTGTTCGAACGTTAGATGCTGGTGCAGATAGCATTTGTAGATTTTGCTTATAATGTGTCTCTTTTCTGTTGCCAATTTTTATTTATACTTTTAATTTATAAATAAGTATTCACCCCCAAATCCGACTTTATTTGTCCTTCAAGCTAAGCAGAGAGAAGTATTTAGAAGAGTAATATGTATTCTACCAAATATCACACTGGTTTCTCCACTGCTCTAGACCCCATGGGGACCAGCCTCACAGTTCAGGAACCATTGCCTTACGGCATTTTGAAAGTTGAAGTATTCCAAATAGTATACCTATTTTTTGACCTCTCCAAGCATATCCACTAATACTGTATTTCTAGTATTCTACACACATCCAAAGGCCACAAATCTTTATCTAGCTAAAGCTCCTCAATAACTATTTATGCTCAGTAGTTTTAATCTAAAGGCTGTGATACAAATGATTTCAAGTTAATCTATATGTAATTAACTGCAGCAACAATCTTTTAATATATAAATAATAATAATTTTTGCTTTACCTTTCACCCCACTCTTCCTGAGCTCCCGATCTTGAGTGAATCCTGCAAACATCTGGGTTTCCATGAAGACGTCAAGGAACTGGCGTGTGCTTCTGGATGTGTGGGATTTGCGGAATGGCTCTCTCTGGAAAACACGCTCACCCTTCTCATTCACATACATGTGCAGGGAGTAATGTCCCACAATTTCCACAAAGAACCAGACAAAGGCTTCTGATACCAGGGAATTCAAGGTCACTTCTTCTGTGGGAGAATAAAATGCTTACAAAGCTGCTAATTGTGCAGCAGCACCTGATTTTTTATTTAGATTAGAGGATAAAGGAAAAAATGCAAACAGGAAAACAAGTGCAGGGAATATTCACTTTCTGTGTATATATGATGATGACATATGTTGATCCACTTGATCATATGTCACTCCCAGAAGACTCCCTTGAATGATTTGAGATGGAAGGTAACTACTACTGTTGCTGTATTAAACGTCATTGAACTACTTTAACATAATGAGGTTCATGGGGTAACAATGCCAGGGGAGTCGCCTGAGAGATGATGTCATCATCACTGTTATTTCCCACCATATCATGCATATATAGCTTGTGAAATTTGTACTGGTTACTTTGAGAAAGACCTAAGTGGAAGCTGAAACGTCAGACTGTAGCTCGGCAATAAAATAATTGTCTAATTTTTAAAAAAAGACCTGCGGGTGTGGATCCCTATGGAATTGATATATATATATATATATATATATATATATATATATATATATATATATATATATATATATATATATATATATATATATATATATATATATATACATATATATATATATACACACACACACACAAATTCTTCCCAGACTTCAAGAGAATAGTGTAATATAACTGGCAAGATGCTGTTTTAAACGTCACAAAGAATATCTAGATAATGAAAGCAATGAGGAAGGTGCCATTCTGTCAAAAAGGAAAAAAATATAAATAAAAGGGAGATCAGTTAAACCTGCAGTCATTACCATAACACATGGGGTGTATTCCTAACAGTTTTGAAAAAGGTATATGTAAGAAATGATTCCTCTGCCATTGTGAAAGAGGTTTCCCAGCTAACCTTCAGTAAGTTGCTCCTGAAACATGATGTGATCTCTCTGCTCTAATATTTGGATTAAGGCAGCCTGAAGCTTGTGAGGTAATATGTCGTCTTCATCAGAAAGCTGCAGGCAAAAGCACAAGAAATTAATGTAATGGGAAACAAATGTTCTGGCATGCTATCTGCCAGTATTGTAAGAAAATCATATCAAATATAATATGTTACCACAGAGGTCCACAAACATAGCAATGAGAAGAATTCTGGGGAGGGAGCAAATGTCTGGTTGCCTGATCTTTTGGTTGCAATATATAGAGGATTTAAGATAGGGGGAAAGGTTAACACAAAAGCTCAGTTTACCATGCCATTGGGAACTGTGGCAAAAGAAAGTGTGGCACTGGAATCTGAGAGAAGGAATCATTAGCTAGATACAAAAGTGCCTACCTGGTGTTTGGCCATTATACAAGAAAAAATACAGCCATAGAGAAAGCATATTTGGGTTGACCCACCTTAAAAGCATTTATTTCAGTATCTGTGTACATATGAGCTATCACTGGTACTTTTAACCAGATGTTAAACTGGTTATGGACAAACAGAACACGCTCAGGAAACAGAGAGTGTTGTGGTTTTACCTTGTGCAACACCACAGGGTGGAGGAAACTGGAATAAAGCCAGAATTACAATGGGAACCTCCCAATATCTGGCTAGAAGCCCTGGGGACAAGACAGGAACAGTGGGAACTAATTTTGCCATTTGAGCCAATGCAAAAGAAGCTGACCTATATGAGAATAATTGCTAGGTTTTACTTAGCGAGGCAAGTTCCACCCAAACTGTACCTATAACCCTGTCACTGACTGGGAAAATCAGTGCAACAGGGCTGTCTCTAGCCATAGCTCTGCTGTGTAAAGATTTTTATTACTGCCACTAATAAATATTAAAACCAACTTGTTTTGTCATGCAATAAATCTCCTAATTTCTTTTCACATATACAACTTGTTCAAAATGGCAGCAGAAAAAGGCTCAATCCAACTACCAACAATAGCACCAAAGACAAGGATAGCAATTAAATTACTAGAGCGTTTGAAAACAGTCTTACCGCTTGCAGGAACTTGTTTCCACAGAGATCAACTATCAGTACCTAGATGAGAAACAAATCATTAGGGCGATGTGTATTAGTACTGTAGTGTATATCACAACTAAATCAGTATACAGTGTTTCCCATTGGTACAAAGATGGTACACTACTATTTACTTTCTGTTTTTGACTTTGCTATTCCTATGTACTGTAACTAGGGTTGCCACCTTTTCTGTAAAATAATACAAGCCTTCCTATATATTTAAGCTTTTTCCAAATTCAGGATCAACCATAATTTTTACCGGCTAGGCCAGTGAAATAGTGGCCAGGTGGCAACCTTAACTGTAACCCAGGAAAGTCTGCAAGCCTCAGGATCACAGGAAAGCAAGAAATTATTTTATCTACTGCCTGCTGTCTGAAAAGGAAAATTTGACCCAGTTAGCAAGTGACTTAAAAATATATCTTGCCCGAAAATGGTTTCTAGACTAAAAAGTGTGCTGAGAACTGCTAGGCACTCACCTCTTCAATGGGAAGGTCACTGAGCAGTGGTAAGGAACAAGAGAGAATACCAATCAGAAAAGGAGTAGGTGAGCAGACAATATCAATCATTGAAGCTGGAAGAACAGGGATATACGTGTGCTGCCATGTGAATGGATAAAGTATAGCCAGCACAGCATGGGCACATTTAGACAAGGTACTAGAGTAAAAAAACAAGAAAAAATTGTTAAGAATTCGCCCACATCATTAGCATTATACTTTACAAGTTTGACCAGTTTTGGATGCTGACATAATGCATAATTTGTATAGTTTCAATAATAAGCAAAACCAGAGTTCTTCCAAACCACACAGATGTCAGGTTCAGTAGTTTTCTTTCTACAATGCCAAGAAAGCATTTTATAACAATGTGCCCACCTAGGCCACTGCTCAGTGGCGTGCTCAAGGTATATTTTATTTTGCCTTTGAACAGAAATCAATATGGCAGCACTTAATTGCAGAACAGGTATGAGATCCGCTACCTGGAAACCTGTTATCCATAAAGTTCTAAATTACGGAAAGGCTGTCTCCCATTGACTCCATTATAATCAAATAATCCGAATTTTTATGAATGATTTCCTTTTTCTGTATAATAATAATAAAGTATCTTGTATTTGATCCAAACTAACATATAATTAATCCCTGTTGGAAGCAAACTCAGCCTACTGGGTTTATTTAATGTTTATATGATTTTTCTAGTAGACTTAGGGGCAGATTTACTAAATTCGTTCAAATTTTCAAAAAGATTGAATTTCGAATATGCAAATTAGGTGACTTCGACTAGGGAATTCTGTAAATTTGTATATTCGACTATCAAATTACTTCCCTTTAAATTTTTACTCGACTGCCTAATTCGCCAGTTTCAACCTACCGAAGTGTCTTTGGCGAATTTTGATCGAATTATAAAAATTCGATCGAATGGTTAAAATCGTTCGAATCGATTCAAAGGATTTGATCGTTCAATCGAATTTTAATAATTTGATCGTTCGACCAATCGAATTGCGGTAAAATCCTTCAAATTTGAATTCCCTAACTATTCCCATGGTCGAAATTCGACCAATAGTAAATCTGCCCCTCAATGTATGAACATACATTACGGAAAGACCCATTATCCTGAAAGCCCCAGGTCCCGAGGATTCTGGTTAATAGGTCCCATAACTGTACTAAACAGCCAAGGGTTTCTATGTTCAATTAACAATAAAACCTACTTAGAGTATCGTTTCTCTAACTAAAGTACCTCTTGACCTTTGCATGCCTTAGTGGGCAAGCCCCAAGTCACTGTTTGCATTCCATGTAGAAGGGGATGAGTAATGACACCACCCACTATTGTTTCATAGTATTACAGTGAATCAAAACACCCAAGAGAGGCCAAATGGGTGTGTTTATTCCAAGAAAATTATAATCAAAGGAATTAGACATTGCACTTCTTGAAAACTGACTCAATATAAAGAAATAAGCATTTGTAAAATAAAATTATTTTTAAATGAAAGAACAAACAGTAACATCAATACATGCATTCATTTGAAAGAAAGATAAGGGATATTGTAATAATTACCTCACAGTCTCTAACTAATAACACAACCAGCAAGGATCACTGACTGTTGTTAAAGCAAATATCACATTGGTTACTCTGGGTTAAAAGAGTTCATTTAGATTTTGCTAAATTTTTTTGAGAGTCTCAGATAATTTAGATTATTATATCAGTTAGAGCAGGGATCTCCAACCTTTTCAACCCGTGTGCCACATTCAGAAGTAAAAGTAGTTGGGGAGCAACACTAGCATGAAAATGTTATTGGGGTACCAAATAAGTGCTGTGATTGGCCATTTGGTAGCCCCTGTGTAGATTGTCAACCCTCATTGAGGCTCTGTACACCTGGTTTTTATGCAACTAAAACTTGTCTCCAAGCCTAGAATTAAAAAATAAGCACCTGCCAAAGGGTTGGAGAGCAACATGTTGCTCACGAGCTACTGGTTGGGGAATCACTGAGTTAGAGGTAGCAAATACAGTATCTTTGGCATGCTATACTTACACGCCAAATATATATACAGAATATATACCATGACACAGCCCCTACAATCCATAATGGTTAGAAAAGATTGAATAATGCGGAGTCTCTGTACTGCAGTTCTAGTGCACCAGTAGTAATGTATGTTGCTTTCCTCACCTAAGATTATCAGCGACAAAGATGACCCGTCTTTCAAGCAGAAGTGAAGCTACCACTTTGATAAGAAGAGAAACACTCAGGCACTTGAATAAGCAATCGAAATCTACATGTTCAAGTCTGGAATCCATGGGTCTGCATAGCTCTATGACCTAAAGGGTGAAATGTTGGGAGTTGTTATTAAGTAGTCGTAATATTCCCTCAAATCAAATATTCTCAATTATACCTTGTAGAAAAATGCAAAAAGTATGATTAAGGCTTTTAAATGTGTTGTTTTAATGTCTGGGTGGAGTCATTGAAGATTATTTTCTGCGTATCTAATTACCCCATCTCCTGATCCAGGCAGGGAACTTTTCACAGTTATTGTGCGTCCAGGTGCAGGGAAGGGTGCTTCCATGACACTACGCATGAACATTGACACAAGATCTTTCTTCTCTGACATTTTCCTTCTTTTTTCTACTTCATCAAGTATCTACAAAGAAACCATAACAAAACTTGGACTGTGCAGACACTGGCAACACATGGAGTATTGCACCATGATTTATAGAAGCAATCCTTTATTCTCAGCACCTTTTCCCACATTCCAGTAGTAGTAATACAGTAGCTGGTATTTACCTTAGAAAAGAGGTTGAAGCAGCCTAATCGACTGACCATGCAGTATACTTCAGGCAATCGTTTCCCCCTCCCCTGTGGCTGTAATTGAGAAAATAAAAAGGAAATTCAACTACTGTACTTTTATATGAAAATACCTGATTACATCATTCAGATATATAGTTTTTTGGTCAAAGCATGTAATCAGATATAACAAGTCACATTTGTTATTCCCTGCAAGATACAATGCTGCAGTCAGACCTCCTCCCCACCTTGATCTGCTTTATGGTAGTCCCACACTTCATCTTTAATGACTACTAGTTGTACCTGAATTATGAACAACTTGTAGCATGAATGAACAATAACAAGCTAAGCGTGACTCTTTGAATGTGTGAAACTATATATTAAAGGTTCTTTCCTTCTCAAAGCTAATAAATCACTTAATTTCCCAAAGCTTATAAAACACTGTGTGACGAGCAACACCTTCGATTTGTGAGCAAATTTCAGAGTACCAAAGAAAATGATTAGTATATATATATGTATATTAGTATATAATTACAGTTGCATAAACTCACCAGAAGCTTTTTGCAGTAGCCAAACCACCTGCTCCCATCTTCTCCAGTGAGAACAAAGGAAAATGTTTCACTGAAAGAGAGAAATATGATTATATTCTATTGTGAACAGAACCATTTTCACTGGTTCTATCTTAATCAGTGATAGAGTACATCTCACAGAGACTGACTCTTGACATGTTGTATGGTAGCAAAGTGGGACAGAAATCCAGTACTGCAATGCACTGGAGCAGCACATACTGGGGGCGTCCATTATTTCAATGTCGGCAATGAGCGTGGGCATCCAAAAACAGACACCAACATTTTTCTGACATTTCGCTAATTAATTTGCCTGCGGCGAATCGCAGGAATCTGCCCCAGGCAAATAAATTTGCGCTTCGCCCTAGATTCGCCCATCACTATTTATAAACAATGGGCAAATATGCATCTGGGCAGTAACCCATGGCAACCAATCAGATGATTGCTTCCAGTGTTCAACCTACAACTGGCGTAGCTAATCACTGATTGGTTGCTTTGGGTTACTGCCCAGGTCAAAATTTGCTCCAGTATTCATAAATGAGCCCCACTGTATTTATAAAAGGAAAGGAAAGGCATTATAAACATAGTTCTTAAATGCAGATTCGTGCCTACCTTTTTAATTCTGATGCTGTGGTCCAGTCTTTTGAATCAGGAAAGCAAAACTGGGGGATAAGTTTAAGCCTATCTTCCATGTCTCTTGACTGTTTTAATGGTGTCTCATTCTGTTAAGAATATCATAAGTTAGAAAGAAGATAAGTATTATTTAAAAAAAAAAAAATACTTTATTGCAGTTTATAGAAGACTATATCCAAATTAAAGGGCAAGTCAACCAGAAAATAAAAATTTGCCTAATACAAAAAAACTTTATTCTAAGCAACTTTGCAATATACATTCAATACAAATTTTACTCTCTGCCCTGATGTCTAAGACCGTTAATACAATGTAAGACAAGGCGGCTGATTAACAGACCTGTTTTTGGTACACACATTTGTACTAACTGCAGCTGGTAGCTGGCTATTTACTACATTAATGGCTATATTGATAGCTGGCATGTTAACTGGAGCCTCTTTGAAGTTGTGTTTGGTGAACATAATTGCTAATTGCTCCTACTTCACAGTTATTTCTGAAGAAGAAGGAATCACAACTTAGTGGAAATGATTTTAAGACAGACCTTAGGGGGGTATTGTTGTATTACAGCAGGAACATAACCATCTCCTGATGGATTTTTCTGTAGAGACACAACCACAAAGAGTTCGAAAAGCTGCTGTTCCTGAAGCTCGATGAGATCTCTCTCGAGTGTCTGATAATGCGGGTTCCGTTTAAGTGAGTTTGGCACCTGAATCAAACGCTTACAGTGCTCTAAAGAAAAGATATGTTGAGATTATTTCTCATACTCATATAGAAACTGAAGCCTGTAATATTCTCAATTCTTCTATCTTTAGGGCAACCATGCATTTGTAACATTATTTTAAGCAACTTTGTGTTTTATTTCTTTATTATTTTAGAAGTAATCCGTAATGCTTTCAAGTAGCATTCTATGGATTTCAAAGCACAAACATGCATGCAGTTTTATTCCACATCATAAAAACCAAAGAGGCATGCATCAAACACGAAGATGATATGTCTGGCTCTTACTAAGGGAGACCTGTGTTTCTTGTCTAGTGATGTTGACTCCTACATCAGATCCTTCTGGCCTTGGGCAAGCTACTTATCCTCTTAATTCTTTATTCAATAAGCAACAAAACTGCAAGCTTTATGGGCTTTATGTTTATAGAAATATTTATAGGTCCCTTGTTGCTGACGGTTTCTTCACAGATTCAAAACAAGAATCTACTCTCTTAAAGGGTTGTCAAACATGTTTTTGGGTGTCTACAATATGAGCTGTACTGCCCAAACTTCACTTGCACTTTCCCATCAATTAAAATGTAGTTTGTCCATCCAGTACAACCAGGCAAGCAAGATTAATTAAAATCATTATGGTTTTTTTACATTGAAAGGAAAGGTGGTACTTATTCAGTTGAAGCACTTGGAAGGATCTTCAGAAATTTAAAGAGGGCAGTTGTTTTTGCAGGACCTATAAATACTATTAGGATAATGTAACAAAGGTTTAAAGTTTGACTGGGTATACTTACCCATAGCAACAAGAAATGCTTGTTTTCATACAGCTAATCAGTAAATACTACCTGCTGATTAGTTGCTTTGGGTTACCAGACAAGTACCCTTAATAAATTACCACTTATTCGTTCACTGTGCAATAATAAATGATTTAGCAACATAATGCTTAGATTGAAAGCCTTAAAACCCTCTTCCAACTATGCATATTAATAGTGGCATTTAGTATAGTGGAATGTTATGTTACTGCAGTACATGATGCGAGGACCTGAGTGTTGCTTCTTCATGATATACAATGCCTTTATTTCAGAGGTTATTCACTTTATAGTCCTTATAATTGATATTCTCATCACTTCCCAGATAATTTAACATATGCTCCCATTGCATTTGCTTACTTTTTTGCCGATCTTCTGTGTCACTTTCAGCTTCACTGGCTTCACCTGAGTAAAAAGTAATAAAATGTAAAAATTAAGACTGGACTATTTTAATAAATACAATTTCACTGCACTTTTTATTGGCTGCAGTAAGTGTTTCCAAATACCAGGTATAGTTTTTATATGAGCTAAACTATAAAGTGTACCTTTTGATGGAGTGGAATCCTGTCCGATAAACGTCTGAACTTTAACTCTCTTCTTTCCTCGCTTTGCATCAAAAATGTCTTGTATTTTCATAACAAGCTGCACAAAATATGGAGCATATATACTATTACATCAAAAGTATGCACATTACAAATGTTACCAGCAGAGGTCATACATGTAACATTGTTCTATTTTGCTGCTTTAAATTGTTTTGCCACTTTACAAACACTACAGGGGCTAATTAATTATGGGAAGCACAGAGGTAGGTGCAAATATAGATGCAGAATTGCACTCTTTAAATGTCATGTGCCTACTTGTGCTCTGCTGTAGGACCACCCTTAGTGATGGGCAATCTGGGGCGTTTCACTTCACCAAAATTTTGTGACGTGGGCATCCGTTTTTGGATGTGGTGTCCATTTTTGGACGGGGGCATCCGTGTTTGGACGCCCATTACCGGCAGTGGGCACCGGCATACAAAAACGGACACCCATGTCCAAAAACAAACGACCGCGTCCAAAACGCGACGCCGGATAATTTTTGCCCATGTGAAATTTCTCTGGCATTTCGCAAATTTATTCTCCTGCAGTGAATAGCCCATGAGAACAGGGTTCCCTTTGCCGTTGCACCAATTGGTTGTCACTATTGTACTGAACAGTGCAATTGAGGACCATGCATTTGGACATTAACATCACACTTCACATTACCTCTTACATTGTTGGTACAACTTTTTAAAAAAATGTATTTACCACCCAGCACAGATCTTGGCACCACCAGCAACGGAAATGCAAATAAAGGTTAACTGTATGCAATGTATTGATTTTTTTTGCGTATCGACATACCCGTGGGAATGCCTTCCTCTTTTTAGTTGATTCTCCTCCACTGCGGAAAACTTTCCACTCCATTAATGTTACTGGAAGGGTAGAATCCTTTGGTGCTTTCTTGTGAAGATAAAGTTTTGTGCTTTTTAATTCTAATGTTTGCCTCTTCAGAAAATTTGGCTTTGAAGGAATCTTAAAAAAAAGTTTAAATGTTAGGATCAGGTTATAATTTGATTACTAATAACCTGAAATAGTCAAGTCTACATTAAACTTAAGATAAAGAATATGATATCATTTGATCTGATATAAAGAATCTTAAAGTAATACTTTTGAATATGATCTTAACTTCAGTAATGTAGCATTGACCTCCAAAAGCTAATAGAAACTGGGGGAAATAGAGCTCAAAATTACATCATCTGGTCTTCTACAGATATTAAAGAAAATGTTTGGGCCATTAACAGTCAACTAAGATTGGTACCTTTGGTGCTTTGATGGTGCACCGTGGAGGTGGTAACTTCCATGTTGATGGGATGTGCCATACAGGTGAAGTTGATATTTTAATGTCTTCATAAGGGTTCTCCTTAGGTGGATCTGAAAATATCAAACAGAAAATAGTTTAGGGGAGTCTTCCTGCATTTTAAAGTTATATTTTCGCAGTCCACACCAATTCTGGTCAAACCGTGATTTCATGTTCCCCCATATTATCTGTTACAAAATTTGATTTTTTTTTTTAATTGGTCCCTAAAAACCATAAAATCTGTAAAATATATATTTTTTTTATGGTCTTAAGGAAGGTCTTAGGTAGAGATTCGACCTGCTTTTTAAGATGTACTAAATAAAGAGTAAGATTTTTTAACTAAATCCCTGTATACATACTCAATTTTTTGGTTTCAGTTTAAATATTATTTAAAGTATTAATTAAATTTAAGTGCAGATTTTGAATTTTCAAAAAATATTTTTGGTCAAAGCTCTCAAATCAAAAAATGAAAACCACAAACTTGAATTTGAATGTGAGATTTATCACCACTTGAACATGGAAACATATCTAATTATATTCTATTCTCCACCTAAAATCTGCCGAGTTCATGTAGAAGTCAATAGCAGTGATGATTTGAACTATTTGAAGATGTTAACAGTAGTCATTCAAAAATGACATCCCACAAAAGGTTGTGTGTCAAATCATGTTTTTTTTTTGGAGGAAATTCACATTACTATAAAATTCGACCTTAGATACAGTAAATAACCCCCTTAAAGTTTATCTACATAATGAATTTGGCCCTTTAAAACCAATTTGCCATACCAAATTTAAATATGACATAATGAAGAAAGCAGACTAAGAAAGCACCTACACATAATATCCTCATAGATATTGTCTTCTGACACTGTGTGGTATAGAGCAGATCTTGAGGGTTCTCTCTGTTCTTCTGAGATCTCTGGGTGGTTTGCTTGATGAATGAACCTTCTGAAAGTCTGAACATCTTCAAATTCAAATGATTTCCTAGATGCAGAAAATATCACAGCAGGTAATACCTAATAACCAATAACTTTTTGTTGCCATCCACATGGGCGTATACAGGGTTAAAAAGTAATAGCCCTGTTATTACAAAAATATCAATACAGTTCAAATAATAACATTTATGTTTTTGTTTACACAGTACATTCTGCTAAATGGTATAGCCCTTTTCAAATTGCTTAATTTAATAATAGTTCCTTTTTGTAGGAAACACACTTGCAATGGACCCTAAAATGGCAAAACACTAAACAAATACTGACCTTTTAGATCTAGGTCTGAGCTTCCTGTTCCCAGTCTTTTTTGGTTCTGGAGGTGGAACTGAAGGATCAGAAGATTCTGTGTCACTTTCATCCACAGAGTTCCTCCTTCTGTGGTTATAGTCTTTACGCTCCTCATGGTGACGGTCTGTGCTATACCGAAATGTCCTTCTGGGCTTGGTAACAGGGTTAATAGGAGGAATGTCTTTCAACTCCTCAGAATCATAATAAATGTTTTCCAAGCTTTTCATTGCAAAATTTTGACTTGTTAAACTTTTCAAATCAAGCTCTCCATCTGTTGAATAGCTTCGCCCCCTTTTCCTTTTAAATTCCACGACCATTTCTTTCAAGTTGTCTTCTGAAATTACACTACCTTTTTTGAACATCCCTGGGGACGTATAAAAATTTCCTGGAGGAAGTTCATCTGGGTTTAAATACTCATTGTCATTCTCTTTTCCACTAAAACAAGAAGAAGTGCTTTCTAGGTCTTCCTCATATATACTAGAATAATTTTTAGTTAATTTATTATTGTCCCCATCAAATCTGTTGCACCTGCCTCCTTCCCTGAAATCCAGGTCAAACTGTCTAGTTCTGTGCACACCCATATTCCTGTTGCCCAGTCTTTCTGCACTTGATAATGTGTGTGCATTGCGATCTTTAAGAGGTCTTTCTGGTTTTTCATTCAATAGGTCTCCACATGAGCCACTGTTGCTGGTTCTCCCTTCCCACTGGGAGATCTTTTGCTTGATGTTCTTGCAGTGACTCCTGGAAAGAGTTTGCTGGGAAGATCGGGAAAAGCCACATTCTGGGCTCCCCATGGTATGCATCACAGGCATCTCCCTGTTTACAAGCCTTTCATTTTTAACAGAGGTTCTGAGAAGTACTTCCCCAGATCCTGTTATGTTTTATGGATACAGTTGGAATGGCTTGTACAACAGTCTAGGTTTGTTTTTTTATAGAATGTATTTATTTTTAATATCTAATGTAACTGTGGGAGCTGGTTGAAAGAATAATGAAATAAAACATCTGTAAACGAACTAAGCTTATGATGTTCGTTGGTGTTCCTTTTCTGTTCACTTAGGAATCAGTTCTTCCTTACAGAATGCACATTCTATCAGAAATGTTGGCCAGCAGCCTGGATAACGGAGTCTCTCAATCACAGCTGTCTTGCTGAAAAACAAATGCATCTTGTTACAACGTGTTCTACAGATAAGGGTTCCATCAGGAGTAACAATGCTAGCAGTGTTCTGAAGCAAGCATCAATACATCACAAGTAACTGATTCTGAAGGACATGGCTTTAAAAATAAATTATTAATCATTTACAAAGGAAGTAACACATACAGTGAGAGATATTTCACTACACTAGAAAATTCTGTTTCCATCTTTTGCAAAGTAACTGCATGGAGTACAGTCAGGATAAGTTAATAAGTATGGTAATTGGTTAGTCAAAAATATTCCGTTTTTATAGAAGAGGAGTAATGTACAAAAGTAAGATCTATAATAGTAAAATATTATACAGGTACATTTTAGAATCATTTTCTATTATTAAGATATTATTGGAAGAGTAAATAGAAAAAACTTAAAGGGGTGGTTCACCTTCAAGTTAACTTTTAGTATATTGTAGAAGGGCCAATTCTAAGAAACTTTTCAATTGGTCTTCATTATTTATTTTTCATAGTTTTTTAATGATTTTCAATTTTCTTCTGTTTCTTTGCAGCTTTCAAATGGGGGTCACTGACACCATCTAAAAACAAATGCTCTGTAAGGCTACAAATGTCTTGTTATTGTTACTTTTTATTACTCATCATTCTGTCCATTCCCTCTCCTATTCATATTCCAGTCTCTTATTCAAATCAATGCAGGGTTGCTAGGGTAATTTGTTCCCTAGAAACCAAATTACTGACACTGCAAACTAGAGAGCTGCTGGATAAAAAGCTAAATAACTATAAAACCACAAACAATAAAAAATTAAAACCAATTGCAAATTGTCTCAGAATATCACTCTCTACATTATACTAAAAGTTAACTTGAAGGTGAACAACCCCTTTAAGCAAATTCAAACCCCTACAGCCCACAGGATCCTGATGGTTCATTCATTCTGTCATAACTGAACATTAGTTAAATGATGTAAGCAATTCCACTGTAACTACTGGACTTCTTGAACTACCAGGGACATATTTTCTACTGTCTTCACAAGCCAACCTAAGCCTACTGTGCACCATATAGCTCATCTGCTGTTGTTGCATTATGTACAGAACTGCTATGTCATATTTTTCATGGGTTAAATAAAGGATAGGTGGCTACAACCATAGATAAAATGCAGGGACTGCAGAAAGCTGATAACTAAAATGAAAGAATAAGGGAAACAACAATGACTCTGTAAATAGTGCAAAGCATTTGGTGTGGAGTGGCATATGGTGCTCGTACTGCCTGCCAGGTGCAGGTATTATAAAAACTCATCTAAAGAAGCCCTTTTCTAACAAATACAAATTCAGTAAATTTAGCAAAACATAAAACCAAAAGTTATATCAAGTACAGCACAAAGTTAAGTTACTTCGGTATATTTCAAATACATTTTTATATTTCCTTTTTAATAAATCAACATATTTTGCACACACAATTATCAGGGGTAATCTTGCCTGTCACCAGTATGTTTAAAGATGAGATAATTAATCCAAAGGGAAAAAATTAATAAAACAATATTCAGTATAACAGTATTCATTTAGGAAAGTTTTAAATAAAAAATATTTAAAGGAGTGCTTCACCTCTAAGTTAACTTTTAGTATGTTATAGAATGGCCAATTCTAAGCAACTTATCAATTGGTCTTCGTTATTTATCTTTTTATAGTTTTTTAATCAATTGCCTTCTTCTTCTGACTTTTTCCAGCTTTCAAATTGGGGTCACTGACTCCATTTAAACAACAAATGCTCTGAAAAGCAAAAAATATATTGTTACTGCTACTTGTTATTACTCATCTTTCTATTCAGGGTCTCTTCTTTTCATATTCCAGTCCCTCATTTAAATCAATGCATGGTTGATAGGAGTTGAAATTGCATACTAAACTGGAGAGCTTCTGAATAAAAAGCTAAATAACTGAAAAACCAAAAGTAATAAAAAATTAAAACTAATTGCAAATTGTCTCAGAATGTCACTCTCTACATCATACTAAAAGTTAATACAATGGGGAACAACCCTTTTATTGATGCCTCTAACCTTAGAGG
>CM044434.1:44870694-44894857 GCA_024363595.1 Xenopus borealis | reverse complement strand
ATAAGGCATACTGAGAGAATCAGAAAACTACCTGCATGCACCAAGGACTGTCATGTGAAGAATGTATATATTGCTTTAAGAAACATACCATTTAATTGTTATTGTTTATTATATTTGTCTAAATGCTTTACTACTATAGGGGGAATTTGTGGTGTTTATACAAATGGCCGGTGTCACTGTGCATACACAGGACTTTCTGTACAGCTTGAAAGTGAAAGTAAGGAGTTACTGCTGTTAAGTAATGGCTGCAGAAACCTGCTAATAAATCACTGTTATACTCTCTTCATCCTCTGCTACCAAACACAACAGATATATTTTTAAAACAAATGTTATGGTAGAAAAAGAAAGGGGTGGACCTCTCTGGATAAATATTGTGATCAGTTATTGAAATAACATTTTGTAACTGTGGCTCATGTGAGATTCTGAGGCAAGTCAGAGCATAGCATTATCTGTTCTTTCTTCTAAATAACTTCCCAATCACGTGTGTAAAGCTGAGTGATAATTAATTGCATGCTTCCCTAATGAGTCACCATGAAACTGTGCTCTTCCATGCCAATTCTCTAAGGCATAAAAAAAACAAGTATCTGCATAGAAAGTAGATTATTTCTCTTCCCTTTAATTTTTACTTTAAATATCAGCGACTTCCCATTCTACTGTGAGTGGCGTCATGAAAACCACTGGATGAACTGGTGCAACCTCCTACAAAGTGAATATACACTTCTTTTTGCAACTTGGTTCACAGCTGAATAAAAGTCCCTAAATTTATTGACACACATATGTGTGTGTGTATATATATATCCAGCTGGAGCTATGCATACTGTCTGTCAAAGCTATGTATACTGTCTGTTTTAAGTATCATTGTACTCTTTGCATATTTGCTTGTTTAAGCAGCTATTTTGCTTTCCTGGCACATAGTTATGTTGTCTCTCTATATAGGCTGTAAGAAACTCCAGGGCATTGCTTAGGCTGTATAGGTTTCAATTATGGATCAGATTGTCTTGCCAAATCCACATTGATATCAGACCACATTGCCTTAATCTTCAGCCCTAGATTTATGAACATATCTATGAAAGTTATATTTGGCATTGAGGAGTTTGAGTATTACTAACTTTTTAATGAAGTGTACAGAGCAGAATGTGGCCTAAAGGCACTGGCAGAAGAGATGACTTTGGCACACAATACTTCTTTACTGACCTAGAGAGGGTGACTACCACTTTCTTCCTGACATAAATAGACCTGAATAACAGAAGTAACAGAAATAGAAATAAATGACTCATTTACAAGTTTAAGGACAGTGCTCAAAGCAAAGTAATGCACAATGCAGCCACAAGTCTACTATCATGGCAGCTAAGCACAGTCTTGCACTTGCTACTACTGTGATCAAAATGAACACAATTGCATAACTGAAATCTGGTGGCCCTCTGTTACCACAATCAGTTTAATTGAAAAGGAAAACTTTCCTGAGCCCATTAATCAAAAATAAATTTACATTTAAAAGTATTTTTGTAAAGTGAATTATTTGGAATATAAAAAACTGGTTACTGTTCTCCTAAGTAAAGTCTGCAAGGAACAGTTATTTATTTAGCATGCAACATAGTAACTAAAGGTGACCATACACTATAAGATCCAATCTTCGGTGAGGTCACCAGACAAGTGGATCTTTCTCTGATATGCCGACCTGAAGAGACTATGCACCGACGGATGAGGACTGCATTAACTAGCCCATGCGGTCCTCGATCACCAGAAACAAACTTCCCTGATCGATATCTTGGCCAGATATCCATCAGAGAATGATTAGAAGCCCCCATACACTGGTAGATAAGCTGCCAAATTTGTCTAAAGGCCGAATGATCGAATTACAGCAAAGACACTGGGCGCTGGATCGCCAGAAAAATCAAATCTCCCTGATCGATATCTTGGCCAGATATCAATCAGGGAGACTCATTGGAAGGCTCCATACACTGGCAGATAAGCTGCCGAATTGCTCTAAAGGACCAATATTGGCAGCTTTAATCTCCTCGTGTATGTCCACCTTTACAACTATTAAAAGACAATTGTTATAATTAGTAATCAAAGAGGGGTGTTAACACATCAGTCACCTAAACATTTCCATTTACCCTGAGTCTGGCCCTCAAAATAAATCTTTAAAAAATTAGATAGTAATCTTTAAAAGATTAGGTAGTAAAAAAAATCATAATTACAACACATAGTATTTGTTCCTCCAGTGTTTATTTCTGCAGCATAGGAACACTTTCATAGCTCATTTTGGCTGCCATTACAGTAAGAGGCTTTATATGCAGGTACCTTTAACGAATGGCGCTTATTTACACAATGACTTAAGTCATCTTTGTGCAAGTGCAACTACAGTTGAGCTGTGTAAATGAGCCCTTGTATCATAAGCATAGTTGTATTTGTTTGGATCTTTACACTATTGGCATACTGTGCATGTGAAGTAAGAAAAAGACTTCTGTTCAGAAATTCAGAAATGTTCACTTAAAGGACATGTCAACAACAAAAATTATTTTTTGCCTAATAAATGAAAACATGATTCTAAGCAATTTTGCAATATACATTCATTACATATTTTCTATGGTTTTTAAGTTATTGGTGCATGTATTGCTATTGAAAGCAGTGTTGTCTTACTGGAGGAGACTGGCTTTTTGCAACATTGCTTAAAATGTAACAACCACGAATTATGCAAATGTTGCTTTTAATAACAATTACATTTACAAATACATTTTAAAGCACCAACAATTTTTAATACATTAATTTTGCAAAAAAGTAATTTTTTTGGGGTTGATGTCCTTTAATGGAGCAGATAGAGCCGATGTTGATTTTGGCCTAATTAAAGCTCCACTCAAAATGCCCCATTTGTCCATGCCCATAGACTCAGTACTAGAACAATAAACTTCAAATTCTGTTTTGGAATGAAATGCATCTAGTGGAATATAATGTACACTATATTCCACTAGTGTATAGTGTTCAAACTTCCATGAGAGTACAAGTGGCTTCCTTTTAAAAAATCAAAGCAAAGTTATTCATGTAAAGCCTAAATGGAAACATGAATAACTTTGCTTTGATTTTTTTAAAATGAAGTCACTTGTACTCTCATGGAAGTTTGAACACTATTTTCATATTTGTAACATAATCTCCCCTTTAATTAAAAATAAATACATCTTCAGAGATTATAGCATGCATTGTGGTGTTAATAAGCAATGGGTGTTACTTTCTAGTTTGTCCTGTTCGGTGACTGATTTTGTTTTAGGGTTTCCATGTTACAAATCATTCTGGAATTGTGTAGCTTCATTTTGAATGGCTGAATTTTGTTGATAAATACTATTTCAGATACAGTGCTCCCACTTTTTACCATCCCCCACTTCCCTGCACAGCTTTCTGTTTACTAAATTTCAGAAATTAATTCTAACTGTTAAATTCTAGCCTCACATTTAAAAATATTTTTGGTTGCT
The DNA here is from genome assembly GCA_024363595.1 of Xenopus borealis. Classification (NCBI taxonomy): domain Eukaryota; kingdom Metazoa; phylum Chordata; class Amphibia; order Anura; family Pipidae; genus Xenopus; species Xenopus borealis. Next base: position 44,891,390 of record CM044434.1, on the reverse strand, counting down.
GGGGTTAGTTTTATTCTCATCAATTCACATGGAAAGTCAAAACCATAATTGCTATTTTTGTGAACTTCCTGCAATATAGTTTTGTTATCACGGGATAGAGAAGATCTGAGCACTTGTGCTATTATGTTGAGGTTCCATTGCAGGTTTCAGTACAAGAAGGGATCACATGAGCCTTTTCCTGTTGTTCTGCAGACAGCCACCTCTCTTCAAAGCATTTTCAGCAGAAAGTAATAAATCAGTTTTTTTCCTGGCAGAGCAAGAATAAACATGATCTAAAGTAGGAGTTAATTCCAGAATATAATGTACAGGTGTGGCAGCCACTGTATAGAGATTATATTAGTCACACAAGGAAAAGTATCTGCTTGACTAAAATGGGATTTAGCTGAATCCGAAACTGGTACAGATGTAGGCTTTCAACTAACTAGGGTTCAACATAATGTATCACAAACACATAATTATCTCCTTAGGCTACAATGATACAGGTATGGGATCCATTATCCAGAAATTTTAGAATTACAGAGAGGCCATCTCTTATAGACTCCATTTTATCCAGCTAATCCATTTTTTTCTCTGTAATAATAAAACAGAAAGTTGTACTTGATCCAAAATAAGATATAATGAATCCTTATTGGAAGCAAAAGCAGCCTATTGGGTTTATTTAATGTTTACATGATTTTCTAATAGAAACCCCAGGTCCCGAGCATTCCGGATAACAAATCCCATACCTGTATCAATTGGTTTGGATTGAAAACATAAACTATAATATGATATTGTTAGTAGTGTTAGTGCAGGTATGGGATCTGTTATCATGAAACCCATTATCCAGAAACCTCTGAATTCTGGAAAGGATTTCTCCCATAGACTCTATTTTACCCAACTAATACAACTTTTAAAAAATGATTCCCTTTTTCTCTGTAATAATAAAACAGTAGCTTGTACTTGATCCAAACTAAAATATAATAAATCCTTATTGGAAGCAAAACCGGCCTATTGGGTTTATTCAGTGTTTGCATATTTTTTATTAGACTTAAGATATGAAGATCAAATTAAGGAAAGATCTGTTATCTGTAAAAACCCAGGTCCAAAGCATTCTAGATATCAAGTCCCAGACCTGTATTTACATAAGCTGGATAAGCAGCCCAATAAATACCAGGGTACTATGATAAGCAACATATACAGCACATCTAGATGCCCTAGCCATGTGGGTTTGCCACCTGGCCAGTAAAAATGTTGCTTGATGCCAATGCTATTTATGGGGAAAACCCATAAAAATACAGGAAGGCTGGTGTGTACATCATATGATATTTGTGGATGCTATCTTAAATCCAGATGTACCTATTTTATTTGTATCTAAGTTCACTGTGGTCAGGAACTCACAGCAGTGGTTTCCAAACTGTGGGGCTGGTCCCTTTGGGTGGTGGTTGTGGCTGCAGTAGTGGCAGGGGGCTTAGGGTAAAACTAGTTAAGGTGAGGTTCATGTAGAAGAGATAAACCACAAATGCTGAATTTACTTTCCTAGATATTCTAGGAACAATGGCTGATACAGCTATATTTTCATGTATTTTTAACTGCGCTTTGATCTAAGTGGGATCCTGAGCCAAAACTGACCTACCAAGGATTTACTTGAACAACCACCAACTTGCTGGATGACAACAGATCACCATGGTGACAATGTTGCCTATCATTACTATCACCCTGTTATGAGGGGACAGTTCAAAGGGAGAAAATATACCTCTTTTTGACATGATTCATCTATTTGGGTTTATGTTTATAGAAAGATAAATACTATATGAATTCAATAACAGAAATAAATATATATCTTTTTTACACAGACTCAAGGGCAAATTCACTAAAGGGCAAATCTTCGTCAGCGAAGGATTCACAACACTTCACACCACTTCACCAGGCATATAATATTGTAATTAAATATATTGCAATATATGGACAAACAATCCCTGTTTTGTTTAAAGGGTAAGGCATTTTTAGTAGCTGTATGCACAAAATATCTCAATGTCTTAAATATATTGATAATGGGTTGAGTGCAGAGGACCTCTTGTATTTGTCTATATGTATTTTGTGGTCACAACCTCATTGCACCCCTGCCTATGGTTTTAAAAAATAGTAGTGAGTACAACTTTCCCTTGTTTGTTATAAATCATTACCACAATGCTAATTCAATGAAATGCAAAGTTTCTTCTCTGAAGCTGAACGATAGTGTTAATTTCTGCCTAGCGAAACTTCATTAGTACACTTGTGCTTAGGTCAATTTGAATAGGGCAGGAACATATAGGTCTTATATTTGTCTTTAGTGATGGGCGAATCTCCCGCGATTCGCTTCGCCGAAAAATTCGGGAATTTCTTGAGAAATTTGCGAATCGGCGAAAAATTCGCGAAACTTGTCCCGTGCCGATTTTGACGCGCGTCGCGTCAACTTTGATGCGCGTCGCGTCGTTTACGACACGTCGCGTCATTTTCGGAGCGTCGCGTCGTTTTCGGCCATCACTATTTGTCTTTATTAGTGATGTTGATGCAAATGCTTGAAGTGGCCACTAATAATTATTATTACAAATGACCACGGAAGCAAAATACAAACAAAAGAGATCCTCTAATGTCCTAGACATGAGCCCACCCTAAAACAAATGTGGCAGTCCCCTCAAATGGTTCGTAAAATGCTAACACAAAAATCCTCAATAGTTAGGACTTTTATAGACAATGCTGCTTTAAAATAGGAAAAAACGCCAGCTTTTTTAAGTACTTTTATGACTTTTCAGCATACAGGATATGATGTCACTGACATAAGATAGAGGAGTAGGATAGGATGAAGCTTCATTTTATCAGTTCACCTGGTCTAAGCTTGCAAAGGAAACTCTGGCGAAAGGGGTAACGTTTTATAAAAATCTGTTTTTAGTGAATTCCTAGTCCTTTAGGTACATTTTCTACATTATTATCATTTTGGTAATAAAATGACAGTGTCGTAAAGGCCTATATAAACTGTAAGGCAAATCTGTGAGATGGCAACCAGAACAAAGCACAGGTTTAATGAGATAAAAAATGAACCTGAAAGTAATAAACAGAAAAATACAGTGATGCAGACAGAGTTTGATACAAATAACATGATCTCATGGCTCCAACTGACAGAATGATGGCAGGTGTCTAACTATTTATCCTTTCTCCTTTTTAAGTGCTAATTCTGAAATTACAGATCTCCGCATATCAAAGAGTATAATATAACAATTACTAAATTACTAACGCCAGCACAAAAGCTGCTCTTACTGAAGAAACATAATGTGGCATCCATATGTACCGCATTCAATAGCATGACAGAAAGTTTAAACAAGTGGGACAATGTAATAAAACAAAATTAATTAAAAATGCGTAAATAAGAACAAAAATGGGAATTTGTCAATGTAAATTGCTTCCAGTTATTACAATGCTAACTTTAATGTCAAAATAGCTAGTAATGGGCGAATTTATTTGCCTGCAGTGAATTCACGGCGATTTCCCGCGATTCGCGAAATGCCAGAAAAATTTTGCCTGGGTGAAAATTCGCCAGTGTCTCGTTTTGGTCACCCGCATCCAAAAAAAATGTTGGCATATTAAGGGGCAGATTTATCAAATTCACATGAATGAATCAAAATTCGATCAAATTTTCAAAAAGATTTGAATTTTTGTGTCGCCGTGGATATGGGGGGGCGGCAGATTGAAGCCCACCATAGGCGGCGAAATGGGCTGGATCGCCCCTGCAAATTATTTGAATAATTAAAATAAAATTCTATTAGAACATTCCACAGTCAAATTACTTGCCCTTTAATTTTTTATTCGACTGCCAAGTTCCCCAGATTAAACCTACCTAATTGCTTTTAACTATTTTTGATCAAATAAAAAAATATAATGGTTAAAATAGTTTGAATCCTTCAATTCAATCAAATTGCGGTAAAATTTTAATTCCCTTAAAATTCGATGGTCAAATCCGAGGGTTTTTTAACCCTCAAATTCAACCCTTAGTAAATCTGCCCCATAGTGTCAGGTTGAAAAAAGACATGTTCATCAAGTTCAACCTTTTATGTCTATATAGATAATCTGCCTAACTGTCATAAGTGAAGTAATCATGAGGGCATTTCACCTGCCAGCAGAGACAGCCCAATCAGGCCAGGATTTGTGGAAAGACCACCAAGGCCCGGCCCTAGGGGGGGCAGGATTTTAGGGGGGGCAAGCTGCCCAACCACATCCATATTGTTTTGGAAGTTCTGGGGCTGTTCAGGAGATACAATTGTTATTTAAAATTTTCCTTGTGCCAATTTCCAGTGCTCCCAACCAGGTGATAAAACTTTGTGCATCTGCATGAATGAAGGAGAGAGGACATGGATAACAAAGACTGCAGGCCTAGGGACGCCCACTATGTAGATCCAGCATGGAGCCCAAGCCCACTGGGCACCATAGGAAACCTGGCCAGCCACTTTAACCCCTTCCCCTATGCGCATGTGCAAAAGTACGTACATGTACAGTGAAGCCATGTGGTGGAAGCAGCCGGAGGAAGGACTAAGGGAAGGCACAAGAATCTTGATGAGATATCTGCCCAGCTCCCCCCATCATTTGGTTCATCTGAAACCAAATTAACTGAAAAAAATGTTTGAAGGGGTTGTTCACCTTCAAACATTTTTTTTCCTTTAAAGGTAAAGGAGAAGGAAACATCTATTTACTTGTCCTATTTACTAGTTAGGCACTCCAAGTGATTATATATATTTAACCCCCTGAGCCGGTGCCCCTATCAGGAGAGAACTGCACTGGTCCAGGGCTTCTTCCAGCAAGCACCGCAGAGCGATCGGCTTCCTTCTTCTTCTTCCTTCAAATTTCCAGGACAGACGCATGCGCAGTACAACGGAATAGCAGGCATTAAAGTTTTTTTTTTCATGCTACTTCACATGTGTACCCTCAAGAAGAAAAAAGAAGCCAGAAGCTGATCACTCTGTGCAGTTTTCTACTGAAAGGAGAACCGGCCTGGAGTGTGAGATAAGTATATACAATCACTTGGGGTGCCTAACTTTTGGCACCCCCAAGTAAAGAAAGTCTTTCCTTCTCCTTTAAGGCTAATCTGGTCTGAGTCTAAACACTTTTCATTGCCAAAATCCACTCCATGTGTCCTCACCCAGGCCAATGTAATTGCTCCTGTTGCAGACACAGAGGAAAGCAGATGAGAGCTCAGGGGCTGCCTGCAGAAATAAATTGATGATTTACAAGCATATTGTAATCATGCAGTGCAACTTAGGAATCTATGTGGTTTTTTGCCTCATTCTTAATTTCCAATGCAAGGGTTAACTTACTCCCCGCAATAGTGGCCAAAAAGGAGCCATCCATTCCATCCTGTTTCTTCTGTAATGACCAATATCTTAGCAAAATGACTGTTTGTTCTGTATTTGCATGTAGTTCAATTCTGCATAAAAAGATCTTCAAACTACAGCCAAAAAGTGAGCACTAAATATTCTTTTCCCCCAGATTTAAAAAAATGGTGAATGTCAACCCAAAAAATTTTTTTTCCTAATAAAAGAAACCATAATACTAAGCAACTTTGCAATATATTCATTGAAATTTTTCTATGGTTTTTACATTATTTTAATTGCTATTGAAAACAGTGTTGCTCTGTCCATTTCTAGTCTCTACGCCGATGGCTCAGACTGTTGATACAATCCAAGAAAAGTCAGCTTATTAACAGACCTGTCTTTGCTCTGGAACTGGAAGACTTTTGCAAACATTGTTTAAAAATAACAACCAGGCTTGATGCAAATGCTGCTTTGAATAGCAATTGTTTAAAAAATAAATTCAAAAGCACTGAAATTTTGTACTAAATGTATATTTGAAAGTTACTTTTATATATATTATATATATTTTTTATTTTGGGGTTGACCTACCGTTTAAAAAAAAACAAAAAACATAGGCAGAGACATGCTTGTTTTTAAATCATAGCTATTGCAGATTTATTTATATTTGTACATTTAAAATGTGCACAAACTGACTATATGTGACTAAGCGGATATATTTTCTTTCCATGAAAATTCCACATGTTCTTGTTGATGAACATTTGGCTTTTACTACTTTATTTTGAAGTCATTACCCTGAAGGTTGCTTTTAATGAGCTCTCTGTGATGACAGCATCTAAGTTCTTGCCCTTGGGCTGTGATCTTTTGTCTGTGGCTCTCACAAATAGGCACGGTATCAATGGTATCAATGGTATCAATGGGACACTGAAGCTGTGGACCTTAGGGGCCAAACATTGACATCGTGAGGTATTCTCTTAACACCACTTCCTGGCAGCTATTAATAGGTGTCATTCTCTAGTCTCATCTCCATGAGAGATTGCCATATGCTGGGAACAAAGACATGCAAATTTATAGAAACCCAGTCAACTATTTAGGTGCAATCTTTACTCTAGGACATGAAACATCCATCTCGGTGGTGTAACTAGATGGTTAAGCAAATCAATTTATGGCCCTAAACCATTAGTAAGATGGCTTATTCTATCAAGATATTTTGAAGTCGCTCATGAATTAGGGGCCTCACTTGGCTCCTTACACTCAGAGTTTGTTTACTCTGTAGTTTCATCCCTTATCCATCAGACCACTAAGCAACATCTCTGGCAGCACTTACATGGCATTGCTATTTTCACTATTGTACAGTGTCCCTACATTACAGTATAATAATTATTAACTACAGAGGAAGCAGACCCTATGGCTGCAGGGGGGCCCAGGGGGTGTAGGGGGCTCCATGAGGCTCTAATTCATATACAATTTCAATAGATATTGGTAAAACAGGTCAACCTCTAGACATTTTGCAGGCCTGAAAAATAATTGGCTGTGGGGCCCTGTCATATCTAATTATACCATTGCCTTTATTAAATGCTACCAACTCATCTAAGAATAGGCTTAATATAGCATTTATCTAGATTATTTAAAACCTATCCAAAGATAAATTTGTAATATACTTTCATTTTGTTCCCAATATTTGCAATAGCATTCCATTTCCCAGTTCCTAAATATGCCACTTCTACTATGATCATGTAATGTGCTGCGTTGTTTCTGCTCAAATGCACAAGAAGCTATTTTAAATGAACTGATCATGTATTTGTGATGTGAATTACCATAACAGAAACCTATAAAGCTGTCTCCTCAGTGTCAGTCTTGATTGCAATGCATTATATTATAAATCAGATTCACTTTACCCACTCTCAATTTGCATTTTGGTTGAATCACTTAATTCAAATAAAAGCATTACATCAAAGTTTTCAGATATATGAGGAACCAGATCTGAAAGGATGTATCTGGGCCCTGGGTATCCAGCTCAGACAAAGTTTGATACTGCAGAGTTTAACATTACATTTTAGCAAACATACAAAATTGCCCCTTAGTTCAACATGTGTGATTACTCATACCTACTCCTTCACCCATCCTATTTCTCCAACTTTGTAGAGAACATCATAAAAAATTACATTTTGGAAAGTTATAATTCTAACACTGTATAACTATCCATATCATACATTAGATTGTAAGTTTTTGCTAGCAGGGCCCTTTGATCCTAATTTTTCCTTTGAAATTTAACACACTGTTTAAATTGCTGGCACTATAAAAAAATAAATGATGATGATCCATCAATAAATCTGTGATTATTTGCCTTCATTGAAAAGGGCTTACTTAACATTCATGCAACAATCCTTCTGTGAACAAAATGATGCTATATTGCAATTTAGCCACCCAATGGCCACTTGAGTGGAAATGGAGAGGAGCTACAGCTTCTTTCACTTCCTTGTCTACTCATGGCTAACCCATGTGCCAAGATAGAGCATCAGCAGTCTGGCCATGATTGTGATTGGAAGTATCCCAAATATTCTGCATCCTGGCCGCATCATTGGCGCAAAGAGTGCCATTGTATTTGTATTTGTTGTATTTGTATTTGTTTAATAACCACAATTTTGGAAGGATCACAATATTCCCAACCCGGCCACCTCATTGGTGCAGAGAATACAATTACATTAGTTCAATAACCAACATTTCGTCTCTTAGAGTGGCTGCTGCCATATACATGCCCAAATGGTTGGACAGTTTGGCTGAAATCTTCTAAAGTGACCCGATTTTTGAATCAGACTAACTGAAGTTTGAAGAAGCCCTAATTAAATATCAATGAGGCCATTTTCATTGAAAACAGAACGCTTTCGCCTTTCCATGTTTGTCAGCCAGAGTGACAGCAGACAGCAGTTAAATATCTCTATATTTGTCAGGAGTCACCCTGATTTAAGTACCTCTCACCTGGTCACCCCCAGGTCTGCTCCCACTGTCAATGGTAGATCAATAAGTATTTAAATCAAATCATTATAGATGGGTTACAGGTCTGATATGCCTTATGGGTATAACAGTAAATATTCAAAGCTTAGATCTACATTGCTGTGGCAAAGACCCTTAGTACATGGTTACCACAAAACCCTGTAGTTCTATTTTTTTCTGTAAAGGGATTTCCTGTAATCCTCAGCCTTTAGCTAAAGCTATCCTATTGAATGTGTGTCTCTAAACATTAGCCACACAAAGGATTTCCAGGTCAAAGTGACTCATAATTGCTATTGGCCCAAGGCAGGTAACTGCACAATCCATCAGAGGCAGCACATCCCAGAAATAAACCAACAATATCAAAGTGCTGCCACTCTACCAGCAGTTCTAACAAACCAACATCAGACAGAATCGGATATGTGCTCAGTTTATTTTAGAGAACAAAAGACAAGAGATTGATGGCTACATAATGCCAGTGTCGTCATACCAAGTTCCTTTTTCCCACTGTTAAATCTCTTTGAAATCATGTGCCTTATTTTGCTTTCTTCATCCTACAAAACCATGGCCAGTTAAACACATTTTAATCTAGGGATGCATCAAATCCAGGATTCGATTTGGGATTCGCCAGGATTCAGCCTTTTTCAGCAAGATTTGGCCAAATTGAATTCAGATCCTTAAAATCATGTGACTTTTCATTACACAGACAAGGACGTAAACTACATTTTTACAGAACACACAGTTTTCTTTAGCAATTCAAATTCTATTCATTTGCATATGCAAATTAGATGTCAGATTTGGCTCTGAATTTGGACAAATATTTTGTAAACAATTTGGCCGATTCCCAAAATAGATGATTAGTTGCATCCCTATTTAAAACATACAATTAAAAATGCAACCGTATTTTTAAACAATAGTTTTACAGTATTGAAGGGGTCGTTCACCTTCAAACACTTTTTTTCAGTTCAGTTGCTTTCAGATTGTTCACCAGAAATAAAGGCTTTTTCCATATACTTTCTATTTGTAACTGTTTTCTAATATCGAAGTGTGAAGTTTAATTTTTCACCTTCTAAAGCTGGACATAGATGCAAAAATCCGCTCATTAGTGGATCTTACCCCATATGCCACTAAAGGCAGGGCTATATTGGGGGTTAATTCAAACATAATTGGTCTAAACAACCAATATCGACAGCTTTATCTGCCCATGAATGGCCACCTTTAAGCTGCTCTGGAAAGGGGGGGGGGGGGTCATCAACACTTTACCTGTTTTAAATTGATACATTTGTTGTCTGTCCCTGCTGAGCAGAATCCCTGAGTTTCCTTAAAGGCAGCTGTTAGAATTGATACAATAGTTGCTAGTATTCCACAGATACTACTAAGAAATGTATCAACTAAATGTAGCAAATTGTAAAAGTTCACACGCTCCTGGATAACTAAGCTACCAGACTGAAACACTAGAGACAGGGTCATTAAACTTTAAACTTAAAATTTGGGAAAACAGTAAAAAATAAAATATGAAATGCAATCGAAAAATTTATGAGATAAAGGAAAGACAAGCAAATGCATGGTTTTCACTCCATATAATCCACATTCCTGGAAATAATCTGAGCTCACACAGAGATCCTGAAAACATCAGTCTGAAGTCATGCATGCTTTCGATTTTGTGAAATCTCCAACAAAATTATTTCACATCAGAAATAATGCAAATTGCTGGTGGAAAGACATATGTGGCACTTTGATTTCAGGAGATTAGTCCTAAACTTGTATGCTACCTCTTGTAACTCTACCATGGTATCTGGTCTGATGTAGGCATGTATGGGCCAGCACCCCAGCCATTGTGACTATCAGTTTTTGTGGCTGTAAGTAACTAACCCACTTAGACTGTAAGGTTCATGGGACAGGGAGCTCCTTCCTATGTCTATTAACATTTGCCACTTAATCCTTGGTTCAATGTATATTTTTATTTACTGTAATGTTTGCACTATTACTGCATAAATACACTGTGCTGCATACACAAGTACTATATAAATAAAATGCACATACATACATGACCTGGAATAAAACAGGAACTTACCTTATGTGCAATCAAAATGGCTGTAAATGTTTAAGCACATGATCACTCGTAGCAGCACCTAAAGCTTTTTATACGCCTACAGGCAGGGGACAAAATGAGCTCTCAAATAACACACAGATGCCTCAAAGTTTTAAGTGTAAACAAGGGGAATACATATATATTTCCTCCCCAATTTTTTCCCCTTCACGTATAATTAGCAAGTATGGATAGATCCATTATCAAGAAAATTCTGAATTATGGAAAGGCTCCCACAGACTCCATTATATCCAAATAATCTAAATTTCAAAAAATTTCTCTGCAATAATAAAACAGTACCTTGTACTTGATCCAAACGAAGATATAATGAAATCTTATTGAAAGCAAAATCATCCTATTGGGTTTACTTAATGTTTACATGATTTGCCATGGGTGGTAGTACAGGGGAGATTTTTTGGTATGTGCATCACCAGCACACCAGGGCGCAATTTATGGAGGTTGTTGGTGGGGATCCAGCTGCACCAAGACTTACCAGTGGTTACACCACTGCCTGCAACAGGCAAATATGGCCACATAGAGTTATTTTTACGCTGCAATGTCTGTTTTCTGATATCCCTAAATGCAATATGCTGTGCTACAAACTACTACAACCTCAAACCTTGCAGATTACAACCAATGACCTACTCCAAAATCCAGCAAAATGTGGCCTGCAATGGAAACAGATTGTGATCTTCTGACCAGGAGTTGAAGGGAGGAAGATGCAGAGGGCATAGTACTAAAACACAACAGTTCGGCAGCATTAACAGAAGTTTGGTTCATCTACTGGGCCAGATATTAATGGAGCTGATCATCCACAGTTTTAAGTATCAGCTTCCATTTACAGGTACTTGCCTAATTTACAGGTAATGATAACATTAGCTATCCTGCATTTCCCTCTATTAGCATTAGCACTTCCCCTGGCAATTATTATTATCTACAATAACTGAAGTAAAAAAAAAGTACAAACCCCATTTAGACACAACCAAGTTGTACTGCTCTAATTGGTAGCCAGTGAATTTAGCTGCCATACTGAATAGAGAACATCCCCTTCCATTCCTTTCGGAAGATCACTGTTTAGTGTCTCATGACATAGTAACATAGTAACATAGTTACTATGTCTCATGACATCTTTAGAAATAGGTTTTTTTAAAAGGGGTTTTACAGATAGGCTTGCTACAGGCAGCATGTATGGTCCAGTGTTTCCTTTATTAAATATCCTGCTTCAAACTGTTTTCTTATGGATAACACTTTAAAGGGACACTGTTTACAAAACAAACCAGACTCCATTCAGACTCACACTATTAACAACTGTGGTAGTGACATTCAAAGGGTTGTCCTGCACTTACATGATCATATTGCAAAATTTATGTATTAAAAGACAGGGAAAGCCAAATTTATGCAGAGTGTAAATTTATTATGCACCTAACGCTTTCCATCCCTCTTAAAGGAACAGTAACACCAAAAAATGAAAGCATTTTAAAGTAATGAAAATATCAAGTACTGTAGTATTGCCTGCACTGGTAAAACTGATCTTTCTGCTTCAGAAACACTACTGTAGTTCATATAAACAAGCAACTGAGTACCAATGGCGGAAATTAAAACAAAGTTATATGGCACAGGATTAATAGTGGATAACATGATATTCTACAGAACTTATCTGCTGTGCAATTTAAGCTTTTGGTCCTTTGAATCTCTGCCCCCATGGATACACAGCAGCTTATTTATATAAACAATAGTAGTGTTTCTCAAGCAAACACAGACGTTTTACTAGTGCAGGGCCACACTGTATTATATTCCATTTTATTTTTAGATGTTACTGGTCCTTTAAAAAAAAATCACCTTTTTTTTGCCCCAGGCACTACAGTAAATGTTAAAAATATACAATAATGCACAGGTGCTAGCCTTGGGCAGCAGAGAGGATCCCTTGGAGAATAAGCTAAACTGGAAGTGCAGCACGTGCATAGAAAAAACACCAGACTAGTGCATTTTACAAGTATGGTACAAGTATGCTCGCCATTTAATACATACAAAAGCAAACAATCCTGGGAAAAGAATGTATACCCAGGTGTGGAATGTCTCATCTGGAATCGTGATATCCAGAAAGCTTTGAACTATGCAAAAGTCTTGTCCAGTAGAATCCATGTTAATATGCTATATATACCCCAGTAGGGAAAATGACCCATATGCTATTAGCCTAAGGAATTGTGATCCAAATTATTGGAAAACCCCAGTTCCTCTGTATAATAGAGCTCATACATCTAGCAAAAACAGTGATAACTACACTAAAAATTCTTATGGGAACACAAGCTTTGTGGGTCAAAATTTCCTGTACGTTGTTTGGCAAGCCACTATAAAACACTGTGAAGGATCATTAATTCCCTCATGAAATGCCAGCCAATGAAGTTGACAGGCAGCGTGTGCAAAGTGGTAACTTTAACAATAAAATGCCACTCTCTGGCCTGTTAATCTAACAAAAGGTTTAAAAAAAAACTTTATACAGAACCTCTTGTGTAGTTCTGCCACAAGGTTTGTAAGCACAATGCATAATATTCCTTTATGGGTCAGACCCTGCAAAATATTGTCATGCAATTGCACACAACTGTGTAACATTTTGTGGGATATGACAAACTGTGATCCTCCATGCTGTAATGTCTATTCTGATGAGATAAAGTTGCATGGTTTCTTATTTTCATGCATTTACAGACATGCTGTGCCGGATGAAATCAGTTTTTATTATTTTTATAAATGTGAAACAATGTCCTGAGTCAATGCCAAGATTTTCAAACAAAATCTCCTGTCTAGTTGAACCTGTAGTGAAGATTTACATTCATGCAGGTCATGGTATACCTGTAGAAATAAGTCAAAGCAACAGGACTTGTGCTTTCATCAGTCATCCAACTGGCTTTCTCAATTCTGAAAGAGAAAGCCAGTTGTACGACTGGTGGAACAATGTCAAGAAAAACAGTCCAGTTGATTTGACTTATTTCTATAGATATACTTACAATACACACTTCACCTTCAATTTATCTTGTGAGAGACAAAGACTCTAATGTTCTGCAGTCTGATCCTATGACAGCAATGCAATAGTCTGAGCAAGCATTAATACATGACTGGTTTGATTTACTATGTTAAGCAATTTGCTTAAGAAATTTCCAAGTTAATAAGAATAACACTAACTTGACACTACCGTCACCTCAAAGAAATGTAAATAAAAAGCCAAATACAATTGTTTGTCCTAGACCAGGGACATTATGCTTTCTAACACATTACATGACTTTAAATAAATAAATGTGACACAGCTAATTGTTTTAAATGTACGTAGAGTGTTGGGGGTGCTGAAAAGATGCCTCGGTACTACTGAACTACTTCTGATCCAGCAGGTCTGTTATGAATAATCATTAGCAATATTTATATATTGTGGCGGCAGTCACACACAGAGCAGCAGTCAGTTTGCACAACACCACAAGAGTTTGCACAATAGCACGCATGATGTGCCCGGTCACAAGCTGGAATTTTGCCTTAGGTTTAAACAAGTGTTTTTAATAAAGTTTATTTCTGTGTAGTAACATTAGCCCCCGACATAAAAAAATCACTGATATGGTTGCTTCAGAAACACTACTATAGTTCATATATACAAGCTATATATCAAATAAAAATAACCCCAAGGTGGTCCCACGGGATTGCAGGGCTGTAGGTGAATGCTGCAAAAGTTAGAAGAGAGTTAGGAAGGACAAGCCTGTACTTACCAGTAATGGGTAAGGGGGATAAATAGAATAAATCCACAATAAGGATGTATATAGTCCACGCTTAGTAAACCAAGTGAGTAGCTGTCCTCTCTGGTTGCTCCCTCCCTGCTGCTCTGAATGAATTCACATAACAGACTTCCCCGTGCAGCAATAATGGTTCCAGCCCAGTGGAACAGTTAACTGAGAGCAGTGCCTCTGCTGGTCTCATTAGAGGGTGTTGGAGAGAGATGTGTAGGGGCACGTTTGAGAATGTTTTGGGTGGAGACAGCTGAGTGACAATGTGAGTTGGAAGTGAGAGAGCAACTGGATAGTGAGAAACAAATGTGGATTCGGCTGCTCCTGTGAGTCTACTCCTCCCTCCTGTGGTGCAAGAGTCTCAGCCAAGTAAGTGGGATGCGGAAGATAACAGCAAAGAAAAGGGTGCTGTGTGCCACAGGACAGTCATCCCTGATAAGACTGACGCTTGCTTAAGTGTCTGTTACTGCACAACCAGAGCCTTTTGTGGCCACTTTGATGAGCCAGTAGCATGCTACCTTCAAGAGTATAACTAAGGACAACTTTTTTTAATTCTTCCCTGCAAATACTGGAGCCACCAGGGTTTTATAATACTACGTAGTTAGCAGGGACCTTCCTTCCCGCAGTAGGCCCTGGATATATATAGATTGCACAATGCTTGTCAACGCAAGCAAAAACTCATATCCATGTTTTGCGCCACATTTGGGCCTTTCTCTAGGTATGCACTTTACATTGCCACCCAAGCTATGTTTGCCAAATAAAGCCGGATTTTACTAAAAGATTTAGCTTCCAGATGTCTTCAGTTTAGCGCCGCTGCGCTGGTTCACACACACTCTAGGTATCCGTACCCTGACTTTTTATACCTGAATGTGTGCACCTCACCAACGACATTCACACCCTCTTATACCAAAACCCTGCCTATGTTTCACACAAACTCTGTTCATAAGCCCCATAACATATGCATACCTCCCAACATTTTGGAAACAGAAAGGACAAAAAGATTTGCTGTGCTGATTTTTTGACCACCCTCATTTTTGTGACCACGCTCCCTAATTTCTATTTCTGTTTTACAAAATTTGCCAGGCTAAACACATTTCTGTGAGATCTCCTTATCTAAAACTGTTACAAATGTATCTAACTATCTAGTCTTGGTTCTCTGCCAAAAGCCAATTAAGTTAGAAGCTTTGTATTTTTTTGCGGCTGTTCAGTGCAGGAGATTAAATAGAAATTCAGGATATTTCAGTACAAATGCAGGACTGTGGGTTGTCAGAAGCGGGACTGTCCCACTCAAATAGGGACCCCCTCACTTTTTGGGGCACTTTCTGACAGGGGACCCTGACTGTAGTATTTCCTGTGTCCACTGATGGTAGACTCATCTAGAGCACAAATAGGCAAACAATTGGGCCTTATACGAAGAACTTGTACTGTACCTTTATAGAGAGAGGATAAATTGTAAACTCTGTTGCCTGGGCTGGCAAAGGCACAAGAGTAATGCTCACAGGTAGTGATGGGTGAATTTATTCACCAGGGGCGAATTCACGGCGAATTCCCGCGATTCGCCGCGAGTCACGCGTCGTTTTTGACACATTCGCCGGAAGCGACGCGCGTCGGAAGCGACGCGGCGCACCAAAGTTGATGCGACGTGCGTCAAAGTGGATTCATGCACCCCTAATAACAGGTCCCATACCTGTATGCTGCAAAATAAGTATTTACAATATACATGGGAAGCATAATGTTTTTCCAAGCATTTCAATTTGGATACAGCAGTATAAAGTCTTTATCCACTACATTCCTAGCATTTTTAGGACATTTGTGTTTCTATGCAAAGGATGGGCACATCTGCCACTGATCCAGACCTTCACACATGACTCATAGTTAACGCCCTCTACAAAGAAGGCACAGTTAAGCCTCGACTACTAACACCCAAATTCACATTGATTTTCAGGACTCTTTCAACAAAGCATACATTTTCTGGCTTACATTTAAAGTATACATACATATACTGCACTGAAAGAGCCACATTTAGAAATCCAAACTAATTTTATACTTACTTTATGTTTAGTATTTATAAACCAGTTGTTCAGTGTAAAAATAAAATCTGGCTAAAAAGATAGGCTGTGCAATATAAAAGTTTTTTTCAAAATAGTTAGTTAATAATAGTTAGCCAAAAATGTAATGTTTAAAGGCTGGAGTGACTAGATATCTGACAAAACAGAACAGAACAGAACACTACTTCCTACTTTGCGGCTCTCTTGATTTCCACTGATTGGTTAACAGGCAGGAACCTCAGTGACTAACTATACTGGAAATATTTTTAATTCTGCACAGCCTGTCTAATTAACCAGTTTTTATTTTTACACTGGACTGTTCCTTTAAGGGAGTGTGGTAGAGTGAACAAGGAAATCTGTAAAAAGGTGCATGGCCTTTAATTTGTCCCCAATGGTTTATGTAAGCTCCAGTTAATAAACAGAGAATTAGCCAGGTGCTCCAATCAAGTATTCCAGCTCATGAATTGGAGCTCATTTTCAACAGGAATGCTGTCCTGTGAAATATATTTAATTCTAGTGAGACTATTAGGAAGTTATCAAGGAGCAGGACGTTTACCTGTCTGTGTGAGGAATTTCCAGAGAGGCTGGGGGTGCTGCCTAGAGCTGCAAGGAGCAGAGGGGGTCATGACCAATGACACTGAGTGAGACACTGACGAAAGCCAGGAGGCTGGGCAATCCCTGAAAGGAGTTCCGTGAGTACAGGGATGACTCCAAAACTTTTGTTTTGTTGTTTTCTTACTGGTAGTCCACAAAAGGCCCAGCTCAATGAGTGAACTCATCATATGTGTGAATAGGGTTGCCACCTTTTCTTGAAAAAAATACTGGCCTTCCTATATATTTAACTTTTTTTCCTATTAATAACATTGGGATCAACCATCTAAAATACCGGCCAGGCCGGTAAAATACCGGCCAGGTGGCAACCCTATGTGTGAAGGTAGCACCCAGTGGACAAGATTTATTTTTATGTTTTTGTTTATTTTGTATGCTAAAATGGTCATGGTAAGATGGTAAGAAAATAAACTGCCTAAAAGTGAAGAAATTGTCTGTCATGGATCCCACAAGCTTATTTATGAAAATTCTAATTTTTCTAATTTTTTTTAAAAAATATAAATTTGACCTAACTCCCATGCATGATTTGTCTTAATTTACTAAAAATAATGGTAAATGCGGTAAAAGTCTTGACAAAATAATATGCCAATTCAAATGGTGTGAACTAGAAACCAGTGTCAAACAGCCCGAAACCCTTGAAGATCATGTAGGCAAAAAGCATCTACGAATTGTAAAAGGGACATCTGTCAATGGCTTTTACATAACTTTTTTACAATAACGTTTTTTTTTTTTACTTTTTCCCCTGACCAAACTGACCAGAAAAATTTGAGGCTTAATAAATAGACCCTAAGTATAATGTAGACAGTGTTATTCTAAGACAGGAATCCAAAATTCAAAAATAGTTCAGCGCTAATAAAAGCTCAGGGGAAAATAAGATGGAAAAAATAGAAAATATAGTGTAGTATTTACTGACAGAGTTGTAGTTTCACAACCTCATATGGTCCCAAACGACCTATAGTGCAATTGACCTTTTACAATTGGTTTAGGTGGGTACTTACAGATGTTCAAATTCATTTATGCATATAGATTTGTGTATATCTTGGGTTAATCTCTCTTGCTAGAGGAAGTTGGAGAAAAGTGCATATAGTGTAAAAATTCTTTATTTTATAACAATAAAAAAACAATTGGTTGAACTCACATTTATGTGATTAAAACAGGCATAACATCTCTTGTTTAGAATCGGCCACTCTATAATATACAAAAGTTTAACTAACCAGTTTTAGCCATCTTCTTCATTTTAAAAACATTGTGAATTTGCCTGTTTTGCTTTAGACCCGAATTCTAAGAGGTAGGATTCAAATACTGCCAGGTCTGATTTAAGAACCACCAAACTGCCCCTATGGTAGAAAAGGTGACTTGCAGCTTAATGGGCAATTCACCTTCATTAGCAAAACTGTGGTAACACATAAAAACCACAGAAAGGTCAAACGTTCATAACCTGTCACATTTTTTAATATGAACATGTTAATTAGGGGGTGTGGTCATAAAATGGTCATGGTCAAAAAATGTTGCCGCCCATTTCTATTTCTTTCTATTAACAAAATGTTGGGAGGTGTGCAGTAGTTTAGGGGGCCATTCCCTAGGTACACGTCACATGCAAGTCTGCACTTTAAATTAGGAAATTTAGAGATCAGTGAGAAAGGAACCGATAGGATGAAGAAAACACATAGTAAAAGATACTTACTCTGTGGGAAAGAGAGATGGTTCCCTGCTTTCTACAATGTATGTGCATAAAGGTTTCTGCCTTAGCAATCCATAACCTACGTGTTCTAGTACAATGTGTTAGTAGGCTAAACCTGTATAGCCCAGTCTTTAATTAGGGTTGGTGAAATTAAAATGAATAAACTGCATGTTGATGGCTTGTGCAATCCTTATAGGTGTTTGAATAAACATTTTAAAGCTTAGGAAAATAAATCTTGGAGCACAACTGAATTGTATTGCTACACATAAATATAGCTTAACTTCAGGGTTGGATTTACATAGTGGGCGCCCCTAGGCCCGCTGAAGTTCCTCGCCATGGCCCTAATCATGGGGACTGGAGCAATGGGGTTTGGCGAAAGGGAAATTTAAAAAACTATTGTATCTCTTGAAGATCCATAGTGTTTCTAAACGAATGTTGGTTTGGTTGGGCAGTCAACCCTAAAATTCTGCAGCCCTAGGCCCGTGCGCTGGTGGCCTTTCCACAAATCTGGGCCTGCTTAACTTAACTGCTAAGAAAGAATAATCTAACCAGAATGCTAATCGAATATCAAATAGAAACAAATAATTTTTTTTGGAATAATAGTAAATTTGCCCCTAAATCTAGACAAACATCTTATTAGCAGATTTGGATGTTTAGATTTTCATACTAATATGAAATATAATAATAATTATGAAACTAATAGTTTATTTAAAAAATGATGGTTAAAACAATCCATGCCAATATATTGATGTCAAGCATAATGATTTATATCAGTGGACAACAGATGGATATCTGTTTCTGAAAACAGGAAATATAAAGCAAGGCTCATTACCTCATTTAGCTCCATGAAAAGTAGGCAAAATAACTCACACAAAGAATACCACTTAAAAAAGTTAAATAAGCAAAAGCAATGATAGTTGTTGACAAAAAAGTCCCTGCTATTACTACATTATATTAATTGTCTTTTAAGTCACAGCTCCCAACTGTTTTCATGGGACAGGAACGATTTTGAAAGCTCAGCCTGTAGTCTCGGTTTCTTACTTGAAAAGTTTTTCTTCACTGCAATGCACAGATGCCTGAAAAAAAGAAACAAAGTTTCTAAAACTTAACTAAATAAGAGGCTTTTTAGTAGAACACTCATTTAGATACTTTTGTACATATTTAAGATAATGTTGTTGAGATGTTTGGAAAGTGGGTACGCTCTAATTTTACACTTTGTATCACTGTCTGATTGGTATATGCTGGTGCCACACAGCCCTCACTTGATTGGCAGCTTTTCTTGCTAGCATACAGCCATTGCACAGTAACAACAGCTACAGAACTAGAGATGAAATGCCAGCCCCACTCTGGCAATCTATAGATTTTAGAAAATGCCAGAGGGACTGCTGTAAGATGCCATAGACATATTGGGCCTGGACCTAATTTGAATCTCAGTTCAAACCTAGGCAAAATTCTTGCTCTCTCTCTCTCTCTGTCTCTCTCTCTCTCTCTCTCTATATATATAGAGAGAGAGAGAGAGAGAGAGAGAGAGAGAAACTGAGATAAATAAATAAATATATATATACACAATACGTTGTATATTTAATAACTTGCCCATGTGGCCTACCGTATGTTGGCAAAACAACCAAACGCTAAGGTTACATATGGATGGTCATAGGTCGGCTATAAGTACAGCCTTTAGAGATGGGACCACCAACAAACCTGTAGCTAATCACTTTTTGGAAGTTGGACATAGGTTACCTACATTCAGATACACGGCAATTGACCATGTTCCCCCACCAAAACGTGGAGGTGACAGGTAAAAAATGCTGTTACAGAGAGAGGTTTTTTGGATAAAAAAGCTTAATACACTTGCACCGCATGGTCTGAATGAATACTGTTCATTATCCTGTTTTTTAAATCAGCGTTAATAATCTGACTTGGTCACTGTATAATGTGTTACCATATTTGGCTCACCCTATAACATATCAATGTTTCCATCTTCAGTGTTTATTGCTTTTAATCAATGTGATAATCTGTGTTGTGTATTTCAATACTTACCTTATATCTATCCTTGGTGCAGGGTTCACTTTCCTGTCATGTGATTGGTGGGTGATGACACGATTGGGTGAGTGCTAGATTTTTACCTATTTAAACTCCATGTTTTTTAGTTAAAATGAGGTCTTGATAAAGGTCTTAGGTGGAGACCGAAACGTTGGCCTA
>CM044434.1:44857983-44870336 GCA_024363595.1 Xenopus borealis | reverse complement strand
TTTCGGACCCGCATGGGGTCCTTTCTCAAGGATACATTGTGCTAATAATAATAATGTCACTGTTAGCACAATGTATCCTTGAGATATATATATATAGAGAGAGAGAGAGAGAGAGAGAAAGAGAAAGAGAGAGACAGAGAGAGAGCAAGAATTTTGCCTAGGTTTGAACTGAGATTGAAATTAGGTCCAGGACCAATAAATAGTGTCTGTCTATGGCATCTTACAGTAGCCCCTCTGGCATTTTCTAAAATCTATAGATTGCCAGAGTGGGGCTGGCATTTCATCTCTAGTTCTGTAGCTGTTGTTACTGTGCAATGGCTGTATCCTAGCAAGAAAAGCTGCCAATCAAGTGAGGGCTGTGTGGCACCAGCATATACCAATTATGCCATTTTCTAAAATCTATAGATTGCCAGAGTGGGTCATCTCAGTTCAAATCTAAGTGAAATTCTTGGTCTCTCTCTCTCTCTCTATATATATATATATATATATATATATATACGGTTCCAATGCCTGGGTGCTGTCACATATATTGTAAATAGTAGTTCCTCAAGAATGACGCACTCCAGGATTTCATACTGCATTTAAATAAGTCTAAATTTATTGTCAACGTTTCGGTCCCGTTCTGGACCTTTCTCAAGACATTTTTTGTCTTGAGAAAGGTCCAGAAGGGGACTGAAACGTTGACAATAAATTTTGTCTTACTTAAATGCATTATGAAGTCCTGAAATGCGTCATTCTTGGGGGACTACTATATATATTGCACACCATAGACAGTTGGTTCACCTGGGTACCTGAGCTAGGAAACAACACAAGCAATGCAGAAGAACGGCACTCACAGGACTTGCTGAATCAATCTTCCAAAGGTTTATTTTGCTCAATGTTTCAGACACCCACAGGCACCTTCATCAGGAATCATTGCTTTTATATATATATTTTAGTTTCTGTCTCTGAATTCTGTAAAGCTACCTTTTACTGTTTGCTTATTAAATTCTGTAGGCCTTCTGGCAAATGTGAACAAAACAGGCAGCTGTTCGCATGTTGTCAGATCTGTCTAAAAATCTAAAACAGGAAAAGGCACATGGCAAACCAACATAAATATTTCAGTGGTCATTGTTTCCTGGCAGTCTCATGCGTCATTATTGTCTCACTAACAATGCTGGAATCAGTCACTATATATTTCTAGTCTTTGTGCACTGAATTAGCTGCCGCTGATGTATTTATATCATTCTTTTAATCCACATTATGCATGTTGTATTATATAAATATTTAAGGCAATTAATACAAAGTTGTTTTCTTTTGTTACAGTCATTAAAGGGGTGGTTCACCTTTAAGGTAACTTTTATTATGTTATACAATGTCCCATTCTAAGCAACTTTTCAATTGGTTTTCATTATTTATTATTTATAGATTTATAGTTATTTGTCTTTTTTCTCTGGTTCTTTGCAGCTTTCAAATGGGCGTCGCCGTCCCCTTCTAAAAAAACAAATGCTCTGTAAGGTTACAAATGTATTGTTATTGACACTTTTTATTACTTATCATTCTATTCAGTCCCTTTCCTATTCATATTCCAGTCTCTTATTCAAATCAATGCAGGGTTGCTAGGGTAATTTGTACCCTAGAAACCAAATTGCTGACACTGCAAACTGGAGAGTTTCTGAATAAAAAGCTGAATAACTAAAAAACCACAAACAATAAAAAATGAAAAACAATTGCAAATTGTCTCAGAATATCACTCTCTACATTATACTAAAAGTTAATTCAAAGGTGAACAACCCCTTTAAAGCATAACTCCAAAGCTGTAAGAAATGTACAGTCTCTGTAAAGTGCTGCGGTATATGTCAGCATTAAATAAATAAAAGGATGGGAGGTGGCACTCTTGTAATTTCCCTCATATCTTGGCACGCTATTAGAGAAATATAAAGTTATAAATGGCAAAAAAAATTGTACTTTAAGAATAAAAATGTACATTTTGCGATGCAATATTTTTCGTGAAGTGAAGTGAATCCTTTATTGTGCAGCAAGGAAAAACAGTCTCTTTATTTTCAGGTCTCTTTAGAGGAACAATCCCTGCAAATCCTAGGAAGGAAAACCCAGCACAAGTAAAGCAATAAGCAGGAACTTCCAGGAAAGTAAGGCTGTATCAGGAAATGTCCTTAGAGAGTTAAACAGTCTTTAATGATAGTTTTCTTCCCACAGGAACTCAGAGGAGTGGATCTGGCAAATCCTCATTAGGAAAGAAATGGCATAAAGGCAGAACTAAACGGTCGACTTACGTGCGATTTCAGCAGATCTGACGCTGGGCACGAAAACGGATGTGAAAAGTCGGATGCAACAGGAACAAGGTAATTTGAAGTCCTATGGTATCGCAGGGTTGATGTGATGCGACACTGCTGTCGGATGAAAATGCTGGACGCTGCCTTTTCATCCACCGAAAACGCAGGTAAGTCAGCCGTGTAGTTCTGCCCTTAATGTACAACGGAGCAGGATCCCTCAAGGTAAGTAGCACTGGAACGTAATAACATAAATCAGCATTAACTTTCAGAGTTAGCGAGCACAACCCTTACCCACACTTCCATGAATAGGTAGAAAATAGTCAATGTTTATAACATGAAACAAATAAGCTGTAACAAGGATTTCACAGCAGTCTTAGATGGGCCAAGCAGAATGCAAGCAAGGGTTAACAACACAGTCTTTGCATAATGAGCCAAATAGATAGAGAGGCAAGAGCAACAACACAGTCTAAGGGCCCTTACACACGAGCGTTTTTACCTGCGCTCCCCTGCATTCCGTTTTGCTGCGTGGAACCTTCAGAAGTGGTCACTAAACATTTTGTGGGTTCGTAAAAGTTATATTTGATTTTGCAAAGACATATTTTAACATTACCCACTTTCCACTGTCAGGGTTTTAACTCACATCCATTTCTGATCACTGTGGTGCTTTTGGGGAGAGCCTCAGTTATTAATTTGTTCACTAGTGATGCATAGGTTCACCTGAGACCCAGGTAGTTACCTGCTGAGTTGAGTCTGGGTCACCAACCGTGTCTTCTTACTTGGTTTTGGGGCGCATTGCAGTACTTCTGTGCCTGCACCTTAGCTCCTTCACTGGTCTTTCAGTTTATCTCTCCTGCAACACCCTCCCACTCAGTGACATCAGTGCTGTGGCTGCTCCTCCATGTTTTGCTCCCAGTAGGTTTGGGTCATATACAGAACAGTTGGTGTTTGGGTCAACTATGGTATGTTATTCAAGAGCCCGTAAGGGTCAGGTTAGGGTTAAAAAAAATTCCTACACTTTACTAGCTGCTGCTATACATTGTTTGGAATGGAAAAACACAGTATGGTATGCATTTGTCCCATTACATAGTCATTGAGGCTTAGCCAATAGCACCTAGGCCATTGTGTGTGAGTGTGCATGTTGCATTAAAATAGTTTTAAAAGGAAAAAAGAATAGTACAATCAATTTTTCCAGTCTAGCTCTGTGAGGTTCTGTATCTGGTACTCACAATAAAAAAACAAATGGACTAACACTCATTGCTACCATATGAAAAACACAACTGCATGAATTTCCCTCTATAGAAATCTTTGGTTCAGTGGCCCAGGGAACAGGGGGACCAGACTGTGTGGTCTGCTTCCTCTATAGCTAATTAAAAAACCCTCCCCCCAACCACTTTCTTACCTGCAGTGAGGGAGGGGGACGCAAGTCAGACATGACATGGGCCAGGCAGAGGCAGGACAGGAGGATGGGGATCGAAGTGCTCCGGGCCCTTATGAACATATTTTTGCAGGGGGGCCCAGCACACTAGTTACACTAATGCTTTGGTTACATGAGCAGTATTTTAGATAGATGAAAAGATGACAGACAGACAGATAGATTCTTAGCTCAAGAGAAATAGCATTCAGAGAAAATCGTTTTTGATTTCATTTGAAATTCTTGTACACATGTACATTGCAGCCCATTAGTAATGCACCAGGTAAATACGCAAAAGTATGCCCTTGAAAATATTTCTTAGTGTTTATATGTCAACATTAATTTCCTCAATGTCACGTTGTGGAAAACAAGGCCAGGTAGACTTGTAACTGTGGAAATACCATAACTTAATAACTATCCACCTCAACAGTGAGGCCCTTTGCCACTTGTTTTCCCTACAACTAGCTGAGACATCCTACTACTTGGTGAGTGTCTATAGTAATTGGATAACTCCAGAAATACTTATGCTGATTCACAATGAAAATAACTTTTATATGTATTTTGAATAAATACTAAACCTAATCTTTTTTTGTGCCCAGAGCTGATCAAAACTTTTGCATGATGCTCAAGTTGGTACCCAGAGCATTACAGGCAATTAAAATAAAAATGAGTAGCTTTTTAGCTCAAGAGGAATCAAAACCTTACCCAAGATGGTAAAACTGACCTATTATAGGTTGTAAGTCCCCTTTAATTGCACCACAA
The DNA here is from genome assembly GCA_024363595.1 of Xenopus borealis. NCBI lineage: Eukaryota > Metazoa > Chordata > Amphibia > Anura > Pipidae > Xenopus > Xenopus borealis. The sequence goes on along the minus strand of CM044434.1, from coordinate 44,865,890 downwards.
GGAAAAAAATACCAGTTCTTGTGATTTACACACACAGCTGCTGACAAAGTTCCCCTATTGACAAAGTTCCCTTATCGTAAGTCTAATGCCTACTAGATCACATGCTATTGTCATTACAGTAAAGCAACAGTAAATGGTTATTATTATATACGTATACCATTAATGACATCAAACTAAGCATCCCTTCACTGGCACTTTCTAAGTAATCATTCATGTGTGAACAGTCGGTAGAATCAGACCTCCGCTTCTGCTTTTTCTACTAATAAATCTGCATGTCAGGTGGTATCTAGCATAATAGGTCCAGTACTGTCTTTTGTAGTTCTTTCCTGACGGAAGGGGAAGAAGCGTGATTTCCATTGTGCTACTATAGTTTGTTAAAGAAAGTGTGGTTAAAGCAGAGTTTCCTAACCTCTTTTAATTAGGGCCCATGTGACATATGGTTTTACAACTTGGGACCTAGTTGTTATTATCTATCTCTTTTTTAAATTATTTCTCTAATATAGAAGTAAACTTTATTGTATTAAGTGGGATAATGGGGTCTACCATGGTCTTGGGTGGGGGGGGCAGGAGTGTAAGGGGTCCAGTAAGGCCCTTATTAGTAAGCAATTTAAAAATATCTTGATAGTATAGGTTAACCTAGAAATGTTTTTGGCCCTAAATTGAATTTGATGTGGTCCCAGGTAATATTTAGCACTGGACCCAAATTTGAGTTCCAACCCATAGGTTATCAATAACTGGATAAAAATTTTGTTGATACCTCTTGATGAGGAGCATTCTGTGGCCAAATAATATTTTTAAAAAATTAAGAGCAGAATGACTATGAATATTCACATTCATACAGGTCATGTATATCTAACCCAAAGTAACTCAAAACAACTGAACTTGCTGAGAAATTTTAACGAAGACGTTTCACTGTTCATCTGACCAGCTTCTTCAGTTAAACTGACTGGTGTAGGGGAGTTCTCGGCATATAAACTCAATCCCAACCAAGTATGTTTGTTGTTAGATTTGTGCCTTAACACCACATACTTCAGGTACAAGGACAGAAAACATGGCTGTCTAATGGGTTCTCCAGTCTCTCCCATTGTAGCTAACTTGTACATGGATGAAGTGGAAAGGAGGGCTTGGGTTAAAATCAGATCCAATCAAGTGGTGTCCTTTAGAGAACACATTAATCCAGTGGACAATAACATCAAGTTCCACGGGAACAAACTTGCTTTTTTGGACTCTTTTATATGCACCCAAGAGGGGGGTAACTTAAAAACAGAGGTATACAGGAAACACACTCATACGGATCAATATCTGTTGTTTGATTCCCACCATCCGCTGGAACACAAACTTGCTGTCATTAGAACTCTGCACCACAGGGTGGAATGTGTGGCAGCTGATACAGAGTCCAAGGACAAGAAGCATAAACATCTCAGAGGAGCTTTGAAAGTGTGTGGCTACCCAGACTGGGCCTTTGTCAAAACAGCAGCAACCAAGCCCAACAGGAACATCAAAAGAAATAACCGCCCAGAGACACACATAGTAAGCGAAACATAGTCATAGCAGGAGTGTCAGAGAAACTCTACAGAAGAAGACTCGGCTGTCTTTCTACACCTAAAAGACAAGGGACACTCATTTGAAGATAGCAATGTCAAAATCTTGTATAAAGAAGGCCACTTGTTTGAAAGAGGCGTGAAAGAGGCAATTCATGTTAAGGTGGAGAAACCATCCCTGAAAAGAGGCGAGGCCTTCGACACCACCTATCTACTACATACAATGCTGTTCTAACATCTGTACCCAGGTGGTTTCAGAACTCTTCACACATCCATTCATGCAACTCTCGCAAGTAACACCTGTTAGTAGGAGTTGCATGGCACATTGGTAATCCTATCACAGTAACTACACAAAATCAACACCTCTGTGAATTTCAGATGTCACCTCTCTGAAGAGTTACAATGTGCTGTTGTGACTGGATTTTTGGAAGAGTCTATAGGCCCGAAAACTCCCCTACACCAGTCAGTTTAACTTTCTCAGCAAGTCCAGTTGTTTTGAATTACTTTGTGTTAGATATACTTTAGAGCAGAGTTCTGCATTCAGAGTTTTCCATTGCCTGCTTCCTACAGTACTTCTACTTTATTTCTCTAAAAGTTGTACATTGTAGATGATGGCAGCAGAAATATCTTTATAATTTCTAGAGGCTCTTACCTTTGAATGATTATTTGTAGTACAGGTATGGGATCTGTCACCCAGAATTCTTTCAACCTGGGACAATATATTATACCTCCTTCAAGCATTCTGTAATGCAAACCCAGAGCAAACCCCACGGTCTCAGACTTGGCTAACACTTCTTCCTATATCAGCTGCCTTTGGCTTCAGGCAATATTGGACTGGCCCACAGGGATACCAGGAAAACTCCCGGTGGGCCCAGGTGTCAGTGGGCCCTCTTGCTTCTAACAATTTGGCTATTTCATGTTCATTCCCTATTTCTTTATGTGGAAAAAGAGGCGTAATAATGGAAGAATAGAGTATAGTAAGTAGATCTAAAAGAATAGTAGAATAAAGAGCTTAATTGTGGAGAGAAGGAATAATAGTTTGGAAAGTTGGGCCCCTGGTCAAAGGTTTTCTGGTGGGCCCCTGATCTAAGGTTTTCTGGTGGGCCCCTGGCATCTCAATGCGACACTAGCTTCAGGAGGAACCCTCCACTACTCAGATGCCACCAGGACTTAAAATGAGAGGACCAAGGGGGAAGCTATGGGCAGGCAAGGAAACCATAGCATATACAGGAAGAATGGGGAACAGAGAATGCAGATGTGGAACAGGTAGGGACAGTACCAACCAAACAGGTAGGGCTGTACAGTATCAGGATCAGGAACCAGGAGCGTAGTCAGGATTACCAGGTCAGATAAGTGCCAGTGCAGTATAGAATCAGGAGTGTAGTCAAGATAAAGAGGCCAAGGAAAAACATGGTACAGAATCAGAATCCAGACACATGGTCTAACAGGCAAGAGTCTATTCAGGCAGTGATACAGCAAGGTCAAACAGGACACAGGCAAAAACAGGCAAAAGTCAGGAACAGAAAATGAGATGAAAATCACACCCAGGAACTATCGTGAAATAGACCTATGTTGAGCAATGAGTCAGTGCAGAGTAGTGGGGGGTTTATAGCCAGACTCATGGCTCGCACAGATCACCGGTGGCCAGATTGACAACAGGTGAAACAAGTCAAGCTACTTGCAGTTACAAGGCATAGCCAAAGGAGTGAACCAGAGCCTTAGCTGTTTCTTCACATACGAGTAGATTTACTAAAGGGCAAATTGTTGCCCGCCACCGGTTCACACTTCTCATCACAGGCACAAATTTGTTACCACTATGCTAATTCACTAAAATGGGAAGTTGCATCCTGGCCCTGAATGCTGCTGCCTTTTTGCTAGTGATACTTCTTCAGTGCGAGCATTTCATAGCTAAGATTCGCTGGCATTTGTTTAAAGAGGACCTGTCACCTACACATAAAAAGCTGTATAATAAAAGTCGTTTGCAAATTAAACATGGAACCCCAATTCTTTATTTAATTAAAATCTCCATCCCTGTTATAAAGGTGTTTAAATGTCTGAGCTGTTAATCACATATTGCCTGTACCGCCTCTATGTCTGAGGCATAGGGGTGGGGTAGTTAATTACTTTCACTTTCCATTCAGAACTTCCTAGATGCTGCTGCACTCCCCACATTCCACCTCCCTCCTAACACTCTATAATTGTGTAGGCACACTGTCTATGGGTATTAGATCCCCCATTCTGGTGCATACAAAAGATTTTGGGGTGCTACACAACAGTATCCACAAAATGGCTACTGCCTGCGTGTTGTGATTGTGTAATTCCTAGAGCAAAGGAAACAAAATGTAAACAATAATTGTATTGTAAGTACATTTTCTTTTGCTCTACTTGATAGAACATAATTTGAACTTATTTCCTAAGGTGACAGGTCCCCTTTAAGCCTAGCAAAAAGTTGCTAGTGATCTTACGCTCATTTCAGGTGTCAGTATGTCTTTAAAAATGACAAAAGTGTTAATACAATGCCCTACACATGAGACCACTGTAAAATTAATGTTCCATGGTCCTCAAATGTCTGGATTAAAATGTTAACCAAAAAAAGTTTGTTAGGACTTTAGAAGGCTATCCCGCTTAAAATCCCAGCGTTTTTTCAACTTTAATCCATTTTCGTCAGACAGGATATGATGTAATTGACAGAAGATTGAGGAAGATCTAGCTTCGTGGCTATATATATTCATGTATATAGGATATAATGAGCTGTGGACCAACATGAGCCCCAGTACATATACAGAATGGGAGGTTATAATGAATTACAGCTCACTCAAACAATAACTCTAGCAGAAAAGTACCTTATATACCAGTAGTGTTTTATTTTAGTGTAAACTGCTTGCAAAGATTTTTTAAATCAGTTTAAATCCGTCTGACCATTTTAAAAACATCTGTAGCTGACCATTTAATCATACATGTTGGTTATATTTTGCCAGAATAAGATGAGACATGCCCTTCTGAGATATTCTAAACTCCTACAGCTCAGCTATTCTTAGCCATGTCCAGCTCTTGCTTATATGACTGTTTCCCTTGATAAATGTTGCTATAGTGCCCACGTAATATCCTGTATCCCCGTGCAGTTTTGTATTTAAAAAGGAAAAGCCTCTAGGCTATTTATAATCTGCCAACAGCATAAAATTGGCTGACCGGTTTTTAAATCTTATAGTTAGAGGAGGAGTACCCGACAATGAAATTTAAAATTTAGTAACCTCTATTACCTGCAAAAAATAAACTATTGTCACAAGCTGAGCAAAAGGTTTTAAGTCAGGAAAAAGGGATAAAAAAGGTTTTATTGTTCTGTGCATAAATGCTAATATATGATTTTACATTATACAGAATCTGTTAGAAAACCTAAAACAGCAAATATAGTAATATGTGTATTTTATTTTACACTACCAAAATGCCAAAGTGTAGGCTATACTTACTCAAAATTGCTGTAACCCTGACAATGTAATGAAACAAAAAAAAAAATTCTAGTGTAACAAAAAGTGCTGATGCTGTGCTATACATGCTCCAAATTCTTTCCCAGCTTTATAATTATGCTGGAATTTAAGTGGCCTTGAATGAAAATGATGTGGAGATATGTGGTGTATTTATACAAGTAGGCTGTATGGTGATTAAAGAGGTTGTTCACCTTAACATTTAATATGTTACAATATCCGATTCTAAGCAACTCTTCGGTAATAGTATTTTCTGTAGATTCTAAATTATTTAAATTTTTCTTCTTCTGTTTTTGGCTTTCATATAACTGTCAAAAAACAAATGCTATGTTAGGCTACACGTTTATTGTTACTGAGACTTTTGATTACGCACATTTCTATTTACGTCCTCTGTTATTCATATTTCAGTCTATCATTCAAACCAATGCATGGTTGCTAGGGTAATTTGGAACCTAGCAACCAGATTGCTAAAATTGCAAATTGAAGAGCTGCTGAATAAAGAGCTAAATTACTCAAAAACTTCAAATAATAAAAATGGAAAATGAATTGCAATTTGTATCAGAATATCACTCTCTACATCATACTAAAGAATTGGTGTAAAATGACAATAAATGTACTATTATAAATCAAAATTGCAAATATCCAAAGCAATTAATAGAAAGGAGAAAATACTCACAGTTCACCCCAAAAAGTCCAAAGCAGCAAAAATTGTGAATTTTCTCCAAATATGGGACATACAAATAACCGCCTGACGTGTTTTGTGCCTGCTGGGGCACTTACTCATATGCTAGCACGAAACGCATCAGGCAGTTATTTGTATGTCCCAATAAATGATTTTAGTTTTTTACTTAATTCCTTGGTCTTTACTTTTTGGAGAAAACTCACAATTTTGCTATTTTAGACTTAAGGTTAACTCAAAGAAAAAACAACCCCTTTATAGAGGCAATATAACATAAAGGCAGGGGGTAAGTACAAGGTTTAACTGTACCCACTGACACTCCCTAACTGGATGGCATACGCATTGGGGGACCAGGTAATGGATGCCGAAATGTAGCCCCTCTTGATTAGAGCATTCTAATGCAGGTAGCACTTTAGTCATGGGGAAAACAGATCTTATTCTCCATTCTCTGTACTATATGTATTCCAGGACAAGTCCCATCTGATAGCTTTAGCGTTTTTCATGTAACGCACCTTTTTTATTTATTTTTAAATGAATAGAAAGCACATGTTCTTGAGCAAGGTGGTTTTGATCTCTGCAGTTCTCACTGAGAGGATCATGCAATCTAAACAAGGAGTTTACAAAGTAGGGATGCAGATGATAGGATAGTTTGTGGAGCTGCTGCTGCCCAGATCGCTGCCTCCCTCTCCTGCTTTGTGCTTAAAAATCAGTGTCAGAGGGGGTCAAAGGGGGCAGCATCGCTAGTGCATTGAGGGCAATAGCACTCTCTGCACTAGTGGAGCCAAATTTCTGGGTTAAAACCCAGAATTTCAGTTGTTAAAGTTACAAGAGGCTCTTGCAACTGGTCACTTGATCTCACCTGTAGGAGCAGCGCTGGCAGCAAATCCACTATTTTAGGATTCAGACAAATCCTGAATCCTTCACAAAAGAGTCACACAATACCAAAAGGAATACTAATTTGCATATGCAAATTAGAGAAACAAATGGTGAAAGAGAAGCAAACAGTTTTAACTTTCTTGTTTGTGTGAAAAGTCACATGATTTTTAGGATTTGGTTCGGCCAGGCACTTTGATTCAACCCAATCTGAATCCTGCTGAAAAAGTCTGAATCCCAAACCGTATCCTGGAATTGGTGCATCCCTAAAACTGGAAGGTAAAGTCAGCAACACATTTATTGAAGCTTGAAAAAAAAAACAGTATTTATATCTTTGCTTTCAAAAATTGTGTTTTCCCCCTAAAAAGCCAATAAGAAAAAAATCTGACTTCTTACCCCACCCCACAATAATCTTGCGGGGACCAAATATGAAGTAGCTTCAGTGTCCCTGTTTGCTCTATTTATCTCAAGAAATAACAAAATTTATGGGATTTTTTGGATTACAACAACTGAATGTATGTTGAACTAGGAAGTATACTGTTCTTTTAATACAATGTTACTTTACAATAACATATTACCTTATCTGCAGAATTTTAAAGGGATATCTGTAAATCCTTAATTGTGTTATATGAATGGGCACACAGGTTTAGTCTAATGGGGCGCAGCTTCTGAACTAGAGTTTGCTGCAGTTAATTATATGTTCAAAGGAACCATAGAGGATACTCAGATTCTATGTTAGATAAACCCAGTACAAATCATGACACATAATGAGTTGGGCCTTCAAGGTGGATCATTGGACTGAACTGTTAATAACAATTAGTCATGGTAACAACAGTCATAACATGCACCCTTCTTCCTTTCTGTGTGTTGTGACATAAATAAAGGTGTCCAGCAACGTGAAATTATATTTTATTTGATTCCAAAATAAAGGTCTTCCATTTCCGTTACTCAGTATTTTTAATTTTGCAATGTTTTGTGACAATAATCTCACTTAAAATGTAGTAGTAAAATGTAGTATAAGAGGCTTGCAAAAGAGATCATTATGCATCTGCTTGTTTATATTACCAGCAATGTTTATTTCAAATATATGTACAGGTATGGGATTTATTAACCCGAAAGCCATTATCCAAAAGGTCCGAATTACTGGAAGTTAAAATGAGTTCCCTTTTCTTTGTAATAATAAAACAGTGCCGTGCTCTTCATCCCAACTAAGATATAATGAATCCTTGGTGGAAGCAAAACAAACCTATTGAGTTTCATTTATCTTTCAGTGATTTAATAGTTTTTTTAGCAGACATAAGGTATGGAGATCGAAATTATAGAAAGAGCCCT
>CM044434.1:44832366-44847775 GCA_024363595.1 Xenopus borealis | reverse complement strand
TTTTTTTTTATTTGGTAGCTCTCCAGTTAGCAATTTCAGCACTCTGGTTGCTAGGGTCCACATTACCCTAGCAACCATGCATTGATTTGTATCAGAGACTGTAATATGAATAGGAGAGGGCCTGAACAGAAATATGATTAATAAAAAGAAGCAATAACGATACATGTATTGCTTCACAGAGCATTTGATTTTAGATGGGGTCAGTGACCCCTATTTGAAAGCTAGAAGGAGTCAGAGGAAGGCAAATAATTTAAAAACTATAAAATATTAATAACCTAGACCAATTGAAAAGTTGCTTCGATTTTTCCACTCTATAACACAGTACTGTACAAATTCTGTGGTACTAAGTGCCAGATCTGGCCTAAGTGGTGTAGGGCCAATAATGTAACCAGTGTTGACCACTCCCTGTTTAAGCCACACCCTCTTTAAACCATACCCATGTTATAACAAGACCTTTAAAGGGCTGGTAACATTAAAAAAAAAATGTAAAATTTGTTTGTATACATAGAAAAAAAACACCAACATAAATTAAGTAAAATCACAAAGCCTTTATTAATAAATAACTTACTGAAACTCCACTTGCACTCCTCTTCAGAAAAGGAGATCCAGCGATCCATTGTGCAGTGCTCGATTTCTCCTTCATGCCTTCCTTATAGGAGATAGCCATGGAGGAGAAATCAAGTACCGCACAATGGATTGTTGCCCTGTAGCATTTTCTGAAGTGGAGCGGAAGTAGAGTTTTGGTAAGTTATTTCTCAATAAAGGCTTTGTGATTTTAAAGTGGTGGTTTTTTTTCTATGTATATCAACACTTTTTTTTTTTATTTTAAGACAGCGTCCATGTTAATGGTGGTAGCACTCATAAAAACAAATGGTTTGTGCTCATTGCCGGGATATCACTCATCACTCATTTGTAAAAAATTTGTCATATTAAAAAATACCCTTGAATCCATATTCCTCCTCCTCAACTGTGGATAACACAGCTCCACCAACACATGATTAAATCCCTTAGGGGGTTTCCAAATGCTAACAAACCCTACCAGGCTCATGTCCCATGGGTAGTGTAGGGCAGACAGAATATGGCACATACAGGGAGCATATGGCAGGCAGAGTATGGCACACACAGAGAGCATAGGGCAGGCAGAGTATGGCACACACAGGGAGCATAGGGAATGCAGAGTATTTCACATACAGGGAGCATAGGGAAGGCAGAGTATGGCACACAGGGAGTATGGGCCAGGCAGAGTATGCAACACACAAGGAGCATGGGAAAGGCAGAGTATGACACACATAGGAAGCATAGGTCAGGCACACAGGGAGTGTAGGGAAGGCAAAGTATGGCACACACATGAAGCATAGGGCAGGCAGAATAGAGCAAGAGACAGGGAAATACATCAGTACTCTAAGATGAGCAGTTTATACTGTGCTACATACAGTGACACAATGATTTTCCCCTTATTAGGTGCAACAGGTGACCAATGCGGGCACTTTCAGTCTGGGTCTGAGGTGTGAAAGGTACAGGGCTTTACACAGAGCTTCACTTGCCCTTTAATCCCTGTGAGATGCAAATATTTTTATAGGAGAAAGTCTCGAATAAACACATCCACCAAAACTGCAAATTTCCTATAGTTGTGACTGAAAATAACAATAGAGAAATATTAGAAGCCTGATTAATATAGGTAATTAATGTTGATATCTCTCTGACAAGGCTGAATTCTGTACAAAAGAAGGTACACTCCACACTCTGGCAGTAGTAGCAATTGCAGGTGCCAACAACCATCAAAAGCAACTATAGCAAAAGCAATAGAATAACAATCTGATCATCATTAACATGCACAAATAAGGCAACAGCAAAGCTGCTGAGACTTTTACCAACAAGCCTGGATATATATAAATATATGTATATAGTCCATGTGGTGCATGCACTCTTACCAGATTTTCAAGCAAATTTGGATGCATTGGTCAAATATAACTATGCAAGATTTCCATTTCTCAAGTGAACAAAAGTGTTACTTTATTCTTAGATGCATTTCCTTTTATATGTATATCGGGCAAAATGCATCACAACTAGCCTCTCTGTACTTGTAGAAAATCATCACCCTTTAATGTGATTCCTTAACTAATAAGACCCCCTACACAATCTTCAGTGCAGCAAATAATGTGTAAACGACAGCTCTCATTCTACTGATGTCTAGATAGTCTAGGCAGGCCAGTCCAACTGATAAGGCCTCAAAATCCCCAGCTCAGTGTTAAAACCATCTCCAGGTAAATTTTAAGTCCTATAAGTAACAAATTGTATTTTTTTCTTGGACAGGGGGTGACTTATGATGGAAGCATCTATGATTTGGTTTATTTTTACCATCTCTTCATCAGATGAATGAATGCTTCATATTTGAGAGTGCCTCTTGTTACCAGGTACATTGTAGCTACAGTAGCTACCTTGATTTAATCAAAGTCAAAATCACAACAGATTTGGACCCTAGCTACCATATTGCTTAAAATGCAAATTGAAGAGCTGCTGAATAAAAAGCTAAATAACCCAAAAACCACAAATAATAAAAAATTAAAATCAATTGCAAATTGTCTCAGAATATCACCGTCTACATCATACTAAAAATTATCTCAAAGGTGAACAACCTCTTTAAATATTTCTTTGTACCCTCCCATATGTGCAACAAATACATGAAATCTTTATACATTGGCAAAGTATCAATTAATCATATAGGTCTACAGGCACTTCCATATTTGGCCCAGTGGGAATTGTTTCACTGAAGACACCATTTTGTTTGGTTGTACTCCCACGCAATATAAGAAAAACATCCAAACTGAAATGATTTTTAAGATTGTCTGTCATCCTGTCGCATATAAAACAGACATAAAGGGTGTGGATGTGGGAAACATCATCATTAGAATCATGTTGAAACAGGTCTCTCATTCCCAGTGTCAATAGAAGAAAATGGTGACCTCAAAGAAATAGAGAGAAATGATATATATGTGTAATAAATGGGGTGTGGCCATGAGAAAAGTTGCACACACCTAACCTAAAATCCAATGATAAATCCTCCCATCATTCTCAGAAATTATGTGCAAGTGCAGGCAAGTTGATCATACAGTGTATATTTTTTTTACCAGTAGAAGTGAAACCAGACACTATTTATAACACTACTGCACACAGATTTGTTTCGACATAACACAGTATAAAATCAAAACAAGTCAGTGCAATCCATTTTTTAAGTGTTTGTTAGAAACTCAATTCAAATGAGGATTTGGTGAATTGCAATATGAATTGCCAAAGTATTTCTTTTGTTAATTTCAATGCAGCTGCCGTGGCTTGTAGTGTCATACTTCTGAAACTGAACATGTATTGATATTGTCATATTACCATATGGCACTGTACAAAGTAGGAGTAGGGTTGTCACCTTTTCCTGAAAAAAATACCGGCCTTCCTATATATTTATCTTTTTTTCCTATTAATAACATTGGGATCAACCATAAAACCATCAAAAATACCAGCCAGGTGGCAACCCTAAGTAGGAGAGAGGTGGGTCACTTGAAGTTTGCCTAAGACCTTTCGCACATTCCAGTGCAAGGTATAAGTCCAGACAATTTTACAATCAAATTATATTACAGTACATGATGATTATTTAAGTTTCTCAAGCACATGCCCCCAAAAAGACAGGAGTCTAGATATTGTTCAATGAAGCAAAATTGCCAACTTTAAGAAGCTAAATTACCAACTTAAAGTGATACTGACACTAAAAAAATGACTTTTTAACCTATGAATGTACATTAAGGGGCAGATTTACTAAGGGTCGAATTCGAGGGTTAAAAAACCCTCGAATTCGACCATCGAATTTTATGGGAATAAAAATCTTTCGAATTCGAAGGATTTTACCGCAATTTGATTGGTCGAACAATCAAATAGAAAATATTTAATCTTAATCTTGCAATGTAGCAATAAAGAGTGACATAGTGGCAGAGATTATGTTCCCCACATTGGAGGGGGGACCCCTGTAAGTTTTACTTGGTATGTAAGCAAATCAATGCTATATAAAGAAAGGATAATGAAAATAATTAATAATGTTAAAGATCCCAAATGTTTGCTCTATTAATGGTATATACTAGTGATCACCTGACAGACATTGGAAATGAAGGGAACAAGGAGCTTGCTTTGTTTCCTGATGAATGGAAAGCAAAGCAAGTTATTCTCACCTCTGCTCATGGTAGGTGTTTTTGGAGAGCACTGGAAAAACCCTTAGGTTTTAGAGAAATTATATTCATTGCTATGCTTATGGTGTGCTGTAGTCTTTTTTTCTTGTGTCCGAATGGTATCATAAACTGCCAACTGAATTGGTATTTGTATGACCAAACACCAATAATAATTCAAATTCTTATTGTAAGCCATTTACCACATATTTGTCTTTAGAGGACCCCAGGGTGGGAAAAAAATCTCTCTTGAATGAAGTTCTCAGGCAGCTGGGATCTATATTGTTTGTTTTAGAACAGAAGACACATTAGGCATGAACTGTAAGTTGGTGTTGCTTTTCTCTTTAACCAAATGTAGACAATGCAACTACATCGAGTGACAAAAAATCACTCAGGGTTGCCTACTCAAATAGAATGGTTATGTCAACATATTCATTCAAGCTTTAAATTAAATATCATATGCTCCCAGATCTTGTCTATGTACGTAATTGACTGGACTTTTCCATCTCATTTTCTTAGATGTTGTCCTCCATATTTCTGTTTTGTTGTTTCTAATATCCAATAAATCACATTGGTATAGCATACTCTACTAATATACAAAAGCTATCAATAACATCTCAAATATGGCCTTACATGCAGTTCTAGCAGTATCATTTATAATTAGTAGCTATGCAGGCTGGGACATTAGCCACTGAAATATATGCATTTTAAAATAAAAAGTTATTAGGAAACACCATACATGAAATCTTGTACTCCTTTATGGCTATAGAACTTCTTTGTGACATCTAATATCCTTATATCTTATAAGAGAATGCATAATTCCCTAGACATAGAAATACGCTTTCCACAGCACACAATAGATCAGTGATGCCCTAAAATTGAATGAGATTATACATTTTTTAGTTATGGTAATAAAATGATATTCCACTTGTGCTACATAGAAAGGCAAGGTAGCTGCAGGTAACATCTCAAAGTCAACGGTATAATATGTTCAAGATGAGTTTATACTTTGACAGATTACAGTTTAAGTAAAACAGGCAGTTTGGGTTGCTTCTTAATGAAGTCTCCACCATTCGCACTGCTTGGAACGATGTCGCTTATTAACTTCCAAAGGGTTAAAATGGTTATAGTGCAGGCCATTAGTCAAATCTTTTCCTCCCTTCATTACCAAAAATTGTGACCTCTACATATCCCTGATCGGTGCGTAAATCCACGGTCTGTTTGCTGTCTGTTGCTTGACCCGACATCCTACTGTACTGCAACATATTCTATATATAGATATTAGCAGCAGTAAAAAGGAAACAAAGAACAAAGAAAGGTCCCTAGCAATAAAAGAAAATGCTGGAAGCATTAGAAATGATGATTCTCTCCAATGCACATTTTTTATTCTGTATATTATTATGTATTACCTTTGGTAGGCTAAAATGTGATACATATAGCATTTGCTAGTCTGTGCTTCTAGGGCATAAATTCCAAAATTAATGAACTATATACATGTTTTTAATCTATTTGGTATTTATTTTATTTATGTCTTTGCTTTGAATTCTGCATATTAATGTGTGTATATGAGTCATTTCAGGATGCTACTACTATTTACATGATGAGCTTTCTAACTGGGTAAACATTTCAGATGAAGAATTACATTAAATATGGTTATCAGCAGTCTCTCCAAAGAGCCTCTCATTCTTCGGCTTTTATGGCTTGAACAATAAGTGGCTTGGACAATAAGGTTTAGCTCAAAGCACCACGTTTCGTATCTATACGCCATCCTTATCTGGGCCACGTTTGTCTTGCGGATGTCATTGCCTAGAGGTCCATCTTTGCAGTAGTCTTCACCAAGAAAACAAACTTTTTCCTAGGGATTAAACATGACTAGATGTAACTGAAAGATATTAGCCTTGCAATACATTTGAATCATTTATGAGCTTGTCTAACTTCATGGTTCCTTGTCGAAGTTTATGTTGTTTTGTGTTCTTTATCATTAGCTGAGGCGAGTGGGTTCTCATGTTGCCACAGCATTTGAGCATTTAATAATAGGAGGCTGCTGGGAAGCAGTTACTGTAGCTAGAGATATTGGCATGGGGAAAATGATTCAAACACCTGCTGTTTATTAGAACATTTCAGATATAACTACTGTTTTTCCCCACAATCTATAATTTAAGTTCTTCTAAATCCAGCACGAGGCTTCCTTTATCATTTCCCTTAGTGATTTTGGTTTGCCTCGTGCTACAAGCTAGCCTCAAGCTATCTTTATACACATGCAAAACTTTTTTTTTTGTTTTATAATCTATAAGTGCTGGTGAAACTGAGGTTTCACCCAGAATGTAAAGCATGCAACAGCCACAATCGCTAAAGCACTTTCATACCAGCCTAATAAAAATGGAGGACTATCTTTTGAGAGGCTAATCCAGGAGGGATTAGTCTAAATGAATAGGCACAAAGGGGAGAGAAAATTAGTATCAGTACATAATAACAACAGAAATATGTGTCTACGTTTGCTTGTTAACTATTTGTATTTTTGTCTTTGACAAAATGTTTAGCGTAAAAAAGTTATGTTACTTTTATTGGGGAATCCATTTCCTGATCCCAATATGATTATTTCCATTTACTTTCTGGGGAAAAAACAACAGCAGTCCTGTCTTTTTTCATGACAACAATGGCATCTCCAATCTTGGAGTATGGAGCCCTCTAGTATGTTCCCACCTCTCTGCCTGAGTCTCACAGGGAGGGCAGCTTTTATCTTACCTCTTTCTTCAAAGAAACAAAGTACTGTGCTACATTTACTCACTTTAACCCAACTATAATAATGATAATCAATAAAGAAGACTGGACAAGTATTAGTCTAATATGCTTTCAGTAGGCCTAAATACCCCACATACCCTCCTATCCAAGCAAAGACTGAATTATCTTGTGTTTATCTATGTTCTCCCCAGCATGTAAATATCAGTACAATGAACTCATAGTGGGGAATGTAATTAAAGTTGCAAAGAGTAAAACAATTTGCACCAATAAGAATAAAAATGAACATCTCGCAATGTTATATTGTTCCTTAAATGGTTATTGCATTGTGAATTTTAATTGCACACTCTTAAGAAGTGCTTGAAGGTAGTGATGGGCGAATCTCATGCGTTTCACTTCGCCGAAAAATTCGCGAATTTCCTGAGAAATTCGCGAATTGGCGAAAAAATTCGCGAAACGAGTCGCGCGTCGTTTTTGACGCACGTCGCGTCAGGCGCGTCGCGTCGTTTCCGACGCGCGGCGCGTCAATCGCGGCGCGTCAAAACCGATGTGCGACACGTTTTTTTGGGCGAATTTTTCGGCGGCGAATTTTTGCTTCAACCAGCACATGTGTACTGTGCAGTTAATGCAGTGAAGAGTGCATGCATACATGGGCACAACTTACTTTGATACAAAGTTTTTTTGGTTCAGACACTGTGAGTGATATAGCAGCATACAGCTATGGTATCCAGCAATGCCATCTCTTCATTGCCTGGGCACATTTAGTTAAGAAGAACTGAGCATGCTCAGTAGCCAGCGGCCAATTCTTGAAGGAAGGTACTGAGTGGGTTAGAGGAGGAGACAGAATCCTAAAGTGATAAACGGGATGCTGCAGCCTTACCATTAACCTTTGAGCAACCAGAGTGACAGGTATTTAAAGATTACAAAGAGACTGTTCACTGATTACATTTTTGCATGGGGGCTTACAAGTCTTTTCTGTATTATTGTAGTCTTGTGTATGATACACTTTTAAATAGTCATGCCTTTTTAACCTCCAGAATTGATTGTACCCTCCATGTTGGGTTTTGTTTTTATTTAGGCTTCTATACTGAACCTATGGTGAGCCTGCAGTTCAGACAGCTTGAACAATGAGAAACTGACCTACATTATGTTAGTAACATTTACTTACCTACAAGGGTTTACAGGGGATCAAAAACAATGATGAATCTCATATACAGTATTTGGTTGCAATTGGGAGGAACAAATAAGAGCCACAGAAAGATACCCTACAAAATGACCAGTTATGCTACTTTTTCTATATTATATGGGGAAAGGGAACCTTCACCATAAGTAGGAGTAATGGCTGCTAGAGTTTCTTCTATTGTTTTTCTTTAAATATCACATGCTTGCTCTTTTCAGTATAGTTTATGGTATAGCTTTACCCTCCCTTCCTATCGTCTTGTAGATTATAGATGTACCTACAACCCCCATTTATGGCTTCTCAACCCAAAAGCCATCAAAAAATTCCTTATAGTTCACCATAATAACTAATAGGCACATAAAACTCCATAAATGGAAGACAAATGTATTAAAAATCTATTTTTTCAATGTAAAAAAAAACCCCACAAACCAAGTTTTCTTAATTCCCCAAACGTTATCGCTTTAAATTGTGTGAAAGGCTCGATCACCCTAAAATCACATTATAATTTATTTTCAAAGAGCCTGCAAAACCTCCAAAACTTGACTTTTAAAAGAGCTTGAGCTTGAGTTTTTTCAGTTTATAAATGTGAAAATTGTGATTGCTTTTTTTATTTTAGTGTGGCCACACATGGGGAAGTAAACAGCACCTGTAACATATATTTTTTTATCTCAGATCGAATGTTTATTAAACACATGCATTTACTGAGTACCTTAGTATAATGAAACTGCATGGGGTCATCGGTAGATAGTGACACCACCAGGCCTTTAGAATGGAAATCTAGCAATGGGTTCTTTGCATATTCCAAGAACAAGCTGTTGTTACTCAGAGGTGACATAGCAATGGGAATTTTGGCTAAATAGTATAGATACTGCAGCACTGGACTCTAAAAAAAAAAAGAATAAAAGGTGATACAGTTTTATACAGATAATAATTATACAGTTTTAATGTGTAAGGTACATTGATATAGTTACATTTTATTGGGCTGTATTACTGTACCAAACATTTATATATAAAACATTTATAAGTAAATATTGCCGTTTACATCTTTTACCATGAGCCACCATTTTGTATTGTTTTCTGTGCTCTTTCAGAGATCACCTGACGAGAAATACTGCATCTATAACAGGAAGAAGTATGAGCGCAAAAGACAAAACTTTGCCCAGTAATTGGCTCATGTAACCTAACAAGTATGTTTTAGATTTTTATGGTGTAGTTTATATTTCTAAATTACACTGTTTATATTGCAAATAATTCAGTCTACCATATAAAATGTTATGCCTGAACCACGTGATTATTATATTGGTGTGTAGGCAGCCATTTTGCATGGTCATGTGCTTTCAGAAAGAACCAGTGCTAAGTGCTTTCAGGCAGGCTATTGTTTCTCTTGAAGGAACTGTAACTGAAGGAGTTGCTTTTCTGCTGTTGGAGCTGTTATATTGTTACCTTCCCACTGTTTTAGTGACATGCTGCTGGGGGGCATGGGTGAGGGGCAAAGGGAGGTGGGTGACATAACTCCATCTTGCAGTGCAGCAGTAAAGAGTGACTAAAGTTTATCAGAGCACATGAAAAGCAGGCACTTAGGAACCTACAATATGTCTAGCCCAATGTCAGATTTCAAAATTAAATATTAAAAAAAAACCTGTTTGCTACTTTGGTGGAGTACTATTGACTTGTGCATTTTTGAAAAAAACATGTTTTCCCATACAAGTTTCATGCAATATTTGTTTATAGAGACCTATGTTTTTGGGGGCTGTAGTTTTCCTTTAAGGCTACTTTTTCTCTATTCTCTTAGCTAATGCATGATATTTTGGTCTTTACATGCAGATTACAATTCATTAAGGTTGAGGAGACTGCCTCATACAGATTTAAATAAACAAAAGGAATCCTGGGAATGAATTTCAAATAAGCTCCAAGAAAATCCCATTTACATGGGTTTATCCTATAGGCTAAAGCTCACCCACTGGGTTTTTAAAGCAGAAGCCAGGATAATAGCTGATCAGATTCCCAACTACAGACCGGTTTCCCTTTCTTGAGGATAAGATAGAGTCACCGTGTGGAATAGAAACAGGATGGTTAAAGGAAAGCTTACCTTTTTTAAGTTCAGTCCATGAGAAATGTTGTCTGCAGTCATAAAAGCTGCTAACAAGTGGGTTATGGCACCTGCCTCTCCACAGTGTGGGCGGAAAAGAAATGTGTTCAGTCCTCTTTCCCTATATTATAACAATAAACCAAAACCATTATTTGGATTCATTTGTTGTATTCCAATTACTGTCATAGTGTAAACATTCTTTAATTTGGTATATATATATATATATATAATTCTTATCCACCCCTTGTCTTCTACATCAGCCATGTGGATTGGAGCCCTCTCCAACCCCAGACAGGAGCTGTCTAGGTACTGTGTTAGGGAAAAATAAAAATTAGTTTTTTCCAACAAAGAACAGTTGTAACCTAGAGGAAACAAGCTAATCTCACAAGATATTACATTGCACACTCAGCTGCCTGAGGTGACTCCTGCAATGCCCCCACTAACCCATTTGGCCCTGTCATCTGAGGCGAGTTTTTTAACTTGGCTCATTGGCTCAGAGCCCCTGTGTACACTATTGTAGAGCTACAAATGCCGAAAAATCATTCACTCACAGTTTGCTCTATGGGTCACTGGCAAATCACAAAGATGAAAAGGATGTGGCTTTTGCTAATACTGGGTACAACAGTGATCTTCAACACACACACACTCTGATGGATGTCCTCAGTGGACTAAATTATTTTTCTCTGCAGACCAACTTGAGTCACGTGGGAATACACTAGTACTTGTCAAAACAACAGCCCTGGGAGACCACAAATGTGTGCACTGAAGATGGCCCTGTTGCAAGACCATATCTCTTTGCTTATCGCTGCCTGTAGCATTAACTGATTAGCAGAACAAAAAAAAATGAAGACTAAACCACAATTTGGGTTATGTATATTCAGTAAAAAATATGTAATAAAATATATATATAAAAAATTGCAATTAAAACTGTGTTTTTTTTTTATTTAACCTTCTCACTTCAACTGAATGTTATGGGGTTATGGAATATTTGCAACACTATAATAAAGTTTCATTGCGGAGGAAAACCTGGTTTCCTATAGCCTTGAAAACACTGACATTGTTATTGAGACTGTCTAATTTTTAGAGAGACAGTTTTCAGTTTTTCAAAATAAATTAGGTTGAAAAGCCATACAGATGAAAGGGCTGTGGTTGTCCATCCTGCTGGTTGAGTTCCTGCAAACACATTGTAAGTGTTATTATAGATGTGAACAGTAATATTTTTCTCTGGTTGTCTGCTCTCAATGTAACAAAAAAACATAATAAAAGCCTCCAATGGGAACAAAGACCAAACCATTTATATTTAGACATTTATCAATATTATTGTGTTTACTTCTGCAGGATTTACTGAAGCTCACTTCAGACCCACCAACAAATTAAAAACATTTTCTGATGAAAAGATAGCTCACCTTCTCAATTTGTTCAGTACCCTTATGTTTGCATACATGAAGTAGATATAATATGTGTATGATGGGTTCTTCTCAATAGCCCATTCCTGAGGTGCTGGACTCTTAGAGGAAAACATGTGGCCACTGTGTTTGGATTCATCATCTACACTGTCAAATGCAGTGATCTGTAAATAATGCACAATGAAACTCAATCATACATTTACAAAAATGAAGAATGAACTGCTACACCCATTTTGATTTCATTAATTAATAAACTATCCTAATTTATGTTTATCATTAAATTGCTGAACTCTTACGGGGGAATGTAATTAAAGTCGCTAAGAGCAAAACATTGTGCACCAATAAGAGCAAAAATCCACATCTCGCAATGTAAACGGTTCCTTAAACGGTTATTGCATTGCGAATCATTATTGCGCAGTACGAATTGTAATTGCGCAGTCTTAAGAAGTGCTTGAAGGTGTCATAATCTTTTGGAGAAAACATTGCGACTTTTTCAGTAAGAAGTTTTATTACATTGACAGCGCATTGGCGCAAAGTGTAAAATTCTCAAATGGCCTTCCACTGGTGGAAGTGGTCGCTAAACAGTTTCCAGGTTTGCAAAAGGTATATTGCATTTGCGCAAAGCAAAATTTCTTCGCGCAAAGACTTAACTTTTCGCATTGCGAATATTTTTTGCGTTACCGACGTATATTATATTCCCTTATTACAGTAATATTTATTGGTCTTTGGGCTACAATCTAGAATTACAGGGTTAGGTTGATCAAATAACATTAAGTTAAGGAAAGTTAATGAAAATGCTTACTTTTTTGCTAAATGAAGGCTGCACCCTATCTATGTGTTGCCATTCATTAGGCACTGCCCTGGGCTGTAGTACGCACGCCATATAGCCAAAATTATCTCTAATGGAGTATGAAAAGTACACTATATGAAAAATAGGATGCTTGGTGTAGAGAACAGCATCAGGAGACACAGCAGCTCTGTCCATAATGCGTTGATTTTGCCCCAAAGCAGGCTATGCGTCCTGACACTCCCTAAATCTGGCCATAGAGGCACAGATATAATTGTATGAAACAAGATTTCATATAATTTTACAGACTGTTAATATGATAGTGCCAATATTTTTTGTACCATGGTGATTGGTCGTTTAGTCAATCGGACAAGTTTAAAAATTGTTGTCAGCTAATAATAATATCTGATGATATCCATGGATGACTTTGCATCATCTGATTTGTTATTTTTCCTTCTTTAATCCAACAGTTTAAAATCTGAATGATTAGTTTATGATTGCAGCATTGAAATGAACTATCGATATCTAAACGTTCGTAGGTCAAAGAATAGAATCGGAACATCTATGGCCATCTTACTTAACACGAAGATGTCATGCAAGTTAGGATGGGTAGTTGGTGGGTAGGGGGATGCCTCCCCTATCCCACTTGGATCCAGCTATGTCAACATAGACAACACTCAACGAGGCATGCCACAGGTCTCTGCCAGCCAACAAAAAAGTGCAGAGACATGCAACAAGTTATAAAATGGTAGATGCAGCCAGTAAAGTACAAAAAACAGACTGCATCTTGCATTGTAAGTGAGCCCTAAACTTTATACTAAACAGTTAAATTCCAAACCATCTCCTCATTAGAATTCCATTCTTTTACTAATTATTCTGTGATTTCTGCAGGTTTCTTGTAAGCTTATATCATCAGATTTATGACAGTAGACCTTGTGTGTCATTGCCCTGAAACATGTTTTCTAAAAGAGCTAATAATACTGTTACTTACATGTCTCAGGAAGACACTTAGTTCTTTATTAGCATTTGGATTGACTGTTGCCTCAAACACAGGCATGAATCTGTTTTCCAACATTTTTCCGAAATTGGGCACAAAATTTTAAGCTCTGAAAATATCACTGGAATGAATAAAACAGTAGATTATACAGTGTAATACAAGCACTGAAATAGTTATAACATATAGTGCCAAAATGTTAATCGGCATCCTCTTGTGGCAACATAACATATAACTGTAACAGTTCAGTTCTAAAGGCTTCCCCAGGACTTGTATGTAACTTTATGGCCCTACCGAGGAAACACAGGAAGAAAAATGCTTTTGTAACCTAAATTATATAAATCTACGAATTGCTTAATCTTCCAGATGAACTGATTTAGTATATGGCAAATCCAGGGCTGAACTTGGCAGCAAATTGGCAAAGGAGATTATGATCTTCAGTAGAAATACTAGTTGTTAGCTATACACACACACATAATAAATAAATAATTAGTTAATTAAGGATAGTTAAAAGGAGGTGCGGCTGCTGCTGCTGCTTCTTCTGCTGCTGCTGCTTTCCCCTAGAGACCTCCTAGAGATGAGGAGGTTAAGGCCCGTGGAAGGAATATTGGTGAGCACCAGGGAACAAGAGAGAGATTCCCCGAGTTGGAGGTATATTTATCAAAGTGAAGTTAAGGTGTATATTTATCAAAGAGTGAAGTTAAGAGTGAAGTTCCGCCACTAGAGGGAAATTCCGCAGCTCTCTTATTCATTTCTATGAACTTTCACTTCACCCATTGATAAATAGGCCTTTCAAAATCCAATAGAAATGAATGGAGAGCAGCAGAATTTCCCTCTAGTGGCGGAACTTCACTCTTTGATAAATTTACCCCTTGGAGAGGGCTCCAAAGGTCTAGGAGAACACCAGAGAAACTGCTCCCAGGAGACAAGAGTGTCTCCAGTGTGTCCAGAGAGGATTCTGGGACTTGTGGTCCACTGAAAGCCAGTGAGGGCTACCCTCAGATGTGAGTAAAGAGAACACAAGTGAGAGTGTGAAGCGGGACTGTTTATGTTACGTGATTTCCCCTATGTGAAGCCAGTGGGCTGAAGAATTGTGTTCTAATGCAAATAAACGCCAGCGAAGCTGCAATTTAACTGTAAAAGGCTGTGTCAGTGTCATTCTCTGTGATGAAATCTGTGGGTTTCGCTGCCGGAAGATCACTATATACGCATGTATGCATGTATATCTTGGGTTTCGCTACCATAAGATATATATATGTACTGTATATATATAGTGTGATGGACAGCACTCTGGGTGCACGGTAAAATGTTTACATATGTAGAAGAAAAAAACCAGCAACACCAGGATTTTTTTGGTGAATAAATGGTGTTATTGCCTGTATAACCGACGTAACGTTTCGGTCCCCATAGGGACCTTTCTCAAGGTGAAACATGTGTCAAACAGTACACAGAATATATACCCCCCTCCTACTAGATTAATACAGGAAGTGACTCATCCAGTGATGTTAAAGAGAACAGTGCTTCATATAATATTGGTAGTAAAATACGCCAATGTAATCCAATAAATGATTTACCAAAATATATGGTTTTTCAATCTAGGAGGAGGGAGGTATACATTCTGTGTATTGTTTGACACGTTTCACCTTGAGAAAGGTCCCGATGGGGACCGAAACGTTACGTTGGTTATACATGCAATAACACCATTTATTCACCAAAAAAATCCTGGTGTTGCTGTTTTTTGTTCTTCTACATATATGTATATGTGTGTGTGTGTATGTGCATATATATTTATATATGTATGTACTTGATTTTTGTGGATTACAAAGTATGTGTCTCTAGGTACTGTTACTCAGTAACCACTACAGTAGTGTCTTGAATTAAAATAAGGCAATAACTCGAGGGATGAAACAGAATTTTTTCCTCTTTACAGGTCCATGGTAAGCCCTCATTAGGGTTGCCACCTGGCTGGTATTTTACCGGCCTGGCTGGTATTTTTGATAGTTGATCCC
>CM044434.1:44807332-44830889 GCA_024363595.1 Xenopus borealis | reverse complement strand
CTGGTGCTCAGCCTTATTCAGGAAAGTTCCACTGTTTTCCCAAATACATAACAAGTACCAAATGAGCAGGGTGGCACTCAATTTATAAAAAATAGAAAAGACATATTCTCAGGTCATCATGTACAAAAATACAACCTGTGTATTCCATTAGATCTCATAGCAGCGACATTTCGGCCATACAGCATGCTCTTTTTCAAGCTAAACAGAGTAATCAAATGTCACAGGTGTGCTTCACGCATAAACAGGCTTTAGGTGGGAAGTGACATTACAGCATCATAGTGATAGCTGTAAAAGATCTTTGAAAATTGACCATCTAATTTTTTGGGGTAATTTTTATTGAAAACTTCCGTATTCAAGCGAATAAAAATAGTTTGAATTGTTCGATCACATTGCTCGAATCAAACGATTTTGAGCAAAATCCTTCGAATTTCTAGGACAGGACAGGTTCTATGAAGTCCCCCATAGGCTAAAATGGCAATTTGGCAGCTTTGAGGTGGCGAATAGTCGAATTTGAAGGATTTTGAAAGGGCCAGTACTTCGAAATTCTAAGTTTTGAATTTTTTCAATTCAAATCAAATTTTTGGCTATTCGATAGTCGAAGTAGCCCAAAATTACTTCGAAATTCTAATTTTTTTAAATTCGAATTTTATTCGACTATTCACTTCAACCCTTAGTAAATGTGCCCCTTAATCCCTATGTTTGTCACCCCCCCCATTATATTTGAATCTATTTTTTTTTCAAATTATTACCACTTTATTAAATCCCATGCACAAACATATTAGAACATTTACAGACTTCCACCTCGTTATCCATATTTCATTATTTTCATATAAACAGGTATAGATCATAGACCCTATTGAGCTCATATGGTGCCAGTGAATCTTATGAACCTCATAAGAGGCTCTTTGTTTCAACCTCAATTCACAGTTTCCCCCATATTTATGCATATCTATACATATTTATATTTAGGCAAGTCCTTCCCCTGTTTTTCTGTCTGTGACATCATGCAGCACGGATACAGGCTGGAGAGCCATCTGATGTCTCAGTGCATCCCTGGGAGAGGAGAAGGACCCAAGGGAGTACATTACTTTAGAGCCAGATGCACAGGGATACAGACAGAGGTAATAAAGGGGAACCCTGCTGCAGCGAGAGAGGCTGAGATAGACAGCAGAGAGAGTGCAGCATGTAATGTGAAAGAGCTGCAGTATTAAGTGAAATCATGTCTTGTACTTGGTTGAACAGATTGGAGTTTCAGCTTAGAAGTAAAGGTTACCCTGCATTCCGTTCAGCTGTTGGATGTCAGTTGCAACCCTTGTGTGTCCCCAATGTGAGCACAGGTCTTTCTAGTGAGCCTGCCACGTGGGCACTACAGCCTATATCCTAAAGGAGAGGTAAATTGGGGCAGGTAGAGCACTTGGGGAATAAAGAGCTCCGGGGAACAGGGACATTTCATGTGAACTGTGTTGTCCACCTGGAGTGGAGATATTCTCTGCTAGTTACTAGACAGAACCTTGTTTCCCCCGTGTAGGAATAGTATTTCATTGCACTGTTTAACCTATTCTTTCCTTTATTCATTATATAAAGTTTCTCTTGGTTTACTACAAACTGTGTGTATTATTTTCCTATTGAAAATCCCCTGAGGTGTGAGCCTCAGTGCTCACTAGGTGGAGGCACTGCCCTGTAAATCCCAGTTTCCAGTATCGTTTATATGCAAAGAGAACTCAGGGTCCTGGATTGTAAAGGGATAATTGCTATTTAAAAATATTTTAACCAAGATAGGGTTCTACATAAATCAGGTTTAAAGCAAGGGTCATGCTCTGTGGGTACAGACATATTTATAGCCTACGCTATACAAGAGTTTTGCAGTTATTGCCACCAAAATATATTGATATCCGACATCTATAGTGCCACATATCAGCTAACTAATGAGTTAATTTTGTGTACTTTAATTATTTTATGCTTTGTTTTTTTTAACAGGGAGCTGCTCATGTGTACATGCTTGGGTGTTGTAGGAAAAGGCACCCCTCATTTTCAGGGGCATTTCAGGAGCTGCTGCCACCCCCCCATTCCACGATTCTAACTTCCAGTGTCGGAGCAGGTTGAGGGGGGCCACATCACTCATGGCAGGAGCAGCCCTGCTCATTTTTAGAATGTTCCACTGCAGTATGCCAATAGTATATATATGTACTTTCATGCATCTATACGTGCATTGTGCATTTCGGTAAATATATAATACCTTAAGCACAAGCTAATTTAAGAGAAACTCTAAGATATTATGTGCTGAACACAGATATGTAGTATTTCGTAAACAAGAGGAGATCTTTCAGCACAGATTTCTCAATGATCAGAGCTGAGCTATTTTAGTTTAGTGTAATTCACATGAACACTGGTGCATTATACATTAGCATAATGTATTCACCTGACTTTTTTCATTTATTAACATGAAGAATACATGTAAAATACTTCACCAAACTGGATGTGATTTGGCAACTCCTAATTGGGAGGAAGGGGCATTTTACACACCTACTCTAGGTATTTGTGTGACACCTCCTGCAGCCTCACCTGAAATAATAACCCTTCCCTATACACGCCCTGATTGCTTTTGTTCTTCTTTCAGATACAGTATTTATCAATTTCAAGAGGGGATGAGACATAATAAAAGTACCCTGCCATGCAACTTGTACCACTCCCATACTTATAGGACCAGTACCGCCAAAGAATAAAAAGGATTTGTATGCAATTAAATATGATGTAAACTTAAGCTCCCCATAGATGCAACGTTCTTTCCCTGCCGAACGACCGATCTTAGGGAAGTCCGACCAATCTGTCAAAGTTCAATGATGAGTAGTGATGGGCGAATTTATTCGCCAGGCACAAATTCGTGGCAAATTCCTGCAGTTTGCCGCAGACTAATAAATTTGTGAATCACCTGTGCAAATTTGCCGGCGTCAAAAACAAGACGTTGGTGCTGTTTCACAAATCCATCGCCGTTTTGCAAATTTCACAGGAAATTTGAGAATTTTTCTGCAAAACAGAACCAATTCGCCCATCCCTAATGAGGAGCCAATTAACCTGCCTTTGTGTTTTTGAACTTTATCTGGAGGAAACCCATACAAACTCAGATAGCTGCTGGAATTGAACCCATGAACTAAGAGCTAAAAGACAGCAGTGCTAACCATTGCACCTGCATGCTGCAGTCCTTCTGTCAAAATCAGGACAGTGAGGAAGTAGACACCAGGGGTGGGTCGGAGTGCAAATTGCCAGCCTTAGGGCAGAACTACATGGCAGAGTGTTTCTGTCAGATCAGACATTGTGCGATCCAACAGGAACAAGGTAAAGTAATAGGAAGTCGGACTGTCGCAGGGTTGATCAGAAGCGACTTGACTGTTGGATGAAGACACAGCTTGCAGCATTCATCTGACAGTCGTGTCATTCATCTGACAGTAGTGTCCCATCGGATCAACCCTGCAACCCTTTCTATTACTTTACCTTGTTTGCGGGCGCTTTGTCGGCCAGCATCAGATCCGACAGAATCACACGGAAGTCTGCCGTGTAGTTCTGACCTTAGTGTAAACGTTCTTTGGAAATAGACTTTAGGACAATGGTGCAAATAGCAATTCCATGTGTTATGTCACCTAGGAGATAAACAGGGCTAAATGCCATTTTTGTTTTTTCAAATAGAATGAAAATATTTTTCTTAATTAAAATATTTGCCCTCGAAAAATATTAAATTATAAGGTTGCATGTTGAACTTATACAAACTTTAAATTAAAGAAAGGAATTGTTACTTGTCCTATAAAGGGGATCTTCAACCAAAACAAATTTCCAATATACATTCATTAGTCATTTTCAATGGTTTTAAAGTTATATGTAACTGTAATCTGGCCCAAAGTCGGCCAGATCTCGATTGGGCAGGTTAAAAAACACTGTCAGATGCGGGTGCATCTCTGCGTGTATGCGATCCCGCCATCCGACCACCCATTTCGCATCCATTATGATCCGATCGTTGGGCCCTGGTGCCCACGATCGGATCAGCCTGTTATTGCCTACAGATGCAGCCACTTGGATTTGTGTTTTAAATGCGCTGTGACTCAGAGTTAATTGAAGAAACTGTGTTATCTAAAGTCATCTTAACTCATTTAATGCATTTAACCTTTTCATTAGCATACCAAAGCACCATTGTTTTCAATGGTGAAATCCTTAAATGGATGAGATGCTGTGACACAATTTTCTGTGTTAAGTGGGAAAAATTGTTAAATTATTCTGTGTCAAACACACAATCCAAAGTGGCTTCATCTGTACATCAATGTGGGCATATTGGGGAGAAATCCACTCATTTGGCGATATTGGATCGGATCTCCCTCGGACACCGTAAAGCTGATTAAAGACCTAGAGGAGAACTTACTCAGAAAGAGACAGACAGATGCTACTTGCAATAGCAACTACAACTAATAACCTTAAAACAACAGAAACTGTTTAATGAATGTATATTGGAAAGTTGCTTAGAACTGCATTTTTCGTTGAGGTGGAGGAACCGTTCAAAAGAAATAATTTTCTTTTTATTTAAACACCTTCTCCAATAATTTCTACATACTTTGGTAGGCACTACTGTCTAGAAGGGCCTTGAAAATCAAGGGGGTAACTATATGAGGCAATGTGTTGGGAGAACACAAAACGTGTAAGGCTGTTATCCATACCTCAATAAAGACCTGTTTTCACTACTACTGCCAGGAGGACTGCTCTTTGAGTGTGTACCCTATAAACAATACAGTGATGTCTGCTCCCTTATGCTGAAGGCTTGCGGCAGAGCACCTGAGCCTCCTCATCCACATGGCGAGTCTCTCTAAAAAAGCAATGTTTATTTGATGATATTACTATCTCAGGTAATGATTTGACCGCTTTGGGCTGAGGTGCACCACAAAAGAAACATCCTAGACAAGGCAAAAACTAGGCAGAGCATAAGTGAAGCGCGCAAGCAAAGAATAGCAGATGCACATATGGGTCAAGAGCAGATGTGTGCACATGGAAGGAAGAGCGCACAAGCCAAAGCATGCATGCGCGGAGGAGCAGATGGAAGCTCATGCGAGGAACATCACGCACAACAAATTGGGCAAACGCAGATGCAGTTTATGAGGAACAAGGGTCCGAACTAGGGAGAGGTATCAGATGAGGTTTGAGCCTGGCACCCCTCTACCATTGAATCCTAGGCATGTGCCTCTTCTACCTATCCCTAGTTCCGGCCCCGAGTCCATCAAGTTCAACCCCTCCAAATGAAAAACATCTATACCTTCAAATAAATTATATTGTATGTATGCATGTACAGTTGTGCTCATACGTTTACATACCTTGGCAGAATTTATTATTTCTTAACCATTTTTTAGAGATTATGAATGATAACACAAAAACTTCTTTCACTCAAGGTTAGTGGTTGGCTGAAGCCATTTATTGTCAGACAACTGTGTTTACTCTTTTTAAATTATAATCACTATATAAACTACCCAAATGACCCTGATCAAAAATGTACATACCCCAGTTCTTAATACCGTGTATTGCCCCCTTTAACATCAATGACAGCTTGAATTCTTTTGTGTTAGTTGTGGATGAGGCTCTTTATCTTCTCAGATGGTAAAGCTGTCCATTCTTCCTGGCAAAAACCCTCCAGTTCCCATAAATTCTTGGGCTGTCTTACATGAACTGCACATTTGAGGTCTCCCCATAGTGGCTCAATGAGGTCAGGAGACGGAGATGGCCACTCCAGAACCTTCACTTTATTTTGCTGTAGCCAATGATCGGTTGACTTGGCCTTGTGTTCTGGATCATTGTCATGTTGGAATGTCAAAGTACGTCCCATGCACAGCTACCGGGCTCATGAGTGCAAATTTTACTCCAGTATTTTTTAATAAAATGCTTACTGCATTCATTTTTCCATCAATTCTGACCAGATTACCTGTGCCTTTGTAGCTCACGCATCCCCAAAACATCAGCGATCCACCCCCATGTTTCACAGTAGGAATGGTGTACCTTTCATCATAAGCCTTGTTGACTCCTCTCTAAATGTAGCATTTATGGTTGTGGCCAAAAAGTAAAATTTTAGTCTCATCACTCCAAATTACTTTGTGCCAGAAGGTTTGAGGCTTGACTCTGCTGTTTGGCATATTGGAAGCAGGGTATTTTATGGCATTTGTGTAGTAATGGCTTTATTCTGACCATGCAGCCCATCTTTCTTCAAGTGCCTCCTTATTGCGCAAACAGCCACACCACATTTTTGCGGCAGAGCACCTGAGCCTCCTCATCCTGTATTTCACCTGATGTTATTTGTGGGGTTTTCCTTGCAACCTGAACAATTTTTATGGCAGGTTGGCTGAAATTTTTGTTTTGTTTGGTTTGGTTTCAACAGAATCCCTAATTTTCCACTTTTTCATTAGAGTTTGAACACTGCTGATTGGCATTCTCAATTCCAATTGATATTTTCTTATATTCCTTTCCTGTTTTATAGAGTTCAACTACCTTTCCCACAGATCCTTTCACAATTCCTTTGCTTTCCCCATGACTTGAATGGATCCAAAAAACATCAGTGCAGCACTGGATGAAAGATGCAAGGGTCTGTCGGGAGTTCAGAAAGTCATTGACCTTTTATGCACACCCACAAATTACAAGCAAAAAGATCACAGATGAAGATGGTTACCTTTAATAGCTATTCTAACCCTTTTGTGTCAAGTTGTGTGCATGTTATCAGGCCAAACTTTTGATAAGGGTCATTTGGGTATTTTGTGTAGAGATTTAAGAGTAAACACAGTTGTCTGACAATAAATGGCTTCAGCCAATCACTAACCATGAGTGAAAGAAAAGTTTTTGTGTTCTCATTCATATTCTCTGAAAAATGGTTAAGAAATCATAAATTCTAATAGGGTATATAAACTTGACCTCAACTATATGTATGTCTGTACGGATAACTTTATTTGTAAAGCACTGTTAAGGAGCCGCAGTGCTGTACAGTGCATTAAAGTACAAGTACAATATATATAGGCATACATGGGGGAGACAAATCACATAATAAACATATACAGACTCATAGGACAAAGAGCTTAAGTGCTATGGTAAGAGACATAGAGGCAAATTCACTAAAGAGTGCAACTTCGCCAGTGTCTGTTTCTCTCACAACACAACACTTTGCCATGCATATATTCGTCAGGACAACGATAATTCACTAAAAATACAAAGTTGCGTCCATGGCTGTAAACGCTGGCAAAATTTCGCTAGTGTTACTTCATCAAGCAAAGTGAAGTTGCGCTAGTTGCAGAAGGCGGGAAGTTAAAGTTCAATGAACGTATATGTTGCAGGAAGTACATTACATTAGCCTGGGAAACCTTAATAAAATAAAGTGTTGTTATATTGCCCTACACATGTGCCCACTGTACAGTTTATGTTCCATATTTTAGGAAATGTAGTGGGGGAGGATGGGTACCCCCAAAATTTTATGATCTTTTGCAGTCTATAACCCTGTAAAAATGAAAAGACGCTACAAAAAATGTACGATTTTTTGACGAACTCCTATCTACTCTATTGCACTTCGCCTGGTCTGTGGTGGCAAAGGCAAGTCTCTGCAAGAGGTAACGTTCAGTAAAATCTGCATCTTACTGAATTGGCGAAGTTACGTTCAGTCACCAGAGAGAACATTTGCCTTAGAGTGTGAAGCAACGCAATTGTACCTCTCCTTCACTAGCGAAGGGTAGTCTGCGTAAGTTAGTCACTTCGCCCTTTACTAAATCTGCCGCATAGTTGGAAGGATGTCCATGTACTGTAGAGCTTTCGTTTTTTCTTGTTACCATGTGTTTTGGCAAAAGAGATAATATTTTATTAACATTATTCTGAACATAAAAAAATCACAGGAGTATAAAACTTACTAAATTCGTGGGATTTGTATCATCCACTTCATGTTTGGACAATAAACTTTATGTTTGTTAAACCAGTGGGCCAGATTAGTCCATTCTTCAGGGGACCTTCCATAGATGGAGAGACGTGGCTCAGCATACTGGTACTTAGCATCTTCCAAATCCGAACCTACTTCCTACAGTGAATAGAAAAAGCATTGCTTAAAGTAGAAGGAAAGATATTGAGGCAGATTAGCCACAATAGTGCAAGATAAACATTATATATATCCTGTAGAATGCTTTCCCATATCTGAGTAAATAGCTCTAGAAACTCTCTCTGTTTGTTTAGGATCGCAGCTGCCAGGGTGCCAGATATTATATGTGATTGGTTATTGGTAGCCATATGTGGACTGACAGCCTGCTGGAGGTGCTGTTACTCAGACAATTTGCAGTTGGCCCTCACTTTTGTATTGTTTGTGTTTTTTTTATTACTTGGCTTTTTGTTCAGCTGGTTGCTAGGGTCCAATTTAAGTCTGAATGAGAGACTGGAAGATGAATAGGAGAGGCCTGAACAAAAAAATTATGTCATGCAAAATAACAAAAATAAAATTGTAGCCTCAAACAAGGTTCGGGGCCCACCAAGGCTGCCTTCTCTGAGCCCATTTGAAAGTTGGAAAGAGACAGAAAATCACAGAAAACAATTGAAAAAAACAGAAAAAGTTTAAATAAGACGAATTGAAACTTTGCTATGAATAGGATATTATTAGCATATACATGAGGGAATAGTCCAGTTAGTGGCCATAGCCATTACAGAGATGAATAGTTGTTGGGAACATGTATAATATGATAAAACTGTACCAAGCAATATCTGGAGATTCAGTTTCAGTTTCGAGTGCTAATTTTGAATTGTGCGTCCTTGCTAAATGCGTTACAAAGCCCCAGAGTGACCAAAATGAAACAGTAATGAAAGTAATAATTCCAAACATATTTAGAATGTGGTTTCCCATTTTTCCTTTAAAACATGTCATAATGTATTTGTTATATATCCCTATTAATAACTATATATTTTCATTTGGTGTGTACAATGATACACCTTTAAACTCAGATTTCAGTACAGGTATGGAACCTATTATCCACAATACTCGGGACCTGGGGTTTTCCGGATAATGGATCTTTCAGTAATTTGGATCTTCATACCTTAAGTCTACTATAAAATCATGTAAACATTAAATAAACCCAATAGGCTGGTTTTGTCGCCAATAAGGATTAATTATATCTTAGTTGGGATCAAGTACAAGGCACCATTTTATTATTACAGAGAAAAAGGAAACCATTTTTGAAAATGTGGATTATTTGATTATAAAGAAGTTTGTAGGAGGTGGCCTTTTCTGTAATTTGGATCTTTCTGTATAATGGGTTTCCAGATAATGGATCCCATACATGTACTAAAGCAAGAAAATGCCACTTACCTTGATGATGGTAGCAAAGTATTCCCCTTCAATGAAATTCTCAGTTTTCATGTATAAGTCTCGCAGTTCACTGGCACCAACAGGGTTATATTTGGCATTGAACTTGTCGAAGCGCTGGAAGGTCTGCCTTCCCTACAGGAAAGAGTGAAACAAGGGTCAAAGCCTGGAATTGCTCTGCTTGTTCCTGTTATTGTTGTCTCATGGTAACACTAACACTATTCATAGCAATGTAAAAGTGCCAGTAGAATATCTCTGTGATCATATAAACACGTCAGTCCTCACTAACTGAGCATGTTCTGTACTTACAGCATGGACGTCTAGAGAATCCACTGTGAGGTCATATGGGTGAAGATTCAGTGAATTGAATAGTTCTTTCAAGGTCATCTGCTTGCCCTTAGAATTATACACCACACGGTCAGCATCGACTCGATAGGACTTCTTTATAAAGCGCAGAAGGTGCTTCTGGTTCATACAGGCTGCAGCATGGATGT
The DNA here is from genome assembly GCA_024363595.1 of Xenopus borealis. Lineage (NCBI taxonomy): Eukaryota > Metazoa > Chordata > Amphibia > Anura > Pipidae > Xenopus > Xenopus borealis. The sequence continues at coordinate 44,821,058 of CM044434.1, read as the reverse complement.
GTGTGTCCACCTTATCAGATACCAAAAATGGCATTTAGTTGGACACTTAAATTACAAAATGAAGCTGTTTTAATGATAATGTTTGCTTCTTTAATTGCTAAGGCTGAGAAGTGCAATACAGTGGCATAACTAGATGTTGGTGGGCCCCACAGCAAGTTGATTCAAGAGCCTCCAACATATCCAGAGATTGTCCTATTTTACCAATATATATTGAAGTTGGTCATAAACTAGGGCCCTCTAAGCCTCCTGGGCCTCCCTGCAGATGCAGGGTCTGCTTCCTCTGTAATTACGCCCCTGCTGAAATACATAAAGTCACCTATGTAGGCCCCTGTTCATGCATTAGGTCTACTCCATCTGATGTTTTGTTTTCCTCATGAAAAAGCATCATATTGGCTGGTCTCACTGGTTAATATAATAAAATTTAAGCAAGGAAGCCATGATTGATGATAAATATATTGAAGAATTAAGTGAGGATAGAAAATTGAGGATAGAAACAAACATTCAGAACTATAAAAATAAAATCTATAAAGCATATGAAACTTGAATTGAAGTGTTCTTAGAGCCCCCTCTAGTGGCACATGAATTGCAACTATGGTAAGGCATACAAGGCAGATCATGATGTAATTATAAAGGTACGGGATGTGTTATCCAGAATGCTTGGGACCTGGGGATTTTCAGATAACAGATCTTTCCTTAATTTGGATCATCATACCTTAAGTCTACAAATAATGTACACATTAAATAAACCCAATAGGCTGGTTTTACTTCCTTTAGGATTATTTTTATCTTAGTTGGGATCAAGTACATGGTGCTGTTTTATTATACAGAGAAAAAGAAAATCAGTTTTCAAAATATGGATTACTTGGATATAATGAAGTCTATGGGAGATGGGTTTCTGTAATTCAGAACTTTCTGGATAACAGGTTTCCCTATAACGTATCCCATATCTGTATGGTATAAATGTGCATCTTTAATAAATTGGCCACTCTTGTATATTGCTACCTATGTGTATATCAGCTTCCTCAATTTTAATGGCCACATAACATATACTAAGATATACTTTATGTATTTCTTCCCTGTCTTGGGATTTACTGGTTCCCTGTTCCCCTCAAAACAGGGAGCATAAATATTTACTGCCTTTCTTATTATGGGAAATACAGAATTGCTTTTTTCATATTTCCCTTGTCAATTTGTATTTATTATAATGCTGGGTGCATGGTCAAATAAGTGACACATATGTTAGAGAGAATGATCATCACAACTACACATTGAATTGAAGTGCTAGAGTTGTGGCTGGCCTTATTAAATGCTTGACATGGTTTTCAGTTTAAGATATGTCCATGTATTTACAGAAGCGATTGGTGAGTCCATCCAATAACAGATAACTAATTTTTACCTTTCTGCAATTATAGAAATCACGGTGTGGATTATTCTTTAACTCCTTTAGCTCCTCCATCTCATTCAGCATTTCGTGTACCTTATACTTAGATGATAAGAACTTTAAGCGGCGGTATGTAAATAACTTTGCAACAATAAACACAGACAATGTTGGTACTTTTATCAAGCACGTAGAATTATTCTAGAATATAGATTGAGGCCAGCGTCACACTGGGAGTATTCTCCACTACAAAAGAAAATGCTCAAGTTGTTTGTCAATGCCTTTAATGGTATCTACCATGTGCAGAGATGACATGCAGCTCCTAATAATCTCAGTAGCACAGGGTATGGGTGGTTTCTGTTTCTACACCTGTGGAGCAACTTCTAGGTGTGACATTGCCTTAAGCCAATAGGCCAGTGTATTCCACCTGTGTTTACTAATCTGTACGTTTGTGATTTCCCTTTGCATTCCAGTGTAGTCCTGGTGTATTTAAGTATAGAAAATTATTGCAGGCACCCTCTAAGTATTTAAGAACCAGTTTTTGCAATAACTGATCAAATACAGCACCTAATGTGTATAATCCATACTTTGTTAAAGATGTGTCACTGGTTTTATTAGGTGATGCTTTCCCACTGCTATACTTGCATTTGGGTTCTTCAAACAGAGTAGAGGAACCGTCACATCCTCCAAACTGCCAACAACTTTCATACTGGAGAACCAAATAAATCATCAGGTCAGTTGTTAATTTTATAGTGCACAACATGTTTCAGATCCGGAGATTCTTCATCGAGTGATTATTAAACAGTGCACATAACCCAGATTACTTATAAACTCCCACAAACACCATCATGTGGCCACACGCATTAGGGTATATGCTTGTGGCCACAACATTTAACAGAGTTGTGCACTACACTATAGACCAGTGAGCCTCAAACAGTGGCTCGTGAACATGTTTCTGTCAAACCCCTTAGATTACTCCCAGTGGACTCAAAGCAGGTGCTTAATTTTCAATTTCTGGCTTGGAGGCAAGTTTTGTTTGCATAAAAACCAGGTTTATGGCAAAAGAGAGCCTCCGGTAGGCTGCAAATCCACATAGGGAAGCTGAATAGCCAATCATATGCTTTATTTGGCACCCCAAAATGTTTTTCCATTTTTGTATTGCCCCCCAATTCTTTTTACATGTGAATGTGGCTCACAGGTAAAAAAGCTTGGGAACCCCTACTATAGACTAAAGACCTGATGATTGCATTGGTTCTTTAGACTGAAATGTGTTGCCGAATAGTGATGAATTTCTCAGGAAATTCGCCAAACAGTGAAAAATTTGAGAAACGCCACGCAATCTCGTTTTGTATTGCCAGGCAAATTTTTCCCGGTGTTTTGTGAATTTTGAATTCGCCATGAGTTCGCCCCAGGTGAATATATTCACCCATCACTATTGCTGGGATACACTGTAGCACCTTATTTTAATCATATACACTGCCTCAGTGTAGTAACAAAGCACAATCAGAAACCAAGGGCAAATCTCATATTGCTTGCTCTCCTATACTAGATTAAGGCAAATTTGCCCCACTTGTGTTTTTATGAAATGGCATAAGATCACAGATACTTACATAGGCCCTTGTGCTATGAGGGCTAATAGAAAATTCATGTCATCCACAAAGGTGTTAATATTTGGGTAATCTAGATCTTTAGGCTTGTCCTTGGCAAGTGCATTTTTGTCTGGATAGATGTAAATCACACCATTTTTTATCTTCATCTGGTAACACAGATCAGCAGCAGATTATCAGTTCTAAAAGGGTCTTCTCCCTTTTGTGGTGGGGGTGAAAAATCTTTTGAAGGGGATTAAAAAAAAATAAAGTCACTTTGCTATATAAATCATATAAATGTTGAGCAATACTTTTATTATTTTGTCCCATGAATGATTCTTGATATAAGTTGGGGTAAAGGTATGTGTGGAAGCATGTATACAGTGTACATGTATCCACAGAGAAGCCAGCAAATTTTCTTAGGTCCGAATTTTGCTGAGGAAAGTTTTGCCATACTTCGTGCAACTACGTTAGACATTAATTCGCTACAATTATGCATATTCATCAAAATGCAAAAATTTGTATCGGCAAATGAATGCTGGCATACTTTCACTATGGAATATTCATCAGCACGAAAATTTTTAAGCGAGTTATCTCTAGCTTTACTTTCTTCATAGCGAAACTTTATTAACATAAGCTTACGTCAATATGGTGGGTACATACAGGTCATATGTATGTATTTATCAGCAATGGTGAAATTGCTGGAAGTGGCCACTTATTCAAAAATGTGAAAGGAAGCAAAATAAAAACAAAAGAGATCCTCTATTGTCCTAGACATGAGCCCACCCTAAATCAAATGTGGCATGAGCTTCAAATGGTTAATAAAGTGTAAAAGATTTTTAAACATACTTCCACAAAATAGGAAAAAACACCAGTGTTTTTCGTTTTTAATGACTTTTTTTTAATACAGGGTATGATGTCTCTGACATAGTAATGTCAGGATAAAACATCATCTTAACAATTCGCCAAGTAGAACCAGGCGAAGTAGACTTTGAGGAAAAGAGTAATGTATTGGAAAGTTTACACTTATCAATTTGCAAATGAATGAAAATGAGTGAAAATTTGCCTGGTGAAATGGTGAGAAAGTTCTATAGTGCTGAGCTTTTTTGCTAATGAATTGTCGTTAACTTTTAGTTAATGGTATCAATTATCCAGAAACCCATTATCCGGAAAGTTCTGAAATATGTAAAGGCCGTCTATTTTATCAAAATCCGCATTTTTACAAATGATTACCTTTTTCTCTTTAATAATAAAACAGTAGCTAGTACTTGATCCTAACATTAAGCCTCACTGAAAGCAAAACTATTGGGTGTATCTAATGTTTATATGATTTTCTAGTAGACTTCAGACATGAAGATCCAAATTACAAAAAGATCCATTAGCCGGAAAGCCCCGGGTCCTAAGCATTCTGCATAACAGGTCCCATACCTGTATATGTTAATCCTTCTGTGTCTGCTCCCCACTTCCTTCAAATAAGGTATCAAGCGTATGAGGCTCTCATGCCTTTCTCATTAGGCATTTTCTAAAACTTTTTAATCTCCTTGAATCATATTAAGCATTAATCAGAGGCATAACTACCAGGGGTGCAATCAGCCCCCCCCCCTCCCATGTGATCTAGGGTTGCCACCTTCTCCGGAAAAAAATACCGGCCTTCCTATATATTTATCTTTTTTCCCTATTAATAACATTGGGATCGACCATCATTTTTACTGGCCAGGCCGATAAATACCAGCCAGGTGGCAACCCTAGTGTGATCGCACCCCCTTGGGGCCCACTGGAGCCACAATAACCATTATTGCAGGCGCTAAATAAAATGTGCTGATTATCTCTAAGTGCACTTCTCAATTTATTTTCCAATGAAATTTATTTTATTGGTGCACATAACTATTTGATATTTTTGTGATCAACTTTAGCACAAGTCAATTTGTTCTTTAATGCACTGGTTTATCACCTTTTTACTGTTCTTATTAATAACACCTTACTTTACCTTACCTTACAATCAGTAAATGTAGATGGAGCAATACTAAATTGTGCACCAGCATATTTTATCTGAGAAGTTAATTGAAGACAGGTTGTTTATTTCTCCAATTTTATCGCTCAACTAAACCCTTAAAAGATATTTGGTTTTGGGCTATTTTTAAAGATCATTTTTTCTCCTTTTTCTACTTTGATAAATTTAACATATTATTAGCTTTAATTGTTTAATCTAGTTTTGGGTATATAAATAGATACTTCTGAATAGGTAAATAGTTTCCCTAATTTATACTTAAAGGAAAACATATTGCATGCACCCCTTGTCAGTTTAATGAGAATTAAATTAAAAAAATGTATATATAATATATATGTTATATATATATGTTATAGAAGTAAATTTGAGATTTTGAAAGGTGTCTTTTTCCTTAAAGGAACAGTAATACCAAAAAATGAAAGTGATTTAAAGTAAAGAAAATATCATTTAATGTTGCCCTGTGCTGTTAAAACTCATCTGTTTGCTTCAGAAACCCTACTGCAGTTCATATAAACAAGCTGCTAAGTGGCAATGGTGGAAATTGAAAAACGGCTATATGGCACAGGTTAAGTAATGGATAACAGATAGCATTAAGTTCTATAGAGCTTATCTGCTATCTGCTGTGTAACTTGAGTCTTTTCTCCTTTGAATGGCTTCCCCCATTGCTACACAGCAGCTTATTTATATAAACAATAGTAGTGCTTCTTAAGCAAATACAGCAGTTTTACCAGTGCAGGGCAACACTGCATTATATTTTTATTACTTTAAAACAATTACATTTTTTGATGTTATTGGTCCTTTAAAGAGCAACTGTTGGCAAAAAAAAATAATTTTTCCCCAACCAAAGGTGCGGTAAATCCTGGGAACTCCCTCCCTCCTGGTGCCGATGATCTAGTGCTGGTGGGGTGCAATTAAAAATAATAAAAACAACTGCTACCCCTACCCCCTAATCTATTGTTTTTGCCAGCAGGTGCCCTTTAAAGGGAAGCAAATAGAAAAGTAGTTCTACTATTGCAGTACCAATCCAGTCAATGGGTGGATGATCAGCACAGTTTGAATTTGAGGCCAGACTATACAATTTCCAACCAAATATATAAAAAAATGTGTAAGCAATCTTCTTTGGCAATACTGCTATGTACAAGCATTTGCAAAACCGTATTTATATTTATCCTTAGCACCAACTGATTGGTACTTACCTGGGTAAATTTCATCTGCTTCATTCCATACACCACCTTCTATATGTCTCAGATGCTGGGCTATGGTCCTTGGAAATCTCTGAAATGACTCTCTCATGTATTTTTCTCGAATGCATAGAGCACGATATATCCCCTTTCCAGCAAGCTCAAAGTCATCAATGCTGACCTGCGATGTAGTAATGATGTCATGGGTACTGCTTACACTAGTATATAATTAATTGACCATATAGGATATGAAGAGCGAGAATGTTGTTGCTAAGCAGTGTGTAAGTATATACAGTAAGTGCTGAAAACAGTAGGTTAGTAGGCAGTAGGTTATCACCAACCTCTTCCTCTTCTTCAGCTATGTTGACAGGTACAAAACAAGACATTGCTCATTAATTATGGCCTCATGGGCCCCCTATATCTCCTGGGCCCCCCTGCACCCACAGGGTCTGCTTCCTCTAGTTACGCCCCTGTATCTGACCCTGCAAAGGCTCTGAGTCTCTGTCCCAGCACAGATAATTCTGCTGTAGCACTAGAACATCATTTAGGGCCTCATGGGCCCACCTATACCCCTGGGCCTCCCTGCAGCCACAGGGTCTGCTTCCTCTAGTTACGCCCCTGGATTTGACCCTGCAGAGTCTCTGTTCCAGCACAGATAATTCTGCTGTGGCACTAGAACATCATTTAGGCTTTCTAAGCTGGACCTACACCTTGGCTCACATCCTATGCTGTGTGCCAGATGACTTCTCTCTTTTTAACACATTTGGTAATAAGTGATCAATCTAAATAAAATTTTAGAAGGATTAACATATTCTATGACAATGAGGGCTGCCCTTCTGAGCATTTATTGGGGCATTATGTTTTCAGCTAAAAATACAGAACAGAAATGGTAGTCGTTTAAAATGATATTAAAACATTACTGTTCTTAATTTATTACCTTAAGGAGTAAATGTAGAAGCTCTAAGAATCACCCTATGTGGCTTAATACAGAAGTAAACAAGTTAATAGGAAAGAAGAAAAAGGCATTTAAAAACTACAAATCTGTTGGGACAGAAGCTGCATTTAATGAATATTAACACTATAATAAATGTTGTAAATACTTAATCCGGAAGGCAAAGAAGGGAAATGAAGAGGTAATTGCCGTGCAGGCGAAAACTAACCCTTAAAGTTTTTTAAATATATTAATAGTAAAAAGATGCAGGTTGAGAGTGTTTTTCCATTAAATAATGGTACCAGTATGGTTGCAACAGATACAGAAAAGGCAAAAGTGCTAGCTCAATTATTTTCTTTAGTTTATACAATAGAGCAGGGGTCCCCAACCACCGGGCCGTGGCCCAGAAGTGGCCACGGGTAGTCCTGGAGTAGGCTGCGGAGCCTTTGCAAGGCACCAGGATTGGATGCTGGCATGCCAAACTGGATGCTGACCCCCCCTCCGACCCTGCCGATCCCCTCCCAACCCCCGCTGACCCCCTCCTGACCCCGCCAACCCCCGCTGGTCCTTGAAAATTTTTTTGCCTCAACACCGGTCCCCAAAGCAAAAAAGGTTGGGGACCCCTGCAATAGAGGAATCCGAGTTCTCAGGCTCCCCTCATAGCTGCACTGATGGCTCAGCTCAATCTAGTCAGTGGATGACTCAGGATATGATTCATAAAGATTTAATAAAAATTAATGTAAACAAGGCTCCAGGGCCTGATGGCATACACCCCCGGGTGCCTATGGATTGAAGAACAGCTGAAGTAATTCCAATATTTAAAAAGAGAATATGTTCTCAGCCTGGCAATTATAGGCCAGTAAGTTTGAAATATATGGTTATCAAATAATTTGAAGGCTTGTTAAGGGATCACATTCAAAATATCCTAGTGAATGGCATTATGAACAGCAATCAGCATGGCTTTATGAAGAATAGGTCATGTCAGACATTTTTATGATGAGGTAAGCATGAAGAGATGAAGTATGATGACATGAAGTATGATGCTGGACTGTTGGGGGGGGGCAGTAGATGTAATCTATTTGGATTTTGCCAAAGCGTGACCCACAAATTACTGCTTTCTAAACTAAGGTCTGTTGGGCTTAATGAAGTTGTTTGCACATGGATAGGAAACTGGCTACAAGATTGGGTACAGAGGGTGGTTGTTAATGGTACATTCTCTACTTGGAGTAAGGTTCTTAGTGGGGTCCCTCAGGGCTTGGTTTTGGGTCCACTTTTATTTAACTTGTTCTTTAATGACTAGGGGGAGGGTATTGTAAGTAATGTATCAGTGTTTGACACAAAACTATCCAGCCCAACTAATTCCAACCATGATGCGGCATCCTTGCAACAGGATCTTGACAAACTGTCAAACTGGGCAGCTAAGTGGCAAATGAGATTCAATGATGATAAATGTAAAGTCATGCACCTGCGATGTAAAAATATCCAAGCCACTTATACCCTTAAAGGGATCCTATTTTTCAAAACGCATCAGTTAATAGTACTGTTCCAGAAGAATTCTGCATTGAAATCCATTTCTCAAAAGAACAAAAAGATTTTTTTATATTTCATTTGAAATCTGACATGGGGCTAGACATATTGTCAATTTCCCAGCTGCCCCAAGTCGTGTGACTTGTGCTCTGATAAACTTCAATCACTCTTTACTGCTGTACTGCAAGTTGGAGTCATATCACCCCCTCCCTTTCCCCCACCCAGCAGCCTAACAACAGAACAATGAGAAGGTAACCAGATAACAGCTCCCTAACACAAGATAACAGCTGACTGGTAGACCTAAGAACAGTACTCAATAGTAAAACCCATGTCCCACTGCGTACTATTCAGTTACATTGAGAAGGAAAAACAACAGCCTGCCAGAAAGCAGTCACATGACATGGGCAGCTGGGAAATTGAAAAAAATGGCTAGCCCCATGTCAGATTTCAAAACTGAATATAAAAAATCTGTTTGCTCTTTTGAGAAATGGATTTCAGTGCAGAAGTCTATTGGAGCAGCACTATTAACTGATGCGTTTAAAAAAAAAACATGTTTTCCCATGACAGTTTCCCTTTAACTGGACTGCACTAGGCAAATCCATTATGGAAAAGGACTTTGGAGTCCTTGTAGATGATAAACTTGGCATGATGCCAGTCAGCAGCATCAAGGGCAAATAAGGTCTTGAGCTGTATTAAAAGGGACATAGAGTCATGGGTGGAGGCGGTCAAACAGGACATTATTGTATTAGAGAGGGTACAGAGAAGGGCAACTAAGCTGGTAAAGGGTATGGGAAATCTTAGCCATGATGAAAGACTGGCCAAATTGGGGATGTTCACACTGGAGAAGAGGCACTTAAGGGATGATATGATATATAAATATATAAGGGGATCATATAATAATCTCTCTGATGCTTTATTCACCAGTAGGTGGACAAGAGGTTCCACCTAAATATTTGGAAGGGTTTTTTTTACAATGAGAGCTGTGAAGATGCGGAATTCTCTACCTGAATCAGTGGTACAGGCTGATACATTAGATTTTGCCTTCCTCTGGATCAACTAGCAGTTGAATTTGGTGGACGTGTTTCTTTTTTAAACCTAACTTACTACTGTATGTTACTATGTAGCTCTGACCCTAAAGATTCTAAACACTTAGGACTGCGTTCCATTTTCAGTAACATAAGTCTCATTCAAGTCCTGTCAATTCTTTTCATCTATATGCTATAGATGTTAAAATTACTCATTGCTTCTAACATCACTTACAATTCTAACATCTACAGCAAATGGTTAAAAATGATTATCAGGGCTTGAAGGAGAGTTATATTATTGTAAGTGGAGGGCAGTCCTAAAGTATATTTGGTAATAGTGAAAAAGTTCTCTGCAGTTTACGAAAATGTGCAGCTCAATACTATTTATTTAATGGTATCCTGTTGTTTAAATTAGAATAATGACATACACTAGAACAATAATTATATTTGCAAGCAGGTAATTGCTTGGAATGTTCCCAGCAAGGCACAGTTAACACACCAGGAAATGCTTTGCTTATTGTCAATGAAAATTTCTAGAACTGGAAGAAGAGAAAGGACTTAGAATATATGTTACCAATACTACCTATAGGAAGCAGCTTCTAGAAGACAGAATGAAAGGAGACATCCTTATACAAGCATACATCTGTGCTGCCATCTGTAGATTCCTGATGCCTTTTTTCTTTTTTTTTGAAAAGTAGAAAGGTCACACGTTCTATTTCAAGTGTGCCTACTGAAACTGCAGGATCATTTTCAAAATGATATACAGATCAACAGCTGCCACATGTAAATTCCCATCCGTGCCTAAGATTAATGGTATTTTTTATTATGCTTTGCTATTTTATGAGGCACCTTCTTACAGTAAAGGATTTTAAAGGCTATGCAGAGACAAACACAAGAGAAACGCAAAGCAATTAGCCCAACACCTAATAAAAACTTAAACAGACTTTCTTTGGGTTAAAAAGTTAAATATACCTCTGTAACAATGGTCTTACTCTTAACCAAACTTTGTATTTATTCCAATACTTCAATGCAGTTATAGCACCACAATGTGTTACAAACACCGAGGGGCATATTAAAGAAAATTCAAACTGGTAAATTCTGACTGATTCCCACATTATTAACATTGTCAGGAAAGGAAATTGACACATTTGTCAAAGTCATTAAACAGAATATGTTTTACAACTTAGAGCAGTTGAACGCCAGTCTCTTCTATGGGGTGTTAGAGCTCAGGCAGCACTGAGCTCTAACAGGCCAGGGCCCACCTGGGAAAAAGTCCTGCTATGCTGACAGAGTTTTAATCGCACTAACCTCACTAGTTGATCTTTTGATTACTCTACAAGTCATGTCTCTCGTAAGTTACATCAAAACAGGATATCTGAAAGACTGAATTTATGAATCTGGATCTTAAGGAGAACGAATGGTTCTGGATGCATAGGTGGCTACAAAGATATTTGTATTTTGCATGTCTCATGAATCCTGGAATGATTGTTTACAATTCTATTGTAACAAAAAGCTTTTTGGCAAATTTAAGTTTTCAGAAATCTGTATGTATTGTATAGAAATGTTGGTTCAAGGGAAACAATGTAAAATAGCAATATATACAGATATATATATGTATATGCTAATTTAGTAAAATTCTTTAACAGGTCACTTAAAATGATATCAATTATTGGTTGTTTAAAGGGGTTGTTCACCTTTGAGTTAACTTTTAGTATAATGTAGAGAGTGATATTTGCAATTGGTTTTAATTTTTTATTATTTATGGTTTTATAGATATTTAGCTTTTTATTCAGCAGCTGTCTAGTTTGCACTGTCGGCAATTTGATTTCTAGGGAACAAATTCCCCTAGCAACCCTGCATTGATTTGAATAAGAGACTGGAATATGAATAGGAGATGGACTGAATAGAATGATAAAAACTGGCAATAACAATAAATTTGTAGCCTTACAGAGCATTTGTTTTTAGATGGTGTCAGTGACCCCCATTTGAAAGCTGCAAAGAAACAGAAGACAATTGCAAATCACTAAAAAACTATGAAAAATAAATCATGAAAACCAATTGAAAAGTTTCTTAGAATTGGCCCTTCTACAATATACTAAAAGTTAACTTGAAGGTGAACCACCCCTTTAAGTATTTATGCTGAAGGTATAGTTTTTCTTTAACATTTTTACCTACAAAAGTGTGTTTGATCCTTGACAAAAAAATATCAGAAATATTGTAGAATAATAGTAAACGTTTGTCAAGAAATAGCTATCTTCTTACCCCTGATGCAAAATCTCCAGTGATCTTCACTTTTTGATAATCAGGCACAGACAAGTAAAGTGGAAGATTCTGTTCTGCATGTGACTTGGAAACTTTCTGCGACTCCATTGTCGGCACTTTCAGAGCAACTGACCTGTAGCACTCAAGCCGTTTTTTTCTAAAAGAAAGAAAAAATACAATTGGATTTCACTATAAACCATATTGGAAAGGTTCCATGTAGTTGTAATTCCATGAATTATGGCAATGTTTTGGTTCATCAAAAATGTTTGTTGTTCACAAATCAATGAGGATTAATATAAGCTTCATCTCACTAAAATAAGACATTTTCTAAAAATAAATTAAGCATTCTGTAACATTTATTAAATAATTAAGTTACTCTTCAGTAACTCCCTATCAGCAACATGTCACTCTTAATACTGTCTTTGTGCAGATGTTTTGATTGGCAGTTTAGTCTAATATGTCTTTTGGGGGGGGGGATTCCCTTTCCTAGCAGTTATTTTAGAGCTCAAATAATTAACTCTAGCACAAATAAAAGCTAACATAATAATGGACTCTTGCACATACCCAGCACAACAGGATTTCCATTAGAGCCAAGTGAGCTTTAATGCATCTTCTAGAATCTACAAAAAGGGTACAACTCCGCTCCCTCAAGGATGTATTAGAAAAAGAGACAGATTGCTGAGTATGGGACAGTGAAGAGTAAAGGTGGCCATACATGGGCAGACTAAAGCTGCGGATAACAGTCCTTTAGACCGATTAGGCCTCTTATTTGCCCCATGTGTGGGCTTCCAATGGGTCTCCCCAAATGATATCAGCCTGATATTGATCGAGCAGCTTTGATTTTTCCTGCGATTGAGAATCGAATCATTCGGCCCTAGTACTGAATGATCAGATTAATCCAATATTGTTCTGCCTTTGGTGGGCACATTGGGTTAATTCTTGTTTGGCAACCTCGCCAAATGAGTGGATCTTATAGTGTATAGCCACCATAATTTGATTTCATAAATGATACAGACTTTTTAATTGTTTACATTTAGAAAGTTTCTTATTTCATCAAGACGAAGCTCATATTAATCTTTTATTGTTGCAATAGATCCCCTTTAAGCAAGCTGGTTCCCATTATGCTTTGTGGGAATTACTATACATACTATAAGAATAATTGTAAAATGTTAAGAAAATTTCTGTTAATTCATACTGGGATCTCACTATGAATAAACAGAAAATTAACATTTTGCAGAAGCTTTTTAAGTGAGTGGGCCTCTGTTACTATTTTTTGCAATATATTTGGAAGCTCGAATGCAGCAGAGCTGAACATAGAGCACCTCGAATCAATACATATATATATATATCTTTTTGAAAGAATTGTGGCGGGAAAGAGTTTTTTTGAAAATTGAACTTACTATAAGAATAATTGTAAATTGTGGGATCTGCTGTTGAGCAAATAGTAGAAAGGCACTGATCCCAGAAAATACTATTAATGGAATAATAGCAGCAGAAAATAAAATTGTTTTACATAAAGCCGCCAATGTGGAGTCATGGGACTAGGGTTGCCACCTGGCCGTTTTTTTACCGGCCTGACCAGTATTTTTGATGGCTGATCCCAATGTTATTAATAGGAAAAAAAGCTGAATATATAGGAAGGCCGGTATTTTTTTTAAGAAAAGGTGGCAAACCTACATAGGGCAGCCATTCAAGCCAAATAGAGCAAAAAGGCACATATTTACAATGCAGTTAACAGATAAGCTCTGTAGAATACAATGTTTGGCTTTTACACAGTGTGGTGTTTATACAAATGGCCTGCAGGTGGCACTGTGCATACATAGGACTT
>CM044434.1:44749525-44766568 GCA_024363595.1 Xenopus borealis | reverse complement strand
TACAAAATGTCTAAAAACTGCTTGGCAGTAGATTTTCGCATTTAGGACAAAATGGCTGGCAGCAAAAGGGTTAACTGGCTTTTAGTGGAGAGCCCAGAAAAGCTAACAGGTGCAAATAAAATGCTTTGTAACAATTTTGAGATAAGAAAATAAGTAATTGTAACAGTTTAGATTAGGAGAAATATTTTTAAACTTTCATAACCTGCCAAATGAAAATGGTAATTAGGGGGGTGTGGCCACAAAAAATGGGCTTGGGCAAAAACATTTCAAGGTGCTACAGTCGCCTTTTCTTCCAAAATGTTGGGAGGTATGAGCTTGTGTCAAAAAAAATAGCCAATAAATGCCATTATTTGGGAATAAAGGGTTCATCCTAACGCTACAATCCTATAGTCATTTCCGATACTTTCTTCATGCTCCCTTAGTTGTCTTCTCCATCAACCCTTAGACACACCTAATCGTTCCTCAGCCTTCCATTACTCTTCATACCCTCCTTAAACCTCAGCTCCCTCATCTGATAATCTTCCACAATTCACCCTCAGCCCTTTCCCCATTTCTTCATTTATGTTATTCACAGAGAATCCAAAAGAGATGAATTCTTTGTATCTTTCTGGCTCCCAGAAATAATCACAGAACCAAGAATTGGGACCTATATCCAAGTGGCTTGTTGGTATAATAGATTTCCTTTTTCTAAGTTTTGTCTTGCAAACGAGGTCATAGCGATAAAACTAAAAACAAGCTCCAAAGCCTTCATCTCTTTTTAGTGGGACATTCAACTTCCATCTGGGACAGCAGGATGATACTAAGGGCCGGACTGGAAGGAAAAAGCAGCCCTGGCAAAAGTATCAAAGCAGCTCATGACATGTATTCACACGCATGTAAAGCATGATATATATTTCCAACCCCAAGGTTAACTAGAACTAGTGTTTATTAATAGATATTTTAAGAGTCCATTACCATATAATCCTCAGCAATATTATACACCCTATGTGCTGGAACTGGTCCTTGCAACAAATATCGTCCCCTAGTTTCTATCACAACAATTCTATCAGATGAATTAGCGGCCCTATACTTACAGTATATTCCAAATTTCCTTTGTGTGGCACCAGTTAGACTATGCACCCTGGCAGATGCTGTCTCATGCACATAATGCTGCATATCACAGTTTTCCATATACAGGCTAAAGTGATTGTTCTAAGCATGGATCCTCCTGTTGCCAACATACCTATCATAAACAAAAGGGATTGGGTATATAACAAGCAACTCTAATTTTACTAACTGAAATTGGTCATAATTCCTGGTTCCACCCATATGCCAGTACTGACATGTACACTAACATATGCAGGCATCGGCTTAGCTGTGGCTGGCTATTACAGACAGCTCATTTACATTTCTAAAGTGATTAGCTCATTTACATATTAAAGACAGAACTAATTTGCATTTTTAGGTGAGCAGCACATTTACATTTTAAAGCAAGCGGTCACCGGGCATTTGCCGGAACACACAGATTGCCAGTCCGGGCCTGATGATACTTGAAAACTGGGACTGTACCATGCCATGTGGGGCAATTGGGAGGTTTGGAATTTGTCCCTTATAACATTAATCCATTAACAGAGTTTTATGTATTTATTATGTGTTCTGAAAGGCAATAATCATATAGTTCTTACAATGTTTCTCAATACTACTTTAGGTAACAGGTGGTTTTGTTTTTGTGAATGGCTGTAGCGTCTCACTTGTTTGCAGGAGAATTCATCTAATGCAGTTATTTATTTATTTTTTTTGCTCAACTAGCTGCTTCTGTGGGAGAGGCTTAGTGGAACAGTCTAAATACATTGGCTGATATTCTTTTCAAGCTTCATGATTAAAACATCAGATTGTCTTGGATAGGTAATTATGGTGGGCATATATAGTTGTAGCCCATTTTCAACCTGTGCAATAGTTTGCAAGTGACTCTTCCCCAACACCTTCCCCACTTATGACTGGTGTGTTCATTAAAATACTATGAATCTGAATATTAAAAAAATCAGGAGAATGACACACATATTAAGAGGCAAAAGGCAGACATCTAAATTAGCCAATCCCCAACAGGGTCTTAAATTAAAGGAACAGCAACAGCAAAAATTTAAAGCCTATTAAAGTAAGAAAATATAATGTATTGATTGCACTACACTAGTACAACTGGCATGTTTGCTTCAGAAACACAACTATAGTTTATATAAACTTGCTGCTGTGTAGCCATGGAAGCAGCCCCATGGCTACACAATACCTTTAGTAAAGATGTTTTTCTCTCGTGGGGAACCTTGCAGAGGTGGATTGAAACAAAGATGACTTTGTCACCTGCTTGATTGTAATAATGCCAGGGTGGCTGCAGGGGTCCAGTGGTGCCTGAAAGCAGCCCTAAATTTCCAATATAATCTGTTATGTAACAGTGCAGAGACTCAGGCCAGTAGCAAGTCTCTGCAGCATGTCAGCTCTGTATTTAGGTCTGGTGCTGCTTTGGCAACAGATGTCAGTGCACCCCCTATTGCAGAAGTGATGTGCTTGTGACATCACCCACACTATGTATGACAATCTACTGATGAGCTCTTAACACCTCTCCCTCCTAGTTTAGCCTCCAGATTTGCCCACTAGTTTCCAGTAGCGGCTGGACCTGAGCATAGGTCCTCATGTACCTAGATTTAAATATGGCCCATTTCTCACATAAAGCCAAGAAAGTGCATTGGTGAAAACCAGTGATTACAGAGCTCTTCTGCTTTCCTCTAGAATAATCCACCAGCCAGACACGAAGAAGGCATACCACCCCTCTGTGGAAGCAGGAGCAGGGAAGTACTGCTCTATTGGAGGGCTTCTTACTCATGGTGATTAAAATTTTGGGACATACAGGTGTCCCTTCTCTCAGGGCTCTTTCAGTAAATGGGCAAAACGGGCAATCATATTTTCTCTTATAGGGTCCTATTTGGAGGTGGGTTGAAAACTCAAGACAAGAGTTACTTCACTTATTTCCTGCCTTATTATCTTAAAGTTCACCTGCTTGAGTGTAGTACTGCCAGGGTGGCTGCAGAGGCCCAGCAGTGCCTGAAAGCAGCCCTGGGTTGTCTATAGAATCTGTTATTTAACAATGCAGACACTCAGGCCAGCAGTGCTAACAACTCTTTGCAGCATGTCCAGCTCTGTATTTAGGGCTAGTGGTGCTCTGGGCACCAGATGTCAGTGCAGCCCCTGTTGCAGAAGTGATGTTGTACATGTAATGTACTTTAATATCCACATATCCACACCTGGCCTCCCCTTTGTAATATATCCCTGTGCTGCAGAGTTTAGGACAGCACCTCCACCATAGGTAGAATGTATTAAATAAAAACTCCAGCACACGGGTAGTATGTGTAACATCCAATTTTTAGAGGATAAGCAGGAGGGACACTGAAATATTGATAGAAAGGATGCCACCGGAAATCACAAGAAGGCAATGGAAGATTAAGAAACATTATACTAACCAGTTCTGGCCTCAGATCTACTACCAGATCTACCAGGCAGCTGTTATCTTGTGTCAGGGAGCTGCTACCTGGTTACCTTCCCATTGTTCTTTTGTTAGGCTGCTGGAAGGGGATATCACTCCAACTTGCAGTACAGAAGTAAAGAGTGACTGAAGTTTATCAGAGCACAAGTTACATGACTGGGTGCAGATGGGAAACTGACAGTATGTCTAGCCCCATGTCAGATTTCAAAACTGAATATAACAATATATGTTTATTCTTTTGAGAAATGGATTTCAAAGCAGAATTCTGCTGGAGCAGCACTATTAACTGATAGGAGTTTTGATATTATTCAGGTTTGTAACAATAGCTTAGTGGCTCCAGAATGTAGAGGACTCCGTAGCGTGTATGACCAATTCCCATGATATATAACTTATGGGGCCAGTATCCTATTATTTTTCAGGCCCCCAAAATGTCTAGGGGATGACCTGTTTTACAAATATTTATTGAAATAGTATATGAATTTGGGCCTCATGGAGCCCCTATACCTACTGGGCCCCCCCTGCAGCTGCTGTTCTTGCCCTGCTTGAGGGTAAATGGGTATAATGGCTAATTTGCCATTTGTATGGCAGCTCCTGCAAAGACATCATTGGTCAGGCCTTCGACTGTGATTGGAGGAAATGGGTGCAATGGTTAATTTGCCATTTGTATGGAAGCTCCTAAACAGACTTAATCTTTCAGGTCTTGGACTGTGATTGGTTGTATACTTACTTCTTGTCCACCAGTTTCTGGTGAGGTATGGTACAGAAGGGATATATATGTGCATCATTTTGAAACCTCTGAAGTCTACGAATAGCTCCTGTTCTTTCTGAAAGCGTGCTTGAAGGTCTAATCCCATTACTTGTCGCTGCTGAGTCAGGTATAATTTTTCCAGCTGTCCCTGCTTTACAGAAGTATGCATTCAACATCAGACTAGGGCATTGGGGACCCACCAGGTCTTACACACCAATCACATCCCATCATCCTTTCCCTTAATTTAACTTGGGAAAGGATAGTTCTAAATCACTGAGCAAGAGTAATAAAAATCACAGAAAAGGCTACAGTTACAGATACAATGACATGTAATTTCTGTTGAGAGAGACGAACTGATACAATTTCTTAAAATTTGCAACAGACCGCTCACTCTTTTACCATTCGAGTAGTCTGTTCCACATACAGCTGTCCACAAGGTCAGTTAGAGACATCACAGATTTGGATGTGTACATGTAAACCCCTGATCTTGCTAGATTACCCTTTTGCACACAAGAACAGCAGATTCAGCAGGACAGATCCAATTGCTTCTTACAAGCATTAACTGCTACTCTCCTAAGCACCCCACCCTGGTCTGATTTTTACAAAGAGGGATCCAATGGTTGTATTTCTTTTAGAAGACATAAGGGGCAAATTTTGGAGGGACTACTTCTGGAATCACACCCCTTAAAGGAGAACCCAACACTGTTAAAAAAAACCCAACCCCCCCCCCTCCCTCCAGTCCAAGTGTTACTTCAGGCAAATGCCCCTAAAATTTTCCTTACCCCTCGGTGCAGATTCAGCCATTGTTGCAGAAAATTGCCCCAACTGTGCATGTGCCGCTCTCATTCTGAAGAGAAGATGGTGCCCATGAACACTAATGGCTGAATCTGTACCAAGGGATAAGTAAAACTTTAGGGGCATTTGCCAGGGAGGGAGGAGGGTCTTGGTGGGTATGGGGGGGTAGGGTTTTTTTCATGTTAGGGTTGAATTCTCCTTTAAAAGTCTTCTTAAAAAAAAAAAAGCAGCGTCCTGGCCTGAAACATCATTAGTTGTCAGAAAATTGAGCCTTACTACCAATAAAAGCTTTTAAAATAGGATTTGTGGATGGTGCTGTAACCAACTACCATTGTATAAGCCAGCTGAAATGGAACTTTACAAGAGTACCTGTTTTATTCGTTCAAGTCATTTGGAGAGTACAGACTGGTTGCATTGCCTTTAACAAAACACAGCAACTGAGTCACTGCTCTAAAACAACAGTCAGCGGCATTTATTGATCCATGTACGGCCACATTTAGTTATACTAGATACAGCCTAGAGAAGCCTTAAAACTCTGTTTATATGAAACTTAATTTCTTTTCAGCAGAAGCCGTTCACACAGCTACAGGTATGAGCAAACATTCAAGCCATATGG
Source organism: Xenopus borealis (assembly GCA_024363595.1). Lineage (NCBI taxonomy): Eukaryota > Metazoa > Chordata > Amphibia > Anura > Pipidae > Xenopus > Xenopus borealis. Next base: position 44,760,898 of record CM044434.1, on the reverse strand, counting down.
GGTTAAGGTCTAGTTTAATTGACCCAATAGCTTTCTCGAATTAGATTCTGTTCAATTAAAGAGGGACCGATATGCTCTATACCAGTGCTGTCTAACTGGCAGGCCACAGGCACACTTGTGTGGCCCCTGCATTGTTTACACCTCAAATTCAGACTGTAAGCTACTGTATTGTTCATACCTGCAACACCTCTAAAGGCCTGTACTGTTCATGCGTCAGACACAATGCCCACATCTAAGACAAACTGCTGGAGGGGCACCAGCAGTGTCACTGTATGTAGCACAGTATAAACAGTCCCTGTAGGTTTCCCAGTCTCCTGCTGTATTCTGCCTACCCTGTGCTGCCCATCTTATGCGCTTTATTCATACCCTAGCTACTTGTGGGGCAGGAGCCTGGTAGGGATTTGTTAACATTTGGACATTTGTGGTGGGGGGGGACGATGACGAAAGGAGGATGAATCATCCACAGGGGAGGAGGCATATGGATTTAAGGGTATGTTTCAAATCTGACAAATTTTTCATATTCGTGATATCCTTGCAGTGAGCACCAACTATTTAGTGTTTTTTGCATGCTACCACACAGTGCTTGAATTGGGGTGAAAAGTGAAGGGATGCTCTGTGTGGTGAGCGTAGCACAGCATGTTAAACAAGCCACTCCCATTGTTTTATTAAGCCTTACACAGCAATACTTTCTGGTTTCACCCAATTTAAAGCAAACACATTTTGCCATTTCCATTTTGGGATTTCCTGTTAATGCACAGTTTAATGCCCTGTATGCATAGATTTTCCCAAGTATGTGACCTGTAGGGACCCAAAACGAAAATTGTGCATTTAACTTTTCTTGGCTGTCAATCCAGCTTTTGCAAACAAGCTAGATGCATGTGTATTGTGTGTCATAACATAGCACAACTACATCATATTATACATTACCCAAGATTATTTCATATCTATCATTCTTGCACCATTCCGTAATCTGCCGTTTAATAACTTAAATCCCTCCCCCCCGTTTTCTTCTCTCCTTTTCTCTATAACCCTCTGATGCCTCCACCTTCTTTATCTGTTTAACACTTCTCTATCTGTTCTCTATTTCTTTCCCAGCAATCTTTTCTCTCCTTTTATCTTTTATATATTGAACTATAATTTATTTTACCTCTGCATTTTATTTGCATGCAGAGTGGAGAGGGGCAAGAGTTCTGGGATGCTACTAATTATTTAACCTGCAAACACTCCCCATACTATTATGAATTACCAATTATCCTTGAATCTCAACTAAGGGAAAAGACACACAGAGCAACTGGTCATGCCTACAAAAATAGACAATGCAGATAATTATGGATAACTTTACGACAATTCTCAGCATTGTCTGATTATGATTAGTTATGATTAGTTGTATAGCACTTTACTATGTAGGAAAGGTTTAATTAGTTTAAAATCCTTGTATGAGGTAGAATTACTAATACGTATTATCAAAGTAAAAAGGACAGAAGGTAATGACCCCCACTTGGATCTAAGGCTAAAATTATATCAATTGTATATAAAAGTTACTTTGTTATTTAAAAAGGACTAAATCTCAATTATTTAAATTGTGGGGTCCCGAAAGGGGCTTCTCCACCTCTATTCTATCTTCCAATTTCCTAAGCCTCTTTTTTTCATGAATTGTATACCTAAGATACTTATCACTTTTTAACTAACTTATTACTATTTATTCACTTTAAATAATCCAACTTTGGCATATATCAATTGAACATTTAACCTTAATGAACTTCCCTTATGGTTGATTTTAAATGAATTTTATGGAATTCTAATTAAATTAGGAGGTTAATCATGGATTATTACAATTGATAAAATAATTGTTTCACTACTGAATGAATTATAACTAATGGATTAATTGAATTAAGCACTAGCACTTTTCCTATTTATTATCAGCACCAGCACTTGAGTAATTAATTGTCTATAATCTGTTTATCAGGGCACAGGAACTGCAGGTTCCCTTCCTTCTTTTTCTTTTTTAAATAATTGAGATTTAGTCCTTTTTAAATAATAAAGTAACTTTTATATACAATTGATATAATTTTAGCCTTAGATCCAAGTGGGGGTCATTACCTTCTGTCCTTTTTACTTTGATAGTTGTATAGCACTAGTACGGTATTGGATCCCCTATCCGGAAACCCGTTATCCAGAAAGCTCTGAATTACGGAATGTCCATCTCCCATAGACTCCATTATAATGAAGTAATCCAATTTTTTTTAAAATGATTTCCTTTTTCTCTGTAATAATAAAACAGTAGCTTGTACTTGATCCCAACTAAGATTAAACCCAATAGGCTGGTTTTGCTTCCAATAAGAATTATTTAGGGGCAAATTTACCATTCCCCAAAATTAGCTCGACCAAATTCGAAATTCGACCATCAAATGCTTATGAATTGTTGTAGACTATCATTTTGCTCGTTATACGATTTCTCGGATCGGATACCGATTGTTCGATTTCCCGAGAAAACATGAAATTTCCTTCGAGCGTCCGAAAAATTTGTACGATTCGAACGCTCCAATCGTACGAATGGTATTCGAGCAGGACTTAGCTTCAGAAGCCTATGGGGGGTTTCCGATAGGCTTCTATTGCAATTCGGTAGGTCAATCTGGCGAAGAAAAAAATTTTGATTCCTTCAATCATCGGATGATCGAATATCCGATCATTCGATGATTGAAAAGGCCAAATTTGAATATCAGATTTCACGAAAAATTTGTACGATCATTATTTGATCAAATTCGATCGAACTTCGATCATTTCACGTGAATTTTGAAAATTTGCCCCTTAAAGGGGTGGTTCACCTTCAAGTTAACTTTTAGTATATTGTAGAAGGGCCAATTCTAAGAAACTTTTCAATTGGTCTTCATTATTTATTTTTCATAGTTTTTTTAATGATTTGCAATTTTCTTCTGTTTCTTTGCAGCTTTCAAATGGGGGTCACTGACACCATCTAAAAACAAATGCTCTGTAAGGCTACAAATGTATTGTTATTGCCACTTTGTATTACTTATTGTTCTATTCAGTCCCTCTCCTATTCATATTCCAGTCTCTTATGCAAATCATTGCAGGGTTGCTAGGGTAATTTGTACCGTAGAAACCAAATTGCTGACACTGCAAACTAGAGAGCTGCTGAATAAAAAGATAAATAACTCAAACACCACAAATAAAAAATTAAAACCAATTGCAAGTTGTCTCAGAATATCACTCTCTACATTATACTAAAAGTTAACTCAAAGGTGAACGACCCCTGTAACGTTTACATGATTTTCTAGTAGACTTAAGGTATGAAGATCCAAATTACGGAAAGATCCATTATCCGGCAAACCCCAGGTCCCGCGCATTCTGGATAATCGGTCCCATACCTGTATAGCAATTTCTAGAGAACTGAAGGTTATATCAGAAAAATTCCTCACAAAATAATCAGCATACCTTTTAAATAAATTCATCTTTTCAGGATTTCTATGAAGCTATTTTTATTACTCCCTTTCATCACACCATTTTCAATAGAAGCTTTTATTAATAGGTCAAAGAAAAAGTAACAAGTATCAAAATTAATTGGTAAAACTTTATTCTATTTTTCAATTTTTTTGCCATTAAACAGAAAAACTGGAGCCAAGTAACATTTTTATAAAGGTAATGAGAGTCTCCAACAGAAGAAAAAAAAAAAGACAAAATACTTTTCCCTCTTTCATTAGAAAGTGGCTTGATCTTTACGGTTTAAAATATAAAGGGCAACTTCATTTCTTGCTTGATATTTTATGCGAGTGGGTAACTGGATTGGTGCAAATAAAATAAGGCTTTGGGGGATGATAGTTTAAAATGAAAAGAAAAAAAGGTACCAGCTTTCTAAGTTTATCTTGATGCGACTGACCAATATAGCCATCAAAAGACTAAATCTTATGATAAATTGTTGCTGTAAACAGAAAAAATGTTTCAGGCACATTTTTCTTCCTTTAAATACATTAATGTTTCAAAAGCTGCAGTGTCAAAGCAGCAAAAACAAAAAAAAAAAAACTTAAGAAAAACAAAAACCGTGCATTTTTGTATATTTAGATTTAACACACATGGCACATGTCAGGCTTGTTGTACTCTGCACTTCCAAAGTCACTTGTTAACACAAAAACCAAAATAAATTTTGAAGAAGAGCATTCAAAAACAAATTGCGTATGCTCATGAATGCAGAGTTCATATATCCCCTCTGAAATCGTGAATGTTTGGCTGCCGCGGGAATAAGAAAATGCTCTATTTTATCATTGCTTAGGGGGGACACTGCATAGGATATATTCCACCATGTCTATGTGGTCCTTTGATAGAAAACAAGCACAGACCAATGCTAAATAAAAAAGGAATTGATACTTGAAGTCTAAAGCAAAGTAAAAAAAAAAAAAATAATGGAGGTAGAATATATGCTAAACAGTATGATATGAAAGTGCAGAAATATGTACGGTTAAATCACATTACCATCAATTGTCATGAAAAGGAAAAAAAAAAAAAAAAAAAAAAAAAAAAAAGATACTATAAGGCTTACAGTTAACTTCAGTTGCAAATGGGCATAATTTAAAAATGGTTTCCTGGCTTGAAAGTAAGATGGTAGATGTTTAAAAGATTGCAGTCCTTACGCTAAATAAGATACTTGGAATTTCGGGGGTATAAAGGAGGATGTTGTTTCTCCTCACAAACCCCATTACTTTGATCATACTTAAATAGGTAATGTGCTTCTGAAGATGGAAATCAGTCGATAACCCCAGCTTGACAGATCTTTCTCTCTGCAACAAATCCCTGAAAAGTTAAAATACAAGTGGTTTGCATTTATGTATGAAGCATGTTTAAAAACCATACCACTGTAGAACAATGATCGCATCTCTAATTATACAGTTGTGCTCATAAGTTTACATACCCTGCCAGAATGTATTATTTCTTAACCATTTTTCAGAGAATATGAATGATAACAAAACCTTTTCTTTCAATCATGGTTAGTGGTTGGCTGAAGCCATTTATTGTCAAACTGTGCTTACTCTTTTTAAATCATAATCAGTACACAAACTACCCAAAATTTTCATAACCCAGTTCTTAATACTGTATATTGCCCCCTTTATCATCAATGACAGCTTGAAGTCTTTTGTGGTAGTTGTGGATGAGGCTCTATCTTCTCAGACAGTAAAGCTGCCCATTCTTCCTGGCAAAAACCTCCAGTTCCCATAAATTCTTGGGCCGTCTTGCCATGAACATTTGAGGTCTCCCCATAGTGGCTCAATGATATTGAGGTCAGGAGACTGAGATGGCCACTCCAGAACCTTCACTTTATTTTGCTGTAGCCAATGACAGGTCCACTTGGCCTTGTGTTTTAGATCATTGTCATGTTGGAATGTCCAAGTATGTCCCATACGCAGCTTCCGGGCTGAGGAGTGCAAATGTTCCTCCAGTATTTTTTGATAACTTACTGCATTCATTTTGCCATCAATTCTGACCAAATTTCCTGTGCCTTTGTAGCTCCCACATCCCCAAATTATCAGTGATCACCACCATGTTTCACAATAAGAATGGTGTACCTTTCACCACAGGCCTCGTTGACTTCTCTACAAATGTAGCGTTTATGGTTGTGGCCAAAAAGTAAAATTTTAGTGGCATTTGTGTAGTAATGTCTTTCTTCTGGTAACTAGACCCAGTGCCTCCTTATTGTGCATCTTGTGCCTCCTTATTGTGCATCTTGAAAGAGCTACACCATATTTTTTCAGAGAATCCTGTATTTGAACTGAAGTTATTTGTGGGGTTTTCCTTGCAACCTGAACAGTTTTTCTGGGTTTTCACTTGCATCCCAAAATAATTTTTTTTTCTGGCAGTTGTGGCTGAAATTTTAGTTTTATTTGGTTTGGTTTTAACGCAACCCCTAATTTTCCACTTCTTACAGTTTGAACATTGCTGATTGGCATTCTCAATTCCTTTGATATTTTCTTATATCCCTTTCCTGTTTTATAGAGTTCATCTACCTTTACTCACAAATCCTTTGACAATTCTTATGCTTTTCTCATACTTAGACTCTTGCATCTTTCATCCAGTGCTGCACTGATGTTTTTTGGATTCTGTCAGGAGTCCAGAAAGTCATTGACCTTTTATACACACCCACCAATTACAACCAAACAGATCACAGGTGAAGATGGTTACCTTTAATAGCTAATATTATAACCCTTTTGTGTTAAGTTGTGTACATGTCATCAGTCCAAATCACCAGGGTATGTAAACTTTTGAGCAAGGTAATTTGTGTAGAGATTATGATTCAAAAAAGAGTAAACTGTTGTTTAAATGGCTTCAGCCAACCACTAACCATGAGAGAAAGAAAAGTTTTTGTGTTATTCATATTCTCTGAAAAATGGTTAAGAAATCATACATTCTGCCAGGGTATGTAAACTTATGAGCACAACTGTAAATATATAAAATCTAAGTATATAAATATATATAAATCCAAGTTTGAATTAAAAAAGTTATACTGCATTTGCTTGTAAGCGGTGGAGGTTGCCTGTGTAGTAGCCCAGTTTTCTAAAAACAGGGGGCATCATATATAGCTACTATAACGGGACAGTGTTATGTCCTGGAAAATGAAATATTGGCTTACAAGTATTTATTTAAACATGCTCCCTGCCAACACTGTTCATTACATATGCATACTGTGCTGCACTACCAGCAGAGGCAGCATCATGTATGTGGATTGCAACAAGCTATAACTGCGGGTGCTCCAAATGAGACTGCTCTGTTGTACAAATTCCAATTCTGGATGACAAAGACCAATGTCAAACAGCAGTCCACTCAAAAAGGCCCCTGTAAAACGAGCTGCGTTTTTAAAAAGGTGGGAAAACTGTAGCTGGAGGGAAGGGAGGGGTTAATTATATAGAGGGTTTTTCATTGGACTACTGATTTGACTTTATTCTTTGGAATCAAAGTAGAATGTGCCAATTTTTGAATGTCACCCTGTTTAGAGCAAGAAATAAACTTAAAATATTTCCTGATTAAAACAGAAAAGGTTTTTTTTCTGGTCATTTAAATGGTGCAGGTATATGCATTTACCATAAATTAGATTTTGTTATACAGTGCAGATGTAATTTTAGGATAAAGGCCCACAGGAGGTTTCTTTAACCCATGCTAAATAGTTTACAGCACAGTTGCCAAAACATACAAAGATAACTTTAATCTTATTCATGTTGCCTTGCATGATAACGTGATAATGTAAGTGTGTATGCTTAGAAAAGTTTACAACAGTAATTATAAACTTTTACCTTTGTGTTATCTGGACCTCTAGGTTGACGTAAAACCATGAGACGTGGGGCACTGGCATCATCCAGTGTTATGCTCTTTAATCTGTTTACTAATCGGTCCGGGCGAGGAGCTGCCACCATTTCTGGGCCTTTGCTGTAATGTAGGAAGACAAAAATAATGTGCATCACAGAGACATTTGCCACATTAGAGTTTTTAAAAATTATCATGGCAATTGCAAAAACCGAAGACCACAACACCATGCCAACAATGAGATCTGAAGCACAGGAACGCATGAAACATTCTTCCAAGTCCAGAAACTATGGCCTTTGTCACTCATAGTTTTACTAGCATAACCCTGCAGAACACATCTGGTAAGCTCCAGGAGAATTGTTGCAGTCAAAATGCCCTTCCCATTCATTTGAATAGAAACCATTATACCTATGGCATATGTGGAAGGTGACAAGCAGGGATTTTCTTAGTATGTGTAGCTCTATTGGAACAGACCTAAGCTTCCCTTAGTCTGCCACTGGGTGTTTGTATTGCTGCGCAAGACCTTTTACACACAGGCAAACAACCAAAACCACTAAAGGTGGAGTCCAATTTTTTTATATGGAAAATGTCACCTTACAACTGCCAAAATTAAGCGACCCAACCAGGAACAGGATCGAGTGGTGGTGGATCAGCATTGCAGATTGCATACGTAAGCTAAACACATGCTAGCCGTCAGGAGGACAATCATTTACCTTATAAGTGTAACGTTGCAACCACTGCATTTTCCTGTCCGCTGATTCAGAATTACAGAGAACTCTACTTCATCCCCCGCTTGGAGTTCAACATCATCTTGGACCTCCTTGACGTGGAAGAAAAGTTTCTTACTGTCGCCAACTTCGTAGTTAATAAAGCCAAACTGGAAAATGAAAATACATGATTCAGAACACATTCACAGTATCCATTAAACTAAATGCCTCCAGAATCTATTCCTTTAAAACATTTTCAGAATGAAGCCCGTAACTGAAATAAGGCTCCACTACTGTAGGAGTTGCTGTCTTGTTTACTGGTAACAGGCAGAAAGTAATGAACTCTAAAATTTAGCAAACATGTGCCTTTTCCACCTTTTGGTTACAGCAAACTGTATAAGCTTTCAAAAGTTGTATTCTAATATCTTACAGAACAACCAATTCCATAGCATAGCTTCTTTGAAATATCTGCCTTTCCTTATTTAATGAGATAAGCAGAATCTCACTTTTTCTTCTCTCCATTACACAGAGGCCTAATGCACTAGGACAGCAGTTTAGTTCGTGAAACCAGAAACCCTAGCCACTTGCTTAAAATATTAAGGTTTCCTATCTTTTTACTTCCCATTTTGCCTTCTTAATGCAGCCTTTTAAAAAAACAAAAAAACAAATGAAAAACTTGGAGGTTTCATCTAAGTTTTGTATCCACCATTACAATCCTAGATCTGCTCTATGTCCAATACAAGACTTTCAAGTTCCAACATCACATTATTGAGCACACCTTACAGCAAAACCTCTCTCTAACAACTGGTTGTTTTATAGAACGAACTTGGTTACAAATCAACACTTATCAGAGCTAATAATTCTGACCCAGTCTCACGTAAAAAGCGAATATAAAAAGTTGAAAAATATCAGTCTGAAGAGAACACATTTGTGCAATTATGCACATTGGAATCATTAGCTTTCTCATGGCCTGCAGTCAACCAATGCCTAGCTTTGCTTGTTCTGTGTTATCCACATTATGTATTACAAATATGAAATGTGTAGTCTTGTTTTAAAAATGGTAGTGGCTCGGTATTTGAGAAACAACTTCTGACGCCCAAGCATGTTACCAGGCCTCTGCAGGCAGCCTGAATGCTGAGTGACTTGTAAAGGAGGACTTTAAAGCAACCTTAAAACTCACCTGATCTTTCACACACTCCACAGTACCTCTGCGGAGGGGTTCAATATTACAGGCCATAGTCTGGCCATTTTGACTTAAAACACAGAGCTGAAATTTTACAGTTTCTCCCTTCAGTAGACAATCTGCTTTGTTCTCCATTCCTACAATGCCAAAGGGGATCAAGTGTCCTTTCATGTTTTCTAGAACACAAAATAAAGAATGTTATTTAAAACCATTGTATTCAAGACTAAGTGATTAATTGTTGTCAAATTATTTTCTATGGGTTTTTATAGCAAAAGTGCATTACTGAAGGAATATCTTCCTGTGGTAACAACATGTCAAGCATATTTGCCATAAGCTCAAGAAAATTACATTAAATGCTTTATAGGTAGTGTAGTTTATCTAAAGAAGAAACAACAAGAATGCATAGGAGCTCTGCTTTCAGTGATAAGTGTCCCCTGAATTTACATCTACTATAACATTTAAATAGGCAAAATAATTATTGGTGCTCCTATCCTAGGTCTATACTTTTTGGCATTTTACCATTGCACTTGCGAAGCAATTGTTGTTCATTTTTACTGGTCTATTTTAAAATTCTGTACAAGCACGATAGAAAGTGTTAATAGCTAACCATATTTTTTTGCATCTGTGCCATCATCCTCTTCAATTTCCTCAGCTTGTTCAGGAATTTCTTCTGTGATTTTCTGCTTATCTTCAACTAGAAATAACCCAAAAAGATACAAAGTAGTTCAGTACCACTTCCACATACATCAACACCACTACTAAAATCACTATTATATACAGTTGTGTTCAGAATAAGTATGTTCAAAAATGCTCCAAATACTTTTAACTTCTCACACACAGAAATGCATTGGTAACAATACACATACTAAAAACATTCCTTTACAGAAAGTGAAGAAAAGGGAATATTAGGCTGTTGAAAAAATAAATAAAGGCAACTGCTGTCTTTACATTATCAAACATTCAGTATACAAACTGGTGTATTTCAAGATTTTGCCTTAATTTGAATCACTGAATGTTATGTTTGTTGTATAAGCAGTGTTTGAGAACTGCTGCACATGTGTCGCATGGAGTTGACCAACTTCTAGCACCTATTACATTCCACAATTCTGCATTTCTTGGTTTTGCATCAGAAGGAATTTCTTAGGTTACCCCACAAGCTTTCTGTTGAATAAACCCTTTAACTGCCAAGCACATAGGTACTACATGCTTGCAGGAGAATACTCTGGCTGCCTATGTGCTCCGTTGCTGCACTGGCAGCTTTTTGCTGCCATGCAGTAGAGTCTGCTGTGCCCCAAACCCACTAGGCTGCCATATCGGTCCTGCGACACTATTGTCACAGGACCCAACTTTCATACTTCATACTTTCCAAAAATATATGGTCTTTGTATTGTCAGGGCGTTCATATGCACCATTTTCATTTGGGGTCAGTACATGACAGATGCTTGGTATAGCTATACATGTTGAGCATCCAACTGTTCAGTAGACCCTTGGCGTTCATATTTAGGGTGTTTTACCATTGTATGTAAGAAATTTTGTGTGATAGGGGTCTTCGTTCACAGAAGGCAAATTGACAGTCAAGAAAATTTATATGCACCATTTCCATTTAGGGGCAGCACATGCCACCTGCTTTGGTACATCTATGAATATTGAGCATCAAACTTTTTGAATGGGGTCTTCATTTTGCAGTGGACAACAGGCATTAATATTTAGGGTTTTTTATCTGGGTACTGAATAGTATGTGGGAAATTAGATATTGAAAGCTGGAAGCTTTGAGGTCATTAATTCAAAAATTTTACAATTTTTTTTATCAAAACTAACTAACTAAATTGCAACTTGGTAGTTTAAGTACAAATATATACCCATTTTTGATTAATCAAAATCTGTTCTTTCCAATAATATGTAATTTTCTACCATAAACCTATGGTCATTAGAATGTTGGTCTTTAAAATCGGATGTATGCAGTTATGTGGAGCAGAACTTTGAATATTTGGTAGAGTTTTTGACCTAAGTGAGAAACCTCCATATATATTTAATTGGTATTGGTGTATGATGTATTCAGGAGACACAGAACTTTAGTTTTTGTGCATAAAATAATTTCTGATATATGTGTATGTGATGTTTTGTAACTTGAACTAGTAGTGACCATTAATAATTCAATGTAGAGATATTGTTTGAATATAA
>CM044434.1:44705601-44715757 GCA_024363595.1 Xenopus borealis | reverse complement strand
TCCAGAATAAAGGGTTCTAGGCATATAGTAAGAGAGCAACAATCTCAATGTGTCAATTTTACCTGATTTTTGTTGGGTACTTTAGGGATAACTTTGGTAACAGTTCCTTCGAAGTGTTCAATACTAATATCTTCAAAAATAACAGTTCCTTGGGGCAAAAGCCTAACATCTGTTGCCACTTCTTTACCCTGCAAAAAGCATAAATAAAAAAAAAACAAGCAAGTCCATAAGTAATCAATGATAGCAAAGCGGACAAATAGAAACAGAAACCGTGAGATATAAAACATACATTGCGATCCTTGATTGTAAATTCCACATCATCTCCGGGTTGTAAGGCTTCAAGATCTCCTTTAAATTCACTATAGTGAAAGAATATCTCTTTGACAACATCTCCTCTTTCAATGAACCCAAATGCTTCCTGGGGAGTAGAGAAAATAAATTGTTTTAACCAAACGGCAGATGAAATTGGGCTATAAACGTAAAGAAAGTGATTTAACGACCTCTGAACACAGGGAACCAAATCTACAATGCCAACTAAACAGGATAAATCATACCAAGAGTAAACGTCAAAGTAAGATTGCTAGTGCAAAAACAGCAGTCAGTTGTGCTTCAGCTACCCCTGAAAACCTGTAAGTAGAAAATTTCACTGGAACACAGGATAATAGCAAAAGGGACAAGCCCATGATAATTTTATTTTGCTACGGTGCAACGTTTCGGGGTAAAGCCCCTTTGTCAAGCATTTGTGCCAGTGAAATTTTCTACTTACTTCAGCTACTTGTCCCCAGCTTATCAGAATTTCCAAAGCAGTAACAGGAGACAGGGTAACTTAAGCAGTGTAAACATGCCATAATGTTGTTACTTTAGGAAGGTTAAACAGTATATTACCAGGATGGTCCAATAAAAATATCTATATGGGTATTACATAAACAATTCACTTTTCTTATAGATTCAGGTATCAAATCTTGAAGTTTAGATTAGTTTTAAAACAAGGAGGGCGCATTGTAACAACCAAGCAAAACAAAACCGATCATCAGTATCTTGCTCACCTTCATGGCACAAACAACTCCCTGGCAGCGCATTTGCTTCCTTTTCATCAAAATCATTATGTTTCGTGCACTAACTGCACCAGTACTGCAGGAGTGGAAAAGTAAGACATATTAAAGTACCAAGCTAGGATTAAATACTTTGACCAACAATGAGAATATACTACGTAAATGGCTTTGCCTACTATTTGTATTGAAAAAGTGTTTTGCTCCTTTAAATAAAGGTTCATTAAATAAAGAAAACAACATTTCTGAACTGCTTTTCGCATATATTTTGAGCTGATGCGTAGAAGTTGGGGCGGGAATCAGGTTTACAAAGAGATCATCATTGACAAAATAGAAATTATATATAACTTTTTGCCATAAACCACTTTACTGAAAAGAGTTCCACAGGATTTTATTTTAAATGGGGTTAGTTCTCCTTTATGTACTGAATGTGTCATCATCAGCTATAACTTTAGGGGCTGTATTAGATGAGGAAATGAAGTGTGAAAGACTCCTATAGAGTAAAATTCAATTCAGCAGCCAAATGTACAAGGATCTGCATTCTTTTGCAGTTATTTAATGTAAAGCACTGTGTAAAAACAGATTATTTATACATTGGTGGACATTTTAAGAGCACTACAGCAGATATAAATTATTAAACAAAGGAGTTGTCCACCTTTGAGAACTTTTATTATGACGCAATATGCATCTTAAAGGAAAACTATACCCCCCGAACAATTTAGGTCTCCATAAACAGATATTGCCTAAAACAACTCATATGTAAAACCCTGCTTCATGTAAATAAACCATTTTCATAATACACTTTAGTAGCATGTGCCATTGGGTGATCATAAATAGAAAATTGCCATTTTAAAAAATAAGGACAGCCTCCTGGGATCCTAGGATCCAATGGTGCACACAAACATACCATACCAAACATACCAAACAAACTATAAAGTTAGGTCACATGAGCCAATTAACAGACAGAGTTCTGTCTTTTGCTTCAACACTTCTTCCTGTTACAGTTCGAGTTGAAATATTTCTGGCCAGGTGATCTCTGAGGCAGCACACAGACCATCACCAAATGGTGGTTCAAGGCAAGAGATGTAAAAGGGCAATATTTACTTAAATATATATACCAGGTAGGTAAGATTCTTTAATATGTCACTTGATTTGATATAAACTATCTGTTGCTCAAAAATTCATTTTCGGGGTATAGTTTTCCTTTAAGTTTGACAAGCGACAGCACAGTTTAAATTTCAATAAAAAAGCCTCTTTACCAGGATGTGGCTTGAAACCTTACTGTATCGCTGGTCATAGCCATGTTACAATAAAGGCTTTTTTATTGAAAGGAAACTGTGCTTTCCATTGTCGAAAACTTCTGTATCTAGTGGAATTTGCATTACATTAAGGAGTGTGTGCTGCCCCAAATATTTCTTCACAATTTGGGTAACTAGAGTCCAAATTACCCATGTATTTCTATAGCGCCAACTTATTTCGTAGTGCTGCAAAGTGAATGTGATCATACAACTAAATCACATGAATCACATGAATTACATACACAGAACATATGGAGTTACATATATCACAATAAATACTGGTACAGAAGGTAAGGAAGGCTTTGTGCAGAAAGAGCTTACAATCTAAAGGGAACGGAATGATACACAAGGTGTGGGATTGGGCAAGATCAGAGTTAAGTGGGTGAGATGTAGTACTGTAAGTGGTATTTCATTGGGTAGTTAAGCGTGAGGGTAGGCTTCTCTAAATAAGTGCGTATTAAGAGATTTCTTATAAGCTGAAAGGTTGGGAGAAAGTTGGACAGACCGTGGGAGAGAATTCCAGAGGAGGGGTGCAGCTCTTGCAAAGTTTTGAATGTGAGCATGTGAAGAGGTAATGAGAGAAGAGTTGAGTAGCAGGTCAGTAGAGGAGTGTAGTAAGCGGTTGGGTGAGTATATAGAGAGGAGTTCAGAGATGTACCCTAGCAACCATGCATTTATTTAAAAGAGATTGCAATATGAATAGGAGAGGGTCTGAATAGAAGGATCAGTAATAAGTAAGAATACATTTGTAGCCTTTTTTAGAAGGGAGTCAGTGATACCCATTTGAAAGCTGCAAAGAGTTGGACGAAAAGGGCAAATAAACTATAAAAAATAATGTATACCAAATGAAAAGTTGCTTAGAATTGGCCGTTCTATAACACAATAAAAGTTACCTTAAAAGGGGTGATAGCACCCCTTTAAGCATACTTTTTGGTAATCACCAGAGGATCTGACTTGATATTTATGGGTCAGAATTGTTAATTTTTAAGAATTCTGCTTCATAAAGGAAGATTACACATTTAATGGAAATTGTCTGGGCTAAAAAAATCTGTACTTGAAAACCATCACCACTTTTCCCTGGGCCACTGAAACCCATAGCTGCTTTATCAGACAATGTTATGAACAGGGGAAACACGTCATACAACAATTGTATTCTCTAAGAATGTATTTAGGGTATTTAGGATCCCTTAGCTATTGTGCTATCAAGCTTTTCTTTTTTGAGAGAATATATAGCATGTATATGACAGAACTTACTGTTTGTTGGTTTCAATAATAAAGCTTATTTTATCTCCAGTTTCTAGCTGGACAATCCCTTCAACATCTTCTGGTGTGTATGTCAAATAAAACACCTCCTGCATAAAAAATAAAAAGGTGCATTAAACCTAGGACATCAAGCCTTAAACCTATTTCCTAAACAGAAAAGTATGATGTCATAGCAAATTTTTAGATTGATTTGTTGATAGAGAATACAATGACAAAACCTGGTCATACAATGACCCTTAAGAATGATTTGAGAGCTTACTAGCCTATGTATGGATCCCTTTTCGAAAGCCTACATGACATATGTGGGCAAAATCAGTCAGGGTTGAAGAACCATGGGGGGGGGGGACATGCAGATGTGCCCAACAAACAAGTCTGCATAGACATACTAATATCTAGAACAAATCAGTTCATCAATATGATTTGGAAGCAAAATGAGCAAATATCCGCTCATCTAGGTTTATAATTAGGTAATACTAAAGGAAAAGACAAGGCCTACAAAACAATTCATTTACACATTGCTCTTGTTGGCTGCAGATATCACCAATGGCCCAATTCAATCTGCAACCAATTCGTTTTTTGTTAGTACAATAAATAACTGATCTAGCCCCTCCCAAACATAAATCAGGCTAACATTCTGAGATCATACAAAGACCAATAAGCGGGGGATTGGCTAGCCACTAAAATTGTTTATAAATTAAATTTTTTATAGAATGTTGTCCTGCATTGGTAAAACTGGTGTTTCAGAAATACTACTTTAGACTATATAAATATGCTACTCTATGGCCATGCACATGAAAGTCACAGTACAGGTCAAATGTCTTCAAGGATTAGCCATACCACCCCACTCTTGTGCATCAACAGTGCCCACAGTTGTGCTGTCCTGGTGGTGACTGTTCAGAATCACTGAACATACTGATACAGGAAGATGCTCAAATAAGCAGCGCATTTGTTCCCTGTGTCACAAGTTTGTCAAGCATAACGACTACAAATGGTCAGGTGTAGCGTTTTTCACAAAAAGTGGTAACTACTTAAAGGACAAGCCATAAGATAAATTCAATATATAGTTATATATTTTATTTTATGTCAAGCTAAAAAACGTTTCACTGGTATTACTCAAATATTGTACTACAAGTGTGTCATAAAAATCAGATAATTACCAGTAGGAAAAGAAAAATGCTATGGTCACACCCCAGAATTGGCAAAATAGAACTTACCCCATTTCGTTCGTAACATACACTTCCAGATGGACTCTGGCCTGGAGCAGCTGGAGACTTGGTTTCTAAGTTATGAGGCACAGCACACACAACCTAAGGAGGAATATAATATAGTTTAGAGATGGATTATCCAGATAGATGAATTTCAGAGATGTCCTGCAATAGTGTTGTGGACCTCTGCATTCCCAAAAGCAGACCCCTTTGGGGGATGTATTACTTTACAACAATGACATCACACAAACAAGTGAAATTGTGGATAACTGGCCTATGGCCTACCACAGTCTTAAGAGTACATGAAAAAGTCAATCCCAGTTTATATTATAATACTTTATGGACCATGACTAAGCACTCTACAGGAATACTGCAAATTACAAGTATAAATAGATAAATGCAGCTAGACATTTTGCCACAAATCCTTTACATCTCAAAGATATTCCTCATCATCATCATAGCTCATCTAGTTCAGGAGAAATGTGTCCAGAACTGTGGGTACAAGTCCCTTACACCTTGATGTGAATGTCAATTATCTTTAACGTACAGTGTAATTTTATTACCACTATCGAAAATGTAGCAGATTCAGAAATGTGCACACCTATGAATCACCAAGATTTAGAATTCTTTAAATATTCCAGTAAGACAGGAGAGTTGGCCTCATACCACATCAACTTTTTTTTTCTTTTTAAAGGCAAAGAGCAATTGTTATTGTACTTCCCGAAAAAAGCAACATTTTCATTAATCCATTATTGAGTAAGAGTTATGACACCCTGTGGCAACCAACCGCCATTTTTTTCTTTTAGTGGAATTTTTACTTTACTAACGTGGGGGCAGATATAACAAGCATAAATCATATTTTAATAGGATTTACTCATTTTCTTGTAAACCACTCCATACGTTCCAATCAGATTTCAAATTAAGAGCTTACCTGACCATTAATTCTCTCTTCGGGCAATATTTCAGTTTTTATTTTTACAAGTTTCACAGCAATTGGTTTACCAGTGCGCCTGTCTGCTGAAACTTCAAATTCTACATCATCTGCAATTAAAACAAACCCACTTTTTAATAAAGCAAAAAATAAAAGCTATACATTGTTAACTGAAGTATCTTACATTACAATTGCTCTTGCTTAACTTGTTGGATTGGTATCCTAAATTTAGTAAACATTTTCTATGTGTGTGTTTTTTTGTTTTGGCTGTGTCATTCATCAGGCTGGTTGCTAGTGTTTATGGAATATGAACAAACAACAGAGGGACTCAAGTTTTAGGTTGCCCCAGAGAGCATAATTTGTTTGCCTAAAAAAAAAAGGCAGTACAGGTATGGAACCCGTTATGCAGAAGGTCTGGGAACTGGTGTTTTCCAGATAATGGAACTTTCTGTAATTTGGACCTTAAAGGGGGAATTCAACCCATCCCATGCTAACCCCCTCCCCACTGTAGGCCCCCTCCCTCCTCCTCCCCAGCCTACCTTTTCCCCGGGGCAAATGCCCCCAAGTCGATACTTACCCCTCCGTGCAAGTCCCCTCCAGCCAGGTTCCCGGGCGCCATCTGCTACAGCAACATCTTCCTTCTTCCGTCAGCGCTTGGAGGTGTATTCGCAGTAGGACGCATTTGCCAGTTTGTACTACTGCGCATGCGCCTTAAGTTCATGAAGCTCGCCAATGGAAAAAGATATTGCTGTAGAAGATGGTGCCCAGGAACCTGGCTGGAGGGGACCTGCATGGAGGGGTAAGTAGCAACTAAGGGGCATTTGCCCTGGGGGAAAGGTAGGCTGGGGGGAGGAGGGAGGGGGTAGGTGGTAAGTGGGAGCTGTTGAATTCCCCTTTAAGATGTTAAAACAGATCATGTAAATATGAAAAACCCAATAGGCTGCTTTTGCTTTCAAAAAGGATTATGTCTTATTATCTACATAATACCCATAGACTTTGTAAAATTTTACTTGCTTTTTAAAGGATATAACAAAGGTTAACGGTTAACTTCTAGCTATCACAGGTCAATTACTGTTGCTGTAGTTTTAAGTCAATTCTCTCGACAAAGGTTTGGGTATTATTTGAATGTAAATTTAACGAGTGGATACCCTTCCCTGAGAATAAGCGTGTTTCAAGCAAATCCACAATTTTTTTTTTGAGTTATAAATAAGATGGTCTGTATCCACAGGGGGTAGCCATTCAAGTTGAATTTGGCAAACTGAACATTTACATAGTTGACACATTATGTTCTTACAAATGAAATAAGCAGACATGGTGCTCTACCATGACAAGGAAAACTACCATAGAAAGAAAAAAAGTCTGTTAGAACAGATACAAACTAATCTCATAAGTGATATTTTTCCTTTAAAGACCAAGTTATTTACTATGGTGGGGTATATTGTAATGCCAGTGTTGTGATTAGATCTTTTAAAAAAAAAAAAAAACTTGCATTCTGTTAAAGCTATGCGCAAGCTTACAAATAAACTTTTCCATGCTACTTCACTATGAGAATATATTTTGGACAGTTTCCACTTGTGTGCAGCTACACAGAGCAGAAATCACCTTCAACTTGCCTGCTTTCATGGTTTAAGCTTATAATGGCTGTGTAATCCCACACAAGAGAATCGCTGACAACAATCTCCCCGAACTGCCTTCTCACGGTCCGCCACCTGTTTAAATTAAAAAGCGCCAACATAAACGTGCCACAGCGATTTACGGAATCGCCCTAAGTTTCCTCACGAAGCAACTTCGGGCGATTCCGGAAATCGCTGTGCCGCATGTGCATTGGCGCTTTTTAATTTAGACAGCGGGAGAAGGCAGTTAAATACTCAAAAAACAAAAAACTTTTTTGGTGTTACTGTTCCTTTAAACTGTACTGCAGTTTAGTATGCGATTATCTTTAATTTATACAATATATGTACATTACTTGGTACTTCATAGATTACACCATTCGCATCAGTTCCTACTCCAGTGGTGTTGGAGAACTAACGTTTAATGCGATAATGTCATTGGAAAAAATGTTTGTTTTTTTCAAAATGCATCCGTTAATAGCGCTGCTCCAGCAGAATTCTGCATTGAAATCCATTTCTTATAAAATAGATTTTTGTACTTAACGTTAAATCCTTTTCTCTTGTCCTACATTGGGGGACACAGGCACCACAGGGATGAAGATCCGGTTGCTTGGAGAAAAGACACTAAAAGGTTAAAAGTAGCTCCTCCTCCTGCTCTGGGCTTCATCCCCAGCCTACTTCCTCAATCCTCAAGTTTTCTGGCTAAAGAAGTAAGGACACCCTGGCTAAAGAAGTAAGGACACCCTGCCTAAACCCAAGAGGAGAAGGAGCACTTCCCATTATCTAACAAACATCTGGGCCTACCAACCTGGCCCTCTGGTCTTAACTTGAGAGAACTTGAAAAAGATCTAGAGTAATATAAGTAAGTTATAAACATACTAAAAAACAGGGAGGTAAGGCCTGTGTCCCCCAATGTAAGACAAGAGAAAAGGATTTTTTTTCTCTCTTGCCTAGATTGGGGGACACAGGCACCAGGGGGACGTCCCAAAGCTTCCCATGAGGGTGGGACCATCCATTAGTGTTCAGGAAGAACGGCCCATAACACTCTTCTCCCGAAGCTTTTGCTGAGGCAAGTGTATGGACCTTGTAAAATTTGGTAAAGGTATGCAAGGATGACCAAACTGCTGCCCTACAAACCTGCTCTGCTGAAGCCTGGTGTCTTATCACACAAGAAGCGCAGAGTGGTTGAGTGAGCTCTGACACCGAATGGTGTGGGTTTTCCCCTGACTGTGAAGGCCTGGAGTATGGTCGATTTGATACATTTTGCAATTGTTGTCTTCGTGGCTCTAAGGCCATTCCTTGTCCCCTCTGGTATAATGAAAAGACTGTCTACCCTTCTTATCTTCCTTGTGACCTCATGGTAAAGTTCGCAGAGTACACACACATCCAAGGTATGGAGCTTCTGTTCTTGTTGATTTTTTGGTTCTGGACTGAGGGATGGTACAACGATGTCCTGGTTTAGAACAGAAACCACCTTGTGGAGAAAGTCAGGTGTTGGTTTCAACACCACCTTGTCTATGTGAGAAATCATATATGGAGCTTTGGAAGATAATGCTGCAAGTTCCGAAACTCGTCTGCCAGAAGTTATTGCTAGCAGGAAAACTGTCTTGAGTGTGAGAAGTGGCAGCTGAATATGTTGTATAGGCTCGAAGGGGTGTTCTTGTAGTACCGAGAGCACCAGGTTGAGATCCCAAGCTGGTGTAGGGTGTCTGTACGGCGGGGCGAGTCTTAATGTGCCCTGTAAAAAAGTCTTTACGTTAGGCTTAAGTGCTAGTTGCTGCTGGAAAAAAAAATGGACAAGGCTGAGACTTGTACCTTGATTGAGCTAAGTGCTAACCCCTTGTTTAGCTTGGAGAAAACGTAGTAGATTACCCTCGTCCCAAATCTGAGGGTCCTTGTGATTGATCTCGCACCAATTTATGAAGATCTTCCACACCCTGTGATAGATACGTGCTGATACTGGTTTTCTGGCTCTTAACATGGTAGGTATTGCTTCCTGTGGGACACCGGATCTGGTAAGTATCAGGGCTTCGAGAGCCATGCCGTTAACTTAGCCGAGGAGAATTTGGGTGGACAATTGGGCCTTGAGAAAGAAGGTCTGTCCTGTCTTGTAGGCGAATGGGTGCGTCTTCTGCCAACGTGATCAGGTCCGGGAACCACGTCCGTTGAGGCCAGTATGGGGCTATCAGAATGGTTGTTACCCCTTCTGCTCTTATCTTTATGACTCTTGGAAGAAGGGCTAACGGTGGGAAGACGTACACCAAGTTGAACTGCCATGGTGCTACTAGTGCATCCACTGCGAGGGCTAGAGGATCTCTGCTTCTTGCCATAAAAGTGTTTACCTTGTGGTTGTATCTGGACGCCATGAGCTCTACCTCTGGAGTTCCCCACCTTGCTGTGATCATTTGAAACACCTCGGGGGTGAAGGCTCCACTGGACCTGGTCTATCTTTTCCCTGCTGAGGTAGTCTGCTCTCCAATTTTCCACCCCTGGGATGAGAACTGCGGAGATGGCTGGTATGGTCTTTTCTGCCCACAGTAGAATTTTTTCTACCTCTGCTAGTGCCGCTTAACTTCTTGTGCCTCCTTGGTGATTGTTATAGGCCACCGCTGTCATGTTGTCTGATTGGACTCGAACTGGGTGTCCCATTCTCAAACTGGGTCTGAGATCTGTATTGATCTAGGTTCTTCCGGTCCTTCCTTTGGTGTTGTATAATCAGTCTCTGAAGTGGTCTGGTGTGTAGTTGTGCGTATGGGACTGCATGGAATGACGCCACCATTGTCCCTAGTGTTCTCATGGC